>CM046723.1:25164039-25764039 GCA_025584915.1 Monochamus saltuarius | reverse complement strand
GAAATCGTTTTGATTTATGGTGAAGTAATACAAAATGCTTTAGCAGCTTCTCGTCTGTACGCTTCCCGATAGACATGTGCCAAATGCAACTACTTTTACAACGGTGTGCAGTGAGTGTAAACATAGTACAAACGCAGGCGTGACGCGGAAATTTGCAACCGAATAGTGGAAAAGGTGGAGGTCCAGGGCATCCACGACTTACTGCAGCAGCTGAAGAACACATTAAAATATCCCAATAAACAGTATGGCGTATTATACAAGAGGCTCAATTATGTCAATAACTTACGAGTTCAAAACGGACAAGAATCAGAAACATATGTGTTAGTTCGTAGAAATTAAGTAAGACGAGTCCAAATGTGTTTAAGTGTTTACATGTCAGTGGACAAAAAGAGTTGAAACTATTTTATTAATTAAAACCACAAATGAATTTTATTAAGTAATAATAACAAAAGCGGCAAAAGCACTTCAATTTGATGATTTGAATAAGTGTTATAGAATTTTAAATTCTTTCTATTTTTTGTCGCCGTGGTCGTCAACTGAATGCTTTTCCCTACGCAAGGTCAGGTTTTATAGTGGGCCAGCTTCTAGTGCCGTGCAGAAATGTATTTTGAAATCGGTTTTGAACTGCCCTTTCTTTTTTTATAATTATTTTTATAACAATCTCTTCTACACTCTTTTTTTTAAGTTCTGAATGACACTGTATAAATTACTATTAATAACATATGTTTTCAAATGTATTAAAAGAGTCGAATAAGTCCTCGATTTTATGGAAAATAAAAGAGATATGTCAAAATTATCTTTTCAAACATTTACATATATTTAAAGGTTACTTTCAATGGCGCGATTTTTTCCAATTTGCAGTTATTACTAACAACCAACTGCATCTACATTTTGATGTTAGTAGTATGAGTAGGTCATTATTATTAAATTTACTCAACGTAATTAAAGATGATTTAGGAGATTTTAATGATTAGTTATAAGAACATAAATGATTATTATTTTGAGGGTTGTCCTAAAACATTAATTGAGCCTATTTAGTAGTATTTATAGAAGAAATTTACATCTATGGGCAATATGGTATGCATTTAAGCAGTATGAATAGCAAATACACATATTAATTTATTGGGGAGCTCTGTTTTGCAGGCAATATTATTCTGTACGTCAATTATAAATCATTTAATACAAATCATAAATTCATAATTAAATACCAATTGCGGGCGGATAATATTTCCTCAAATTTATTGCCTCGAACGGTACTGCTACAAACGCGATTGAAGTATTTTTTATTTTGTAAGGATTCCATTTTACAATTGAGATGAATAATTGCTTGAAATACGAACTTTTATTGGGAAATGTTTTTTAGCTCATGTTGCATTAATAATAATTCAATTTTGTAGATTTACAGATTGGATAGATCTCGAGCTTTCAGCTGAATGGATAACTAATAAAAAATTTATTTATTAGTTTCAAAGTGGGATTTATTACTATTGAACCGGAAATGTAGTTGAAGCTATAGCCCATCTAGTACATAACGCACGTAAATTTTTGTATATCCAGAGAATAAATATTTAAGTGCATATTACTTTCACATGCAACCTGTTTTACATTAAAATGAATTTCGATGCGATATTTTGACTGAAAAATTATATATGAAAATTACATGATATTAAATACTCGATTTTATTAACTGCAAGTGTTTTGGTAAACGACTAATGGTTATTTTTAAAAATAATAAGAGTTATTTTAAGAATGGAAGTGTTAAAGCTATTCAAATATGAGATATTGATGCATGCAATACCAGATTGATTTTGAAATTTCACAAAACATATCCTATTCCATAAAGCGTTAGGAGAAAAGTCAACTCTCATAGCAATATATTTCAGATCTTTTGTAATTTATACTGAAGATACCATTTTAGTATTGCATATACAATAGTCTGAATCACCTACTAAATCCGTCAAGGGAGTTGTCCCATTTAAAATTTCTCATTAATTAGTAAATGTGTTAATTTTATTGTTCATCTAGTACAAGGTGATCGATTTAACTGAAGGAATGAGTTTTCTTATGAACGGCTGAAGCAAAGTGAGTATTGCCAAAGTTTGGCTGACTAAGAATTGAAATTAAGATCGTGACACTTCAAAACTTTTCTTCTCAGAAGCAAAACATTTTTTTACGGACATTGAACGAACTTTTCATTTCAAGCTTTTTTAAATAACATTATTCTTTATTTTTTAAAGTATCCATCTGCTAGGATCACAAATTGAAGCGAAGTTATTTCTTCCTGTAGATGATCATCATGGGTCTTCATGACCAAGCATTTTTGTGCTGAATGATGGTTAGACTTAGTCGTGGATAGCACTTTAATCGGACTGCAAGAATTTTTGGACCAGCAGCACAAGAAAATGAACCTTACCATAGAAGTGGAGCAAGGCAAAGACTTACCATTTCTAGACATTCTGGTAAAAAGGTAGACCTCAGGCGTCTTGAGATACGGTATTTACAGAACAAAGATAGATATCTTCAAAGATATCTTCATGGAAATTCTAACCATCACCCGACACAAAAACGCTCGGTCATGTTGTTTAATGTTGAATTGTTTTTCTGTATATATTGGTAAAATGAATAGTTCGCGGCCTCTAATGGCAATTTCAATTACTAAGTGGAGGAGGTTGAATTTGTACGACAAGAGTGCGGCGAGAAAGAATCGTAATCGCAAGTTAATCGCAGACAGTCGCATACAGTCCTTATTGTTATCGATAGTGAACTTGCTTGACAATTATCATCATCTACACCACTGGCAGCAGCAGCACCACCACCGAGGTCGGTAAGTGCATTTTCAACGCCTCCAACTATTTTGTTTTGCAATATATCGCTTTTACGCAACACATGTAGACACTTGTTCACCGTGCATAATGATAACCATCGGCAGGAAGAAATAGATTCGCTCCGACCTCTGTTCCTAGGAAATGGAAACTCTAAAAAAGACATCGATAGACAAAGATGAAGTCGCAACAACTACCACTTTACCATACATTCCGAATGTGAGATAGAATCAATAAATTAGCATACACATTTTTTTAAATATTGTATTAATGAAAATATATTGTAATGGGAATATGTGACTGTTTGTCTGTATGTAATGAATTGTAATTTGTATTTTGTATATTTGATTGAGCGCCAAAATTTTGTGTAGTTATGATTTGTTCTTATGTGTTTGTATTTAGATGTGTTTTTATGATTAAGCTGTGGATTCTGTATCCATGTGTGAAGATAATTTAACTTTGGTAAAATTAAATTTTCTTTTTATTCTAGACAATATTATTTAATTTTATATTTTACTACCCTGACTATGATACGACTCTGATCTCAGTAGTGAGTTCTAGCAGAGCAGAATAGACTTTTTGTTTAGATAATTATATTCAAAATTTATCCTAAAACCACTCAGAACATCACACAAATTAAAGGACACATGTAAATTTTATAAGTTATTTTATTTCACATAGAAAGAAAAACTTTTCAAATAACTTTGTTGTTAAACGTAATTAAGGAATACTTTCTGCGACTTATACATAAGATATTATCTTAAACAATAATTCTTACACTGAAACAACAATATAGCATATTTGTACTTATAATTTAAATTTAATTTATAACTTTTCCCATTTTTTGATTAGACAACCACCACTGTATAAAAATGCAACTTTAGTTGCATCTTATTTATTTTCTTACGAATTCTCTAGTTTTGCAAAATGGCCACTGTGATAGATGGTTTTATTTATTTACTAAGCTTTTTGCTGAATTTATTAATAATTAAACTTTTGATTGGATCAAAATTTTTGCAGGTAAGTCCTGATTTGCTATACTTTAAAGTTTTGCAGTTGTAAAATTGCATTTACTAGCTAGCTTATATTGTAGTTTGTACACATAATTGATGGCTTTGAGAATGGTGAGTTTGTTGCTTCCCAACTTCTAGACTTAACAAAGGCACTTGACTATGTGTCGCATAATATCCTTATAAATAAATTATACTTTTATGGTTTCTCAGGAGAAAGTACAAGAATAGTCGAATCTTATTTAAATGATAGAGTTCAATATGTTCAATACAACGGGGTTAAGTCTAGCATAAAGAAAACTATCCATGGTGTGCCTCAGGGTTCTGTATTGGGCCCTCTGCTATTTTTAATTTACATAAACGACTTTCCCACTTCTTTAGATGGAAATATTAATAGTGTGTTATTTGCTGACGATACTAATATAACCTATAGAAATAGACTTAACTATGTTAATAGAGAAATTGCCTCAAATTCAGTCAAGGGCAAGTGATTGGTTTGTTTCTAATAACTTAAGTTTGAACAAGTTATTAGAAATTAGATGTAGAATGTAAGTTTGAACAAGTCGAAATCGGAGACTATGGTTTTTACCCTACGAAATGGAGAACATTTAAATAATCCAGATTTTGTGAATTTCTTAGGAGTATACCTAAATTCTAAATTGTTATGGGAACAGCATACCATTTATATTTGTTCCAAAATATCAAAGCATACATATTTGCTCCGTACTCTCTATCCAGAAATATACTAATAACAAACTGTATATAATAATCTCATTCATTCTGTTTTGTCTTATGCAATCCTTGTCTGGGGCCACGCTCCCTCTAGTAAACAAGTGTTTTCACAACAGGGAAAGGCTATAAGAGTGATATCGGATTTAAACTATAGAGATGACTGCAGAGATCAGTTTATTAAATTGAATATACTCACTTTTTCATGTATTTATATATTCCATTGTCTTCTGTATGTTAGAAACAATATAGAGTCATTTAACTGCAATCATAACATTCATACTTATAATACCCGTAATAAAAACTACCTCTCAAATAAACATCTAAGACTAACAAGGACGCGAAATGGTACAGGTTATTTGGATTTAATAGTTATTTATGCAACAAGTACAAAAAGTAAGTGTTTATTGCACACGACGTGAAATTGTCCAACGAGGCCGTCAGGCCGAGTAGGACAACACAGACAGATGATTTTATTTCACTAGTGCAATAAAGAACCACTTTTTCCACTAAATATAGTTCAATAAAGTTTTGCTTTTTGCATGAACGTATAAAAAAATTTTTAATGCTTTCCCTGATTATTATTATTGTTTTTCTGTGTTTTACAGTCTTGATTTCACACACTTTTAGTTAAGATCCCTTCGCACGTATCACTACATTTTAAGTTATTTCTTGTCGTTGCACCAAACACTGCACTATGTTTATTTTTCTACGTTCATGCAAAAAACAATACTTTATTGAACTATATTTAGTGGAAAAAGTGGTTCTTTATTGCTCTAGAGCAATAAACATTTTATTGCACTCATTTGACTCATCTGTCATTCTACGACAGCGTTTTGTCATCATGACAAACATAAACCTTCAAATCGACGTCACATTTTTCTAGACTTAGTGTCATCTAAATAACATTTTTTGGTTTTTTCATGAACGTAGACATAATATTGTATGCAACTCGTACAAAAAGTGCTTAATGCACGCTTACTTTTTGCACTTGTTGCATAAATAATACAATATAATTTTATAATAGTAACAATTTTTAAAAATTTTTTTGGTAAAATATTCCATAATTTATGTTTTTTTAGGCTCTTACAGGTGTGTTGATTTTTACCTTGTAAAGCCATCTTCATATCTGACATTTAATTTGACATGGACTCTCAAACTGAGAAATTTTAACTTTTAACACTGATATTTCTATTTATTGGTATTGTTGACTGTAATTATGCATATTAAATCAAACTATGATCTTTTAGTGTTCTTTTGATATGAATATCTCTAGGTTTATTATTTTTACCTATGTACTAACCAGTAATATGTTGGCATGTACACTAATTTAACAAAAAATGCAAGATTTTTTTCTAACTAAATCTTTGAGTTTTGATCTTATACTCTAATAATATGCTTTTTTATAAATATTTCGTTATACTTAATTCAAATATCAACAATTATTTTCTATTTCTAATGTATTCCAATCTTAGTTGATCAAAATTTGTTCCCAAAGTAAATTTTCATTACATGTTATTGTCGATAATTTAATTTCATCTTAATATATTGGGTTGATATTTATTGATGCAATTTAATACACAAACATTTGTAGACAGAATTTCTTAAAAAGAAATTTAAATATCTTAAATGCCTTCTTTGTATTTACTTGAATGTGGACGTACTGTATAATGCACAGTAAGACTAAAGAATATGTATGAGTATGAGAATGATGTATTTTAATAGGTCATGCATTCAACTCAAATATGATTATTGACTTCAAGCGAACCAACTCTTTAATTATATTGAGGAATGAGGTCGAATTAAGAAAGAACTTGTACAGTTGCATATTTATAGCGGACACATGTCGGCTGTTATCGTCCATCCCATCCGGCATTTTTCTCCCAAACTTGGCAATTTTAGTAATTGTAACTTAATACCCTTATTGAGCTCGCCCAATAATTAACTAAATTAGAGCGGTTCGGGTGTTTATATTGTAAAGTTTCTGCATGATATGCGCTGATAGCTTTATCAAATCTTAGATGTTCAACGCAATCTATACAAACCATTAGAGGTGCGGGAGTGGGAAAAGTTTGTTGAGATGGAGAGCTTTCACAAATTCACAACATGTTCAAAGGATCCACACTATCGGGATGTTATCTTTTATGAGGGCAAACGATGGGATTATTGAAGTTTCTCCTCAAATGAAACACACGTCTCTTATATTAAGTTTGAGAAGAAACTTCTACGGCATTAAAATTTGTATAGAAAGAAGTTTTGCAGGATAACTTTACGTATAGTTACTTCTGTCTCCTTTTTTTGAATACTTTCCTATAATTATTTGAAACATCTATTTTACACAGTAAATTTTTTGAAATGCACTTTATTTAAAAATAATTAGTGGAGGACAGAAAATACATATCTTTTGCGAAAATACATTTTTTTATTAATATTTTTATTAATTGATATCAATTAACTTAAACAAGAGATATTTCGAGAATTTATTTATAAATAATATTAACAAATACAAATGAAATTACTCTTTATAGATAGAGAACAATCGATCACAAAAACTTTAAAAAGTGGTACATTCGATTCTGATCAACTTCATTTGAATTAATTATTTTTTGACCATAATATCTATACCTACCTACGAATACGAAACACATTCGAACGGAGCAATATTCAAAATATAATTCAAAATCACTAATTGCTATAAATATAGGACGTTTCACTACGACACTAGACCAAAAAAAATTAAAGAAAATATTTTTAACTTCTGGCAGCTTCCGAAAGTAGTAGTTTTAGAATATTACACGAAGTGTTCCATTTTCCGGTTACGGTTTACTAATTCCAATAGGCAAAACTCTCTTATTTCAAACAGAACACCCTATATATTTTTGCTTCAACTTGTGCAAAATTAATTTCCTTTTTCTCTTGTATCAACTTGGTTGGGGTAAAATTTATTATTATTTGAGATTTTTACGATTGTTTCTGATTTTTCGATCTTATACATATTAGCCATGAACGTAAGCATATTAATAAGTAATCAGCTAAAAAATACTAATACACGTCAATACTAAGAACGAAGACGAAGAACTGAAAAATCAAAAAAATTTGCAAAAATTTGAAGAAATTATAAACTTATCCTCTACAGTCTCTATCAAGGAAGAATTTAAGCGAAAAAATAAAGTGTGTTCTATTTTGGACTACTGAAATAGGTAAAACGTAAGCGGAAAAATGGAACCCTTGGTGTAGTATTTTAGAATGACTTTTATTTAATACAAATGATCCCTTAAAATTTCTTATTTCTTATCTTTCTTATTTTTATTGTTTATGACAAATTGACGGATCTACCTGTTCCCTCTGCAGCGCTACCATTGATGTGAGCATGAGAAAATTTCGGGTAAGTATATCTGCCCGCTAACTTAATTGTGATTGTAATGTTGTGTGTGTTCTTCAGAATAGTAAACGCCCTAATATAATAAGTGATAAATATCGAACTGTGAAAAATTGTACAATCGAATTAGGGCCCGAGACCAAAATATGAATGTAAGTAATGCGGTTGAAATATGTACATCATTAACAAGAATGTCTGTAAGCAGTGTAGATTGTGCAATAAAGAATGACAAAGAGCATGAGGTAGGTGTATATCGGTAGTGCAAAATAACATCATTCTACGGAGGAGTATAAACTTTTTAAAGTAAACTATTAAAGTGATAGGTTCAACTCATTTTTGGTAAATTTGTGTTCTTTGAACCCTTCTCAAGTGGCACACCTATGGAATCTTATCCCCTGCAACCTTCACCTACTGTACTCATTCATCTGACTGCTATTAATGAATCACTCTTTACTATTTTGTAACTCGGGTATAAATGCTACACAAAAAAAGTCATAGAGGTTTCTTATAAACCCGGTCACCAGTAAATTTTTTTATGTCAAATAACTTCGGACGGCTTAGCTTGGGTGTGTTAGCTTTCATTTTCAAAATTTCATGCAATAATATATAGTGTCCTATTTGAAATAAGGAAATTGACAACTACTTCCGGTATTTCCAAAAGTAGCCAAAAGATAAAAAATATTCTCTTTAAAACACTCGTGTGTAAAATACCCTGTACAGCAATTTTCAAATCTATATCTCACTTGGTGTTCCAATTATTGTGGATAATGTTTCTTGGTGTTACAGTGTAAGTAATAAAAAAGGTACATTTGTTTTTAAAAACATATTTATAAAACATATGTAAAAATGACAAAGATTCACATTTGATAAATGTCAGAATTGTTAATAAAATAAAACTAACGACAAAGTTGATCTAAATTCTGAATGTTACGACGCAATGAACGACGAACGTACACTTATCGATACAAAATAAATGAGGAATAAAAAAACACAAACTTCTCTTCAACAATGTTGAATAACGTTGCAGGTAACGACTCTCTAAACTTAAAAAACTAACTCTAGCTGAAAGCGAAAATTTATTTATATAATTTCATATCATTTATTTTGTTTATTTATTCACAAATACTAAGCAAAATGTTTGTATTGATGTATGTTCCAAGTTGAAGGAGTAAAAGGAACTTATCGGTGTCTAAATAAAAAGAAATGCACTTAATACATGTACGAAAACCTAAAAGTGGAAAAGCCGAGATATTTCATAAATATAGTAGCTTCCTAGAACTACTTGTACGTTTTTATTATCTTACTAGCTACTTTTACAATACCCTCTCTCACCATTGTGTACATATTGCGTAGGTTTGTTATCTAAATTAACAATCTGCCTAGGTATTCCCAAACAATTGTTTGATGAAATTGTGAAAAATGAATGAAATGGATTAAAAGATATAGCATCGGCTAAATCGGGACTTTTAAAATAGAAAACGCCAGCCAAGTTTCATTAACAGTTGTTTTTTTTAATTTAAAGGTATTCGTGTGTTTCCATTACAGAACCTGAATGAGATTCGTATCATTATATTACACTTTTCAAATTCAGGATTGCACAAAAGTTAACTCGTATCATTACTTGGTATAAATGATTTTCTGTAAAGCTATATGTATATATATAGCGTATTAAATTTGGCTTTAAGAACCAAGCTCTCAATAGTGAAAAATTTGTTATCACATACTCATTATTCAAAAAATGCTATTAAATATTATAAATATTAAGACTTCACAAGCAATCACAAAATGAAAGTAAAAAATAAATTTTACCCACTACTTATAATTGCAATTATCAGTTATGAATAATCAAGATTATAGGGTATTCCAGTCTAAACAAACTTATTCTTTTTATTCTAATATTATATCCTTTCATATTTGGCATACCTACAGATGTTTAAATAACATGCCTTAAAAATGTATCATTAAAAAATGTATAAAAGGCCCATAACATTTAAAGGCAGCACATTTTTAAGGCAAGTTGAGGCATTAGCTTACTTTCACTTAAGGTGAAAAAGTTGGTTGAGTTTTTATCAAACACCCTGTATAATTTAGATAATAAAGGGTGCATAATTTAGATTACGCAGGATGTAAGTTTCACGGCTGATTACTTCGGTTAAAGTAAACAAAAAAATTCTTCTTACATATAAAATAACTGCATTCAGTAGTATTTATGTCTAGAAATATTTCTAAAGCTGGTTGCAACCTATGCATGAATTCGCGATTCGTGATGCGTGATTCATATCATAAGCAATTCGTGCATAGTATATAGAAACCTATTCGTTAAACCATTGAATAATAAATAAGTCGTATACTCAATTCATCCACTTGTAGGTTTTGTTGTCAAATCTCTGTGAATTAAAATGAAAGCAGCGAATCAAAAATTGCAAATTCACGCATATATAATCACTTAAGAAAACATCTGATTTCAATTCTTTTTACTAACTGTTGTCCTAGAATGCACGTTCACTACTAAAGCCAAAAATTCAGATAATGTCATTAGTATCAGCAACAACAGGCCATAAATGATAATCAATAAAATTTCAAACAAACTTGCATTTAACCAATTTGGTACATTGATAGCCAATCATCAACCAGAAAAATAATAAAAACAATATTTTTTATTCGAACAGAATCGGTGTAGTACCAAAATTGTGCCCATTAGTCAGAGATCAAGATTTATTATTGTCACTTTAACTGTAAAATGACAACGGATAAACTATGTTATCTAAATCATTTCAGTGTTGGTCCTGGAACTTTAATTATTTATACTTTAAAATTTCATGAAAATAACATGACATAGAATAGCATGTTTCTAGATTCATCATTTTTAATTGCTAACAGCTATCTTCTTGTGAGTAACACCAATATCAATAACTTACTCGCAAACCCATTGATTTGAAAATTAAAACCTAATATAAATGACCATGTAGCTGCCTTTCTGATCAGATACTGCGCTACTGTCTTTTCAGAGCTTCTTGATATATTTAATTTAATACTGTCTACGGCCAATTGTTGAAAGACGAAAATATTTTTATAAAGAAGGCAATAGAAATGATACATAAAATTCCAATATTATGCAATTTGAGTTTGAAGTTGCCTGTCATCATATTTTGTCATTTAACTTTAAGCATCACTACATTGTCTGAACTTAGTTTTTACACAATGAGATCATTGATCAGTGAGATAGGTAGAAGTCCTTCTAGATGACATTAGACCATCTTGACTACAGCTTATTTTTGTCCAAATTGTATTCTATTGGGATATTATATTCAATGGTGAAGCTTATGATTTATTTAGAAATTATTTGGAGTGATCTTTCTATGGACTTTAATTATTAAACAAACACATTTCTTTGGATTGTCATTGTGCTGTCAACATTTATTTATTCTTTGGTGTCGTTTTGTGTGGTTGTTGGAGGCAGAACTATCTGAAAACAAGATGTAAGAGTAATTATTACCATCGGATATTCGGGCTGAGGCATCAGAGATCAACCATCAAAACCATCAAAAATATCGATTGACATATGACAAAGAAGATAAACAATTTCAAAAATATAATAACGCAAAGAACATCAACGATCTAAGTGAGAATGTATTGTTACCATATTTTCCTGAAAAATCAAAGAAAATGCAGCGTGCAAGTTTATAGTCGTATAATTCAGTGCTTAAAAGAATCATACTGGCAAATGAAAATATCGATATTTTAAGGTAAGAATGAACTGAAGAGCTGCTTATAATCACGTAGTATCTATCAATTACACCCTGTAGATACAGCAAGCTCATAGCTTTTGTAAAAGAATCAACTAGCAAATTTTGTAACTCAGAAATTGTGATAAAAATTCTACAAACTGCTGCAGATGATGAATATCTTGTCAAGGTAAAATTCAGAATAACCTCTTCAATAAATATTGTCACGGATTTCCCAATCCGTCTTTTTCTTACTTCCAGAAAAACAATCCGTTAATTAATCACTTCTTTATTAACTGCTCAGTACACTACTAATTACAGCTCAACTAAACACTTATTTAATTAATCGCTATCTAAATCGCTTTGATATCTCTAACTAAACACTTCACTTCAGACTGTAATACAAGACTAACTAACTCGGCCGTTTATTCTTCTTTTAGAGACCCAACGAATATTCCAGGTATATTCCAGTATCTCTAGATTAATTTTCCCGTACGACTCGAATGCTTCTCGCTGATTCCCGATTTTTTCCAGTAACATCTCGATCCGCGGCATTCTGTTTGTTTAACAGAATCGCGTAGCCATCGTAACCATCGTCGACGGTTTGGGAGTGAGTGGGGCAAATTCCGTGACAATATATTGATTACTCATTTGGCTTATAGATTGTAGTGTTGTAATGGGTTTACATGGAGCGCGTGCCGTTCGGATCAGTTACACAGATTAGACTTATTAGAAGTTGGAAACATTATCTTCTCGACACCAAAACCAAGAGAGACCGATCGTTTGGTATTACAAATAAGAAATTTGGGGACAGCGTTTTGAAGATTATACGAAAATATATCGTCCTAAGCCCTCAGAACGTACCTCACAATTCATTTATCGAGAGAAGTAATGAAGTGTTCAATCTGTGAGAATAAACATCATTTATAAAATTCCACAGAAGATAGCTGAGTTTTTAAAGTCACCAAATTCAGAAATGTATACTGCACTCTGCTTCTGCCGTTCTGCATCTACGATTGTTCTAAATTCTGCCCCAGACTTAGTAACAGTAAAGTGGATGGGTGGTTAGCAGTCTGCTTCCGTAGCTGAGACATACATTGAGGAATCCGTGACCAACAAGATTGCTGTATCAGGATTTAATTCTTAACTGCGTGGAAAATCAGAATATTGGCGTCAATATATCGGTATCCTGATCAGAGCAAAAAGAAGGATTCTCTCTCATGTTTATTTCTGGGAATATTAATTGTAATATTAACATTAGTATTCACAAATAGTTAAAGGCCACCTTAATATTAGCTATAGAAAGAATAATTAAATAAATATTGATTTTATGATCCGGTGCCACCATTTGGAAAAGCTGGAGTATGCCGATGGTTTTTCTTGCTTGAAGATTTATAATACCATATGTTTTGTGAAATCTATAAGCGTACAAAGTCCCCATAACATCAGTAACGCATTAGCTAATGCCTGCTATTGCCAAATTATTATTATTATTAAACGTGTGTATTACATCACTGGATGACACATTCACACGTGCGATGAATAAACGATCATGGCGCTACTGAAGTCGGCAACCCGACTGGTCCGGGTCTAATAATATTATTCATACCATGCAATTTTAATCCGTCTAGCATTTATAATGTTTATGATTGCATTCTGACTCGGGACTTATTATTCCGAACAACTAATGCCGCGAGTGGCCGCTACGACTAAATTATGGTAATTAATGAGCCGTTTATACAGATGTTTTGCCACTCGTTCAGGGAGCCAGATCTCAGGCTCGCTCTTCTTTCTCCATTGTATTCATAGCCTTATTTATATTCAGACAATTTCGCGTCGGAGTAAAATACTTATTTATAGAAACACAAAGAACGTAAAGTACTAGTAGTATTTTTAACAGTCCACTGCAGTTACGACGTGCGGCATTTAAAACTATTAACCCAAGTGCGTTAATTAATGTGACGTGAGGAATGAATCGTACTTCAAATGAAACTGAATTGGAGTTGTTCGAATGGGGAATCTAATATAATCCAATCTGTTTCCATATGCATTCAATACTGAGCAATTGAGTTATTTAGGATTTAATAATGTGAAAATCGAATGTGTACAAGATGGTTTTGAATATATTCCAATAGTAATGAGAGTAATTAATAATTTCTTAGATTATTTTAAGGAAATGAATCTTAACTGACGAAATTTTTGAATTGTGTTTGTGATTTGCAAAAAAATAATACATACGCAAATATCTTAAAAGATTATTGACGTAGACAATAATATGATTTAATGACTTACCTAAGTAAAGAGAAAAACTTATCAAGTTATCAATATATCATCCAGGTAAACAGCAGATTATATATCTCGGACTGGTCTCATAGCTTTATTCATCAGGAATTCTGGAATGGCTGAGAGCATTCGTTAATCCAAATGGTAACCTATTAAATTCATATTGAGACTCTGGTGTTACGAAAGCGGTATACTTTTTCTAATCGCCTGCGACAGGTATTTGGTGACAGCCACATCTCAAGTCAAGACTGATGTAATTCTATTGTTTTTTCCTAGAATACACCATTTTTAAGTCCTCCGAACAGTATGATAATAGGAGTACATCAGTAGATTAATATTCTGAATCACTGATCCACAAATTTTTAGTCTCGTAGATCACGTGCCTATTTTTTTCTGTTATGGTAGCCACATCAAGCCTCACATATGTGAACTAAACATTTCGTCGGATGAGATTTGGATCATTTCTCATCTGGTTAGCTGTATATTGAACTGTTTTCAAGTAACTGCTGATGGGTAGTGATTTCAACATGGTAGAAAAGCTGCATTATATGTCCCGATAAATAATAGTTTTATACAGATGTACATGCAGTAAATTATTGTTGAAAATGCTGAAATCGTCTCGATTTTGACACACCCAGATATGTTTATTATGATTATTATGTATGCCGTCCCTAGTAAAAAAGACTTGAAAATATGAAAATGAAATGAAATTATCACTTTGTGCATGTTATTAAAGCAACCAGCGATAAAATTATAATCGTTGAAGAGCATATACAGCATATAATGCTTGTATACTTTGGCAATGAAACAGATGCAACATATCTCTGTTCAATATACGCCATACAAATCTTGATGATAAATGAAGATTACTATAAATCTCTTCATTTTGTATATTCATTTCAGTAGAACGAATGGCCTTTTTCGAAGCGGGGTTACCTTCTTTTCGAAGTCTACGAAATAATGCACTAAACACGATATAAGCGGGTTGATGTCTATTTGGGTATATTCGTAGGTATTCTCGGGTTGCTTGTCTGGCGTTCCCATTGTAATACCCATATAAATATACAAAGACAAAATCTGCATACTCTACACCTCTGCACTTTAACGATAAGTTTCAAATGAATAAACAAAATGACACAAAGAGTCATTATTGTTATAGTAACCATAAAATTTCTTAAAATACTCACGATATATTTTAAGCAAGGGATATTATATACAGTTTTTTTATCTTGAAAATACGATATCTTGAACAGGTCGCTTAATAAAAGGAATTGTTTATGCATCCTCTGTTATTCCTTTAAAAGAACGCATATACTTCATAAACACCCTGCATATTTACTAACCCTGAGTATTTTTTTTCTATTCAAATAATAATATTTTTACATTACAGAGTTTTTCTTTAACATTTTTACTAACTTCACATATTGTTGAAATAGCGACTACACTATGAGGTTGGTCGGATATTGTTCTATTGTACTTCTGCTGATTTATGTATAAGTCGACTTGACATATTGAATTGTCAATTACTCTTCATGTGACTATCCCACAAGAGTCAGGTTCTAATCACTGATTGATTTAAATATCCTATTAAAGTTATATAACATTTTTAAATCAAAGATGACATATTTTATACTGGCAACGATACCTATAGTATCACGAGAAAATTTTACATGTTCCCTTGGTTTAATGCGAAAAGGTAATAAGTGAAATCGAATAAAAATTTGTACATTTTAATAGGGGTAGGGGAAATTCCGTAATGCTTTTATAAATCCATTACTGATTTAATAGCTGTACTCAAAGCATCCCATTTTATAACAACGTAAATTTGATTGCTTTGTTGTACACCAGATCGCTTCTTTGTAAAACGATATTGCCCTATTAAATTCATTAGCCTTTAGTTTTTCTATTAAAATTAATACCCTTCATCAGTATATTAAAAATATCCACAGAAACAGATGTTTTAACTTCAGCTTCTTCTTGGTGTGCACTTTTATATGTATAAAAAATTAAATACTTCTTCATGTGTACGCCAATGGCTACCTAATTTAGCTTTCCTAATGCGAAATTTACTTTAAAATATTCTTATCACGTTTTGGTATTTGAAATAAAAAAAAGGATCTTAAACGGCCTTAAATTTGATATATGATATGATTGATATACAGAGTATTTCAAAAGTACATCTTTATAAATGAAGAGCAACATAAAAATAATAAAATGTTGTAACTTAAGGATACTACTGTCGTTCCAATACTAGAAACTAAATTATGCAGATCAAAATTTGGTAACAGATAAAAAGTATTTTAAAATTAGTTAGAAGACCTTTGACTGACGAATAAAACATTTCTAGGATAGCTAACGAGGTGGAGGGTGACAAAAAATAACACGCTGTATGTATCTAATTCATCATCATCAACATCATCATCACCATGACCATTATCATCATCATTATCTTCAACCTTCATCATCTTCAATCTCCATCATCATCTTCATCTTTGTCATTATATTTGTATTCATGTTCGTCTTTATCATTATGATTATTATTATCATCTCGTCTACCTCATTTTTTTTAAACTGATCCAATTTTATTACATTATGCATATTTTTTATATACATTTTCTATTAAGTATTAACTACTCTGTGGGCTAAAGCTCCTACCAGCGTTGAATTACACTTTGTTTACTGTGTGTATATTATCTCAAAAATATTGCGAAAGATCAGACCATTATATACAAGTGGATACTCCTAATAAATTAATATATTTTTTTACTTAATAAAATATTAATCCTTCCATATATATATCCTTAAATAATTACCGTCATTACATGTTAATCACATACCACTTTTAGGCAGTACGTAAGATACAGGTTTCTTCTCAGCTGGCTGCTATGCATGTCACGTTTAAGACGACACACTATTTATAACAATAATAAAGCTTAAGATTTATTCTTTAACCGGCATAATTTGTCCAAGTTTAAGACGACCACACATGACTCAACTTTAAGAACAATGATTTCATAATATTATAACAGATGGCTTTCCATTAAGAGAATAATTAATAAATAGAATATAGACCACTTTAATAGACTAACTGTTTTGATAGCCGCACAAATAGATGTAATAATTATACTATTAAAAGAGGTCGATGGTGAACTAAACCTAACAGAAATATCCGCAAACCCTACTAATTAAAAAGTATTTGACTTTTGTATAAGACGTCGGTTCTAATTTGCTAGTCTAAAACAAATGACAGATAATTTGGGGTAACCCAAATATGCAATTATTAAAATATTTAAATATTACCTATATTCTTGAAAAATAGCATATTGTGCATAAAATCCATCAAAGTGAAAGAATTTTGAATTACATAGATGTTTGCAGGCATTTTCATTCTTTTAAATTTGGAATAGATCGTTTTACCTCAAATATATGGTTCACTAATTAATTCATTTTTTCTGCGTTCATGCAAAAAACAATACTTTTTTGAACTATATTTAGTGGAAAAGTGGTTCTTTATTGCACTAGTGCAATAAACATTTTATTGCACTCAAATGTTTATTGCACTCATCTGTCATTCTACTGCAGCGTTTTGTCATCATGACAAACATAAACCTGCAAATCGACGTCACATTTTTCTAGACTTAGTGTCATCTAAATAACATTTTTTGGTTTTTGCATGAACGTAGAAAAAATATTGTATGCAACTCGTACAAAAAGTGCTTATTGCACGCGACATGAAATTGTCCAACGAGGCCGTCAGAGACTTACTTTTTGCACTTGTTGCATAAATAACTATTATGGTCGGGTTATAAAGGGACAAATATTATTGTCCGAGAGATTTATTAGCCCTGTTTGTAGAAAAGTTGGAAACGTCAGATGTATGCATAGTGTTGCTATGCCCACATAAAGTTGAAAATGCATGAAACCTCATACACCTGATGATTGGAAATATGATTCTGATGTTGTGCGAACAAAGGTTTTAAGTCAGATAATAAAAAAAAAACAAAAACAACAAAATCTTGGTCAATTACAATATGAGCGCTAGCCCAAATAAGCAATGTTATCACAACGATTGTGTATAAGTGAAGTTGTGTTTTATTTGTTTGTTGTTGTCAAGTAAAACAATAAATTTGTCATTTTCCAATATTTTTTCATTTGCATATTTTCAATGTTTTGTGCATATTTTAACTAAATTCGTGCACATTTATGAACATATTTTTATATTTCCACTTGCATATTTGGATATCCCAAATTATAATGCTCAAATTCAAATTCTAAAGCAATTTCTATGAACATTTCAAAAACAACAAATCTCAAACTTAATTTTGGTATTGATTATAAGGTCCGCTACAAACTACGCGTGAATTCGCGATTCGCGATGCGTGGTTTGTAAGGAATTCGTGCATCGTATGTAGGGTTTTTATGAATGGATTTTTAACGAACAAGACCCTACCCACTATGCACGAATTCCATACGAATCACGCGTCGCGCATCGTGAATCGCAAATTCACGCATAGTCTGTAGCGGGCATAAGGACCTGTTAACCAGTGACGTGAAAAGGTATCTTCTTTTATGTTTTTCTATCTATCTAGCTTTTAGGGATATAGTTAAAGTCGCCCGTTTATTTCTGGATTAAAACCAACTTCAATTAATTTGTCTTTACGTTTACGGGATATTGTCCTTGATAAATTATTAAAATAAAGAAATATACCTTTTGTGTACCTTATACCCTTTTAATCTGTACTAAATTATTAGTTTAAATTCAAAAGGACAAAACATCAAATAAACATTTGTGGTAATAGGAAGAAAATAGAAGATATAAAGAATTCACAAAGGACAGAACAAACTGAAAATAATTGTTGAAATTATCATAAATTTCTGTAAGACTATGTCGGTTTAATTATCTGCTTAAATATACTGTTAAGGCTGGTTTCGCAGTGCTTAAATAAGCTGTAACCCATTTTCTCCTTTATTTTCCGACAGAATAATTTATTTTTTTTTACTGTAGGTCTATTTAATAATTATCTACAACTTCCTCGCGTTAGAATTTTGAAAATAATTTCTGAAATGCAACAAAAAAATTAATTTTCGATTTTTGTTTCCCTTATAAGCGCAAATTCGGCCACGAGCAAGTTATAGATATATTTTTTAAATAATTTTTCACGTTTGTCCCATTCCAATATATATAAAAATAACTGAGAAAAATGGTTCCTAATTTTCCAATAATTTCTTAAATTTACTGAAATTTTAAATTTGTACGTGAGATGTTTGGGTGGAACTTGCAATAAAGCTCCGCCTTTAACACGTCACCATTCATTCTACAATTCGAAGACGTTACTCCTATAATTTAACAGTGATAGATAGAGTGTTAATATCAAAATTGATAAGGAGAAAATAAAATTTCCAATTTCGAGGAAATTTTATTTTTGAAGATTTAACTTATTAAACGTGCGAAAGACCGTTCTGTGTACAAAGTGTTGAAAAATATTTGAGCGTTAAAAAAAACTTAAAAATTAAGAGAACTAAAAAATTATTTTTGGTAAAACTTCTAACAAGGGTTTCTTAGAACACTAATTAACGATAAAAATACAGTGTGTTGAAAAAACTGCAACTAATTTTTGCAACACTGACAAAGAACGTAGATCATCAAATTGCTTATGAGACAACGGTAAAAAATATTTTTTAGTTGTTCTCATTAATTTTAATAACAATAATATATATGTAATAAAATAGTTATTATGTATATCAAAGAAGTATTACGACATTTACTTTTTAACAATAGAAAGAAATCGCAAAGCTCTAACAATTTGATTTGCAATAAAATGAACGGGTAGGTGATTTCAGTAATAACTACATTTCAGTTATTTTACATTGCAATATAATTAGTAGATCAATCGACTTACCTGTAAGGAAGTTTGATCATAATTATATGAGCAATTTCGTCGAAGAATTATAAATTTAACTACTTGTAGTTTGCACTTTTCAAACTCACCCGGTACGTACTTTAAAGACAAAAACCCTTATCTCTGTTACCACACATTCCCAACACGCTCTTACTATCATTGTATTTTCCTATCTAGATCGCCTAGGGTGGGAATTTTGGGCGGGAATTTATAATTCTTCGACGAAATTGCTCATATAATTATGATCAAACTTCCTTACAGGTAAGTCGATTGATCTACTAATTATATTTCGCAATTTCGTCTCGAATTATAAATTTAACTACTTGTAGATGTTGAAAGAATTATAGGCGATCTAGTGTGCAGACAGAAACTTTATATCCTGCATCTTACATATTGACCAGTTATCGTTCTTTTGATAATTAAAACATTTTTATACTGCTTTATATATGTATATACACAAATATACATACCTATATATTATATATCAAAAATATATTTATATTTAGCGTCTACCTGCATTTTTAGTTATATATTAATGCATAAAATATATATTGATTCCGTGTGACAGTAAATGCATCCACAATAATGGAATGAGGGGATTTCATTTCTACGATTGCATTGCAAACACGTCTATTTCAGGCTGTTTGAACATGTTACATAATATTTCCAAAAACCCGTTTGAACGTTCGGTTTCTATTCTTAAACACCGAAATACTGTTATGTATTTTATTATTTTATATTTATTTGTTTTTTCCGGGTACACTAAAGAAAATATGTTTTAGCCTTTAATAGACATTGTTTAATCCCAGCAAAATATCTGCATTAAATAGACTCAACTGGGACCCATTATTTTATTACAGTAGTTTTTGCAACTTTTGACACTAGCAAAAATGTATATTGCAGCTGACAGTCTTTCATCCTAGGTAACTTTAGTCAGTAACTGTATAGCTACTATTATGAATTCTAGTTCATTTATCCTTTGTCTCCAAATTTTCATTTTACTGTAAAGAAGTTACCATCATTGATTATATAAGTTATATATAACTCAATGGCATGGTATATGGAAGATACCTACAGTTTGAACAAACTCGACTACCACTCGCCCTTCAATTTTAGCTCTTTTAATAGCAAACAAAAATTCGTTAACGTTGATGGCTAATGAACACTGTCACATGCCCTATTCACACTCTCTCATGTATCATGTATATATTATTGCTTTTTATATAACTTACTTCGCATAATGTATACATATCACAAAATAAATATTGTTGGTTATATTACCTATATTGGTAATAATATATTTTTTAAGGTCTTGTCCATCCGTTCTTCCTGTTGTAATGTTGAGCATAAAATGGCTATGCATTCGCGCATTTGTAAAGATTAGCCACGAGATAGATATTATCTATATTGGTAATAATATATTTATTAAGGTCTTGTCCAGTCCGTTCTTCCTGTTGTAATGTTGAGCATAAAATGGCTATGCATTCGCGCATTTGTAAAGATTAGCCACGAGATAGATATTACCTATATTGGTAATAATATATTTATTAAGGTCTTGTCCAGTCCGTTCTTCCTGTTGTAATGTTAAGCATAAAATGGCTATGCATTCGTGCATATGTAAAGATTACCCACGACGCGCTAACCAAATATAGCTTTGTTACACATTTACAGCTTGAAGCCTTTCAGCTACAGGTAAATTATTATTATTATTTATATATATGCATATACATATATATCTATATCCTACTACGCACCTACTTTAACCGTTAATAAGTAGTCATTTACCTACTCATTAAGTTATCTAGTTACCTTTAGTAAAAGTAGTGATAGAAAATACGTCTATTCAACCTGAGAGTCTATTGTTTTAGCAAAACTCCGACTGAATGTAATAAAATCGGGCAAATAAATAAATTATTCTTGGTACATGCATTGCAGTACTAACAGAATATTCAACGATGATAAAGATTATATTAGCAAACTTTTTATTGTTCGATATCTCTCAGTATATTGATGTAGAATGCATATATCCCTATTTTTCTTATTTCACACCATTCCCATATCTCTTTCCCTACGTTATTATTAAGCTTTATCTGTCTACACACAGTACACAGTCCCCATCAGGTTATTACAAGAAATAGCAATTGTGTTATCGATTTGCAATAACTAACATTTTTGAAAATGATTTTTGAGCATTGAAAACTGTTAATAATTCTTAGGACAATATGTAAAGCCCATGTTGTCTTCACCTCCTGCTCCCCTACAAGGGAGGCATCTAAATATCTTTCTAGAGTTGAATATAGGATTTTATCTTTTTTTTTTTTTTTTCGTTATATTTGAGATACCTACGTATATATTTATCGAAATATCCTCTATTATATATTTAAGAGCAAAATATTTTTCTCTTTCGAAGGTCTTTGTATACCTTCCATCCAGAACATTACTGCAGAACGAGCTGCAACTAACGTTCCTCCAAAACCTAACCATTCTCTAATTTTACAGTAGGTGTGATTTCAAATTTTTTATTTTATTTATTCATTTTGTTTTTTATAGTCTTTGAAATGTCCTCTCTTTCTGTCAAGGGGAGTGTAAAGTTATTTGTATTATAAATAAAGTTTAGACCTTACAGTCCCGGTTAGGTACAAGCAAAGCTTGACTATTTTTATTAATATTTTTATCGTTATAAAATAAACATTCTGTTTGATATTTTCCATTTATTAAAATATCATTTAAATATTATGTGCAAGTAATTGTACCTAAGACCTTAAAGGTTATAATAAAGGTATTAAGCATGTCCGTAAACACATAAGGTGCCGTACAGAGGCGAAAAGTAGTGTTGGATGGGAGACAAAAATTGTTGCAAAAATTTGAAAAACTTGTCTTGTCTTGCAGAAGAAAACAAAAGTTTCTATAAAGCCTTGTGCTTGCTTGATTTTTCAACATTATGTCTTTTATATTGTCTTGCGAAAGGTCTCGCAAATTTGCATGATTCTTGTGAGACTTTTGCATAGAAATCAGAAACATGAAACTTTATTACCAATCTAATAACAGTGGTAGTTACTTTCGGTCGGACATGGTGCCGCTCGGAACTTACTTAGCTCAGATATTGGTCGATTGGTAAACGTTATAAAATATAGAAACGGCTAGTTTTACATAATAAATAATAATAATAAGCAATGGACGAGATAGGCGTGCCAAATCGGAGCTCTTTCAGTCAACTGGCACTATAATTAGTTGTATTCAGCAGAGCTACACCTAAGCACCTTGAATTTTAATTTTATATGCTTAATTCTTTTAAATAAAGAATATGCCTACATTAGAAATGCAATGTGTGTTTATTTAGTCACTTATTTATTTATTTATTTCAACTAACGTTCATTTAAATTTCACCCCAGACCTTCTAGCAATATTTCTTGCCAAGTCTAGTCTTGTCTTGCGGGACCAAGACAAAATCAAGACCAAGATGTCACTGCTAGCCAAACAGTTACATTAATGTTTCTGTTTTATAGATGTTATATAACACTATGCGTTCTTGAGATCATTGCTTTAGGATTTATTTTTAATATTGTATTTATTTTATTTTTAAGACCTCTGTATAAGTAAAATTCAATATAGAGTGACCCTCTAATCTGGGGTGGGGATTTAAGGATTATAAACCTAAAAGTCCACACTCTTTTGATAGCAAATATGAAGAAATAAATTCACCTCCTGTCTCCAAAAGTTGGTTAATAACTTCTATCTAGCAGTTTCACTATTGTTTACCTGCTTCAGATTTACTTGGGTCCTCACTTTATTATTACCATTACATCAGCACTTAATCCAGGTGTGTCCCTACACCTCAGATTTTGCTTTGGAACTCCTCCATGTGGAAGTCGTCCTATGAGGTTGAATCTAATCGATATGTGTATAGAAAATATGAATATGTATTCATCTATAAACAACAGTAACAACAGTCCATTAGACGTTGTATCTAAATGTATGTATAACTCTATACATTTCATTATAAAGATATTGAAGGTTAATTAAAATTATGTGTGTTGTGTGTAATATTAGCTTTTATTATTAGCTATATGAGTCATATCTACTTTTCTTGATTCACCCTATATTATATGTTTATTAATAGTTTTAAAAACTTTTATGAGAATACTCCTATTTTATATTTTTATCGGTACAGTAATTATTAAAAACTGTTGGAGCAAAACTTGCGAACTTGACAAAAACTGTCAGTTCTATTTACTTATTGCATTATTGATTCCTTCTATTTAACATTTGGGGATATTATAACTCATATATAATTTTACATTTACTCAGTAGATTAACCCTTTAATTTATTTACTTACTTGCATGTCCGTCCATACATATGTACAGGGAGTTAGAAAGTATATGCAAGTCATGTGACTGCGAATTAAAGTTCACACATATGTGGAACGTACTTTCGTGTTATATGAGAGTTCATGTGAACCTCGAACACCAGAGAGGAATATATATATATCCTTCTATAAACTGCCCTGATGAGTATGTAGAGGGAGTTAGGAAGTATATGCAAGTCATGTGACTGCAAATTAAAGTTCTGTGGAACGTTCTTTCGTGTTATGTGAGAATTCATGTGAACCTCAAACACCAGAAAATAATACATCCTTCCATTGACTGATTTCTGAAAAAAAGAAAAACGGAAAATCTACATACTTGAAGAACTTGAGCATTTTTCTAAATTTCATCTTCAGATTTTCACTTTTATGCCCATTCATTTTTACAACAGTGTGTCATATAATAACGGTGACAGAAGCGTTAACTTCAACCATGTTTTCCTGCGAGATTTCCTATTTCGCACTATTTCCGACACCAATAAACACTTTTTCACTCTGTCTCTCTTATTTCACGTCGTAGCCGGGCCGGTACGAAAAATACAATGATAGTAAGAGCGTGTTGGGAATGTGTGGTAACAGAGATAAGGGTTTTTTTGTCTTTAAAGTACGTACCGGGTGAGTTTGAAAAGTGCAAACTACAAGTAGTTAAATTTATAATTCGAGACGAAATTGCGAAATATAATTGTTAAACTTAGTTGATGGCGAAAGTAAACTCCTAAATATTATAAGAAATCGGTTGGTTCTAATGCACTGGATGTTATGTAAACTATAAGAAACTCGTATTAGATATACGACAGAATGATATGGTCTTACATATATTTTATAGACAAATTTTATCGTCAAACTTTCCGATCCTGTCATAATATAAATACACTGATAAATATTATTAGCGATATTACACGGTGGATTGTTGGTTATTTATTGCATAGACCTGTACCAGAATGTTACAACTGTAATCTTTTCATAATAAAACCGTCCTTTTTTACACATGAAATTTAATTTTACCACATTATGTATTTTTAGAAAAAAATAATGTAATTTTACATGAATATGAAAATGTCCGGTATTCACATGGAGATTTTTGTAATACAGTATGGATTTGGTATTTGTTTACATTAGTATATGATATGGACAACGTGTAAATTAACAATCATTTTGATCTATGTACTAGATAAATTTCAACTGGTAAAATGACAAGAGTTTGTTACCTTAGCAACTAAACTCGCAAATCTTGACGAAAACAAGGTACATATAAATTGTTTTATATAAATTAACAAATTATTCAGGTATGTACCTAAAATTAGTTACTAATTGGATTACAGATATTTCAAAAATTGTTCTTCGTATCAACTAGATATGCTGAATTGTATCCGGCATGCGTGTACGTATACTTAAATTCAACTTCAACCCGAGGATTGCGCCAACGTGACTAATTTTATAATTTCTTTATTGATTAATACAGGCAAATGCACAAATAGGAGTGTAGGTAGATACATTGATATTTTCCGGTTGCCCTCTGTGCCCATACACTGAAGCATTGTATTTTGACAATAATGACTCCATTCACATCCGTCTGATGTTACCGAATTGGGTTGGGTATTAAATTATTTTTAATTTTTATTATAGCAGCAATTTCAAAGAATCAAACTATTTTTCTGCACCAAAATGATAAAAACTTATACAGGGAGGGTCAAATTGGATGCATTATTACATTATTACCTCGAATATATGGAATAATAATCCTTAAAACGAAAAAAAGTCGCCCAGTTATTCTTTTATAATAAAACAAAGTATTTTTTATTACGGACAATTTCTGTGGATAAATAAAAAACAAACTTTGATCAGTGTCATTAGCCTCAGGAGACTCCTAAACCAACATTCTTTCATACAAAAATGTTTCCTATACATTGTTTACCAGCAAAGTAATTAATTAAAAACCCACATACATATTTTCTCAGTTATACATTTCTCCTATTTAGGCAGCTTCTGTATTTATTTTTTTGTTACTCAATACATACGAGTTACTTAATAAATGAGTATGTATTATACAGGTTATTTACAGCATAATTTCTTTAAAATGGTAAAAATAATTTAATAATCTTATGCAGTAGCTTGAATCCATCCAAATATTTCTACAACGTATCTAATTTAAAATAATAATTCATTATGTTTTTTTCAGTGATCTACAGGGTGTTTCACAAAGTCAATGCAATATTACTAGAGCTAATAGAGCGTTGAAAAGATAAGTGGGGTTTGCTACAAATTAACAAATTGAATACCAAAAAGAAAAACAAAACCTATGATTTTCACATAACTCCTTCAAGTTAATTTTCGGCAGATAACCTGAAACAACGTGCTCATCACTTCGTACCCCTAGTGGGTTAAAAAAAGAAAAAACACAACAAAACATGTAATAATAAATTAACCACTTGATGTATGCCTTCAATAGCAAGAGGAGAAGGTAAAGTAAAATATTTAAAAACAGTTTTAGTTGCATGCAAAATGGAATATGATGTCGGAGGTACGGGTAACAGGTAGGTGTCATGGGCAGTAGACTAAATGTCCCGCACCAACATCATCCTCTATGATTGATAGTCAGCAATGTCCACGAAGAGGTTATGTTGATACTGGTGTACTGATCCAGGTCAAAAGAATAAGCTGTGGCAAAGGCAAAGTACAAGTGGAAACAAAACATGTAATATTTGTAAAAAGAGATGATAAATTCAATACACGTAAAGTGAAAATTAATATGAGATATTTTTGCATCTTTTGAAACCGAACTAAGCTAATGGTTTTTTTAAGTAATACACTGCTCGATTTTAAGAGTTGCGGCACTAACGTATGAAACGTACTTAAATCGTTTTATTATTTTCACTGACGTTTTTTTTATTTAATGTCTTGTGTATTTAATTAATAGTTTTGGTGAAGTATAGTGTAATTAAGTAAAATATGGAACATTATTCAAACAGTGAAAAAGTTGACATACTAAAAACATATTTATTAAGCAGTGATAATCAGTGATAGTGATAATTATAGTACATATTGTAATAAATCAGTTGAAGTGTAGTAAAAATGGATAATGAGCAAATTCTGGATAACTGTAAATAGGGAATCTGGTTTATATTTTCAATTTTATGTACTTAGATACATGGACATACTTTATTGGTGAGGTATAGGAATGACAAATGGGAAACTTACTAGTTTTATAAATAAACATATTTCAATCAATCTTTGTCTAAAAATTCTAGTTATTAACTTTCTTGAAGCCTATTCCAAGACATTAGTGTAACAACGTTGTGGAATACACATGCACCATAACTCTTAATAATCTTAATATAGGAGTCGGAGCAGTGAAACACGAAATTACAGTCTATAAAAAAAACTGTTTAGTTGGTACACAATATAGGTTTAATTGGATTGTGGAAGCAAATATAATAACAATAAAAATAATAATAATTATTATTATATTGTAATATTTATTACTACTATACTAATTACACACTATTTAAAACAAAAGTTTGCTATAACAAGTTGAATAAAATAAAGGTTGAGATTATATTTGTAGATAATAATATGAGGCAGTATGTAAAGATGTTTTATTTTATTATATTATTAAACAATATTCTTTCTAAATATAACAAAATATGTTCTTTGGTTACACAACATATTCAGTGGTGACTGATGAAGTTCAAACGACTCTTTATTGAATAAACTGTTTAAATCAATAATTTCCAGATTTGATCTATTTTCCAAAATTTTATAGCTAAGTAGTCGAGGATCCAATGAAATAGTAAGCATGTAATGGCACACACAAGATAGGTTTTCTGAAATAAGAAGCAAATCAACAATTTTTTTTGTATCGGATGAAGACGGCCATTGTTACTTACCTATTTCTACCACAACTTCATAACACTTTCCAATTTTCCATACTTTTTTACGCAAATTGTAATTTGAAAATGTATTTACAATTGCGGTCCATGATCGGGTTAGAACAATACACTTATGACTATCGTCCACAGACAGCAGTGATTTACCTCATACATAGCAAAACTAAAACTGCGCATCCAACTTTGTTTTCCCCCTTCCACTTACTAAACAATGTGTAATATCTACAACGGTTGGTGTTATTTTTACACAATACGTTCTCACTCACACATATTTTGAATTCTCTAATCAAATATTTTGTACCTAGATAAGGCCATTTCTTTGTTAAAATTTTACATTTTTTATAGATTATTAATTCGTCTATCTAATGCGGTTTAGGTGGTAGACCTGAATTTATAATGGAGCGCGGGAAGTATACCTATTTCAGTTATTGGGGGATGGCACCCTTATGTTTTTTTTGCGAGAAATTACGCATACGTGGGGCTGTTCGCAGTGGTGTATTCTACATTTTTTCTAGATTAATGATTCTTCTATCTAATGCGGTTTAGGTGGTAGACCTGAATTTATGATGGAGCGCGGGAAGTATACCTATTTCAGTTACTGGGGGATGGCACCCTTATGGCTATTTCGCGAGTAATTACACATACGTAGGGCTGTTGGCAGTGGTATATTCAACATTTTTTCTAGATTAATAATTCTCCTATCTAATGCGGTTTAGGTGGTAGATATGAATTTATGATTGAGCGCTGGAAGTTTACCTATTTCAGATATTCGGGGATGGCACCCTTATGGCTTATTCGCGAGTAATTACGAATGCATCAGGTTGTTGGCAGTTGTGTATTTTACATTTTTTCTAGATCAATAATTCGTCTATCTAATGCGGTTTAGGTGGTAGACCTGAATTTCTGATGAAGCGCGGGAAGTATACCTATTTCAGTTATTGGGGGATGGCACCCTTATGGCTTCTTCGCGAGTAATTACGCATGCGTAGGGTTGTTGGCAATGGTGTATTTTACATTTTTTCTAGATTAATAATTCGTCTATCTAATGCGGTTTAAGTGGTAGATTTGAATTTATGATGGAGTGCGGGAGGTATACCTATTTCAGATGTTAAATAGCACCCATATGGCTTTTTCGCGAGTAGTTACGCATGGGTGTTGTCGAATATGTATCTTGCATATTTTCTAGATTGGTAATTTTTCAATCTGATGGAGTTTTGAATACTGGAAACAAATTTATCGAAGGGGCGTTAAATTTTCTACTAAACTATGGATGTCAGTGGATAGTATCATTTTGTTTTAAAATGCTAGAAATATTCACCTTTTAGTAAGGGTGGCAGTTTGTATTCAAGATAGCATAGAGCCATATGTAATAGTTTTCGTTATTTTTCTTGTGACTAGTTGGTGCCATTCTGATGTTATTTGAACATTTGAAATATATGCTTTATTAAAAAGATGTTATTTACATCGGTGACTCTCTTAGCTATTAGACGCGGTATAATTTTGAGCAAGCCGCGCAAGTCAACCGCCTAGTGTGTGTGTCACTGACGTTAGGCGCTCCAGTCGATTTCGTATATCCATGGTCTTGCTCGGGTGGGATCGGCTAAATTGGCAGCTATCTTTGGCTGCTGTTTTCACACCGGTCGGCTAGCATACGATTTCCAATTCCTGCACTTTCAAACTTTTTTGTGTGTCTGCAATTTACCAATAATAAACTGATACCCTCTGTATGTGCATAGTTGCACAGATTTATGAAGCCATTGAATGAGCCGTCTTGCAAGTGCACCCTACGACGGTTAAAGTGAACATACAGTGGTTTCGTGTTGTCAAAGGGGCATTATTAATGGACAATTGTAGCTGTGTCACTTGATCCGACATTAAATTGTTCCCGTTTACAGTATAGCAAAGCACACTGATGTTAGATCGTGCTCGACCTATTTTTGTGAATCATTTAGTTGTTTCATGCATATCGTGGATCCCTTCCATATGAGAAATTAATTTCTTTAATGATCTTACATAGGTAACTAACTTCTTAATCTTCCTCCGATTGTTGAATTAGTGGCAGAGTGATGTAATTAAAGTAAGATATATAAATCGAGGGGTGTGACGCATCCAAGAATGTTGTACACCTGATTTTAGATTCCCTATTGCTTTAATGGAAATCAGCGAAAATAATTCATGATTTACTTGATTTCTCATGATTTCACTAGATTTATATGAATTTACTCGATTTTACTGATTTCAATTTATTTCGCTGGATCTGTTGATTTTGCATTACTTTGTTGATTTTACTGATTCCACTTGATTTGGTTAGATTTCATTTAAATGTGATGATTTTAATAGTCTTTTAAAGTACCGAGCTTTGCACTAACTGGAAAATTTCATATGTTGAGTTTGATTAATTGTTTTCTTGTATTGGAATTTTCTAGTATTTAAACAACAGTTCAAAACACATTTCTAAAACTTAGATAATAATATATTTTCTGAATAATTAGATGTTTTTTCTGAATATATATTTTTCACAACCATGGAATTAGAGATAGAAGTTTAAATTTTTACTAGAAGCAACCACCATTATAAATGTTATAAGAAAATTGACGCTTAAATTTACTTGTAATACTCGACCTTATTACCCTGGTCAAAAATAAAATCAATAAGATAAGCCTTAATATTTTCTTTAATTACCACACATATTTAAGAAATATGATTTAGTAGATCTTATAAATACATATACATATAAAAGGTTAAATAAAAGTTTGTCCATTCTCGATTTTAGTTAAATAATTAAATCAAGCTATACTTGAACAACAGTTCTACTCATTTGCACTAAACATATAACATTGACAATTACAACTATATTTTAATACCATAAAGCACATAAAAGCAAAGACAAACTTACTTATACAAGATTTAATTTAAAAAAAAACATACAAATATGAGCATAGCAGTTGACAAATCTACCAATTTAATTAGTCAATTTTTAAGTAAGTTTATTTAAAACAGTTAAAGAGAATAGATGGTATTTTTTATTGTTTTATCATTTTTCTTTGATTATTAACCTTGGGCAAAATTTTCCTTTTCACACTAGACACTTCTTTCAATATGTCGATAGATATCTATGGCACATGTACCATTTTCAAAGATTTGACCGCATTAAAGACTTTGCAGCGGTATAAAGAAGTATATTGTCGAAAATGTCAAAAGATTCATTTTATTCAGATGATGACAATCTTTACGTAATTATCAGTGAAATAGGTCATATTGCTCAAATAAATGTAAAAGTTTATGACCGTAACTCTTCTTTTTGAAATTTTGTCGTTTAGGTATTTTCATATGTATGAACATCAAAAAAATATACTTGCACTTATATTGTAAGTATATTTTTGTTAAAATACTTTACCCTAAAGTACTTTTTTACGTATTTTTGGATAGATCTTAAAATTAAAAGTAAAACTAAATTGAATTCATTTACCTACAAGGCGTCAAAAGTAAGAACATTATGTGAATAATTATATTTACCTGTAAAAATATTTTCATTCAACATAGAAAAATAACTTTTTCTATTCCACTTTACAATTTACCTATATGACGGTCGTGTACAAACAGCCTGTATATCTCATAATTTATGTGTGACATGTGACAACGTTTAAGGAAAAATATGACCCTAGGGAGTACAGTTTCATGGGTTTGTTGCGTCTGGCTCCAGTAATATTACTTAAGTCGTTTATATTAGCATAATAATTCCATTAACAAACATCATATTACACGCCTACCATGTATGCACATTGTTTCATATAATTGCTGAATTTTAAATAGTTTAATGTGAAACATATTTTTATTAAGAACGAAAAATATTAATCTGTGTGAAAGTTTTATATCTATATAGTGTGGCAGAAGTACCTAGGTATAAAAAAACAACTGAAGATTCTTATCGCCAAAACAAAATTTGTATTCAAATAAATTTACGTTCTAACATGACTCCTTACAAAGATACAGGGTGTTGAATTTTAGGAAAATTTTTTCTTTTTTAAAAATAACTGTTTTATTTATTTATTCAAAGTCAAACTATAAAATAGAAGTATTAATTGCATCTAAGTAGAAGAAAATAAAAAGAAAAACAAAGCTTAAAATAAACAAAACAAAGTCAAAGCTATAAAATAAAATTATTAACTGTCTAAACAGAAGTAAGCATTCAGACACCAAATACTTAAAATAAACAAATCAGAACTATAACATAAAATTATTGACTGTGCCAAGTAGCTTAGTTAAGGAGCAATTGTAAATGTCACACAAATGAGATATTTTGTTACATCTGAGACGCATAACCTAAATAGGCGATTTCATGAATATATTAGTTTTCGGGTTAATACTATAGAAAGTGTGAAGATTTTGTCTATGTACTAAAAAATTAAGCATGGCTAACAAGATTGTCAAATCTGTCAAATTATACAATAATTTTTATGAAAAAGTGAGGGAATTCAAAATTCTTCTGCGGTGCAACGTATACATGCCCAATCCAGTAATTAAAGTCATGTGGTTAAAACTTTGCGGTGGGTAAACTCGGTCTATCTTAAAAACCAAGAACTTAATAAATCGCCGTTGTATTCGTTCAAACATATTAATATAAATATCATGAGGATACCACATCAGAGCACCACATTCTACCTTAGAACGGACAACTGATATACATACTGTATAATGTCTTAAGTGCATCAATATTAGTGAAGGAACCACAGTTACACAACATTGTCAAAGCGATATAATGTGCTAATTGAAACTAAATTTATGGTCAAAGTGTACCTGTCAATCTTTAACAGAATTGATTCGAAAAAGTTGATCAGTGTAAAAATAATAATTAAAATGCGGCGGATTCAGTTTATAGAAACATACTTTGCATTTAGAAAAGTCCATAAAAAGGTGGTTATGGTTGCACCAAGTAACTACATGTTGCGCCACTGACTAATTTTAAAACTGATAATTTTAGTAGATTAAGCAATTTTTTCTTGAAAACCATTTGTATGACTTTAGTAGAAGACATTCCGTTGACTATTAGACAATTGTACTTCCAACAAGATGGTGCACCTCCTCACAATGGCCGATTTTTTGCTATGAATACCATTGTAACATTTCGATAAATAAATTGTCAGCTATATTTTTCTTGCGTTTTTTCAACATGTTATTGAATTTTCAGCTGTAGGTAATAAAAATCTGAGAAATACTATTTATTTTGTTCAGAATGCAGTTCATAATGGTTCACGACAGAAAAAATCAAATTTAAATCCACATTATAATTTTGAGATTGTTGATTGTTACCTAACAAATTTGAAACAAATTATGAAAATAGAAAAGTTACAGTAAATTTTTTAAATTGGTTATGACAAGTCTCTAAAATATAAAAGAAACACCTTGCCTTGCTTTATTCCTAGAAACCAAATTAGCCTTATATATCATAAATATAAGGACGTTGAATTAATAATAAAATCCATATATTTGCTGTTAAAAAACAAACATTTTACATATTTTGTCATTGTACCTTAGTTTCAGTAAAATTTCGAGTATGATTTGATCCATCCTGTATTTCTAACAGTTTTTATTATCTTTCCATTAAATTATTGAATAATAACTAACTGTATACGTAGGTAGGTAGCACTTTTCACATATTAATTTACTTAGTACGTGCATACTGCATATATCCCTAAAAATATTCAGTTATTTTTGTTCGTCAAGCACAGGACGTTATAAATTTGAGCGACACAATGGCAATTTGATATCCCTGCACCTTGTGTTATCGTTATCACTTAAGTTTTACACTCTTTAACTCTTTAGAGAACCATCAAGGCGGAAACTTTGGAATCAATATAACTGGCCAGTGCAAGACGATGTTAAAAGTCGAAAGGAAAGGCATACTAGACCATAACTTGGCGAGACAGAAGTTTAGAAAAACATTTACTAAACTATCTCGTAAAAAAACTGGCCACTTAGGTAAGTAGATACTAAAATTTTTGTAAATCCTTACAAATTCTTATCATTTTAGCATAGCATAAACATTTTTTTAAATGGTCCCAATTTTCAGGGAAAAAAATAATGGTTAAAAATGATAGGACATACAAGGGAAGTGTAAATAATGTTAGTCCTTCAATTATTTTCCCCTATCTGACGTCCTTCCAAGTAAGAAGTTAAATCATCAGGTCAAAATTCAGTTTTAAAATTTATACAATTGGCAGTGTTGGCAAATGTGATATTTTGTATTCGCAATCCAGTTACCCTATCAATTTGTTATAAAAAGCCATACCTTATTTTATTCGATATATTTTACCATATTTTAATGATGTACGTAATAATTATCATTAAAATATTGAATAATGTTTACAGTATGAGCACTAGAGTTTCTATACATTTTCTAAAATTGTCTAAACATACCCAGACAGCACATAATATCCACTGGATATCTATAAAACAGCCGAATATCCACTGAACATCCAATCCACGATAGATATCTAATGGATATACCATTAAATATCCATAAGATAGCCCGATGTTTCTTTTCGGCCAATGATCTGTGGCCCGATGTCCATGTGCACAGTAGATGTCTAATGGGCATATAATAAATATATCATATTTTCATATCTATAATAAATATCTGATCCATTAAGTTATATTGTAAAACATAAAAATAATTAATTGACATATTTCAGAAATGAATTGCTGGATTATAAAAGGTAGCCCAAAATTAAGCAGGAATTGAAATTATTTATCCCGTAATTTATATTAAAAAGTTTTTATTCGTAAGTCGTAAGATGTTTTGAGAATCGTGATTGCTGTTTTACCGACCGAGACACGTCACCGCGGCCATCTTGTAGTTATACGTCAGTGTTAACTTTCCAAACAAAGCTCGTTTTATATTGTGAATTATTATCTGTTTTGTTATGTCCTCAAATATTGTGGAATAAATTAACGTGCTGTCAAAACATGCAGAAAAGAAATAAATTTGTTGTAATATTGCCATATTAAAAACCCCAGTGTATATATTAAACTACTATTTGTTAACCGTGTATATTTTGTTCATTTTACAGAAAGAAGAATCAAGAAAATGAAGAACATGCAAATAATTTGTAATTTTATAAACAATTACTTAATGATATCTAATAATAAAAATATTGAACTCTTTGTGCACATGAAGACTATTGCTTTGTGTTCCCGATCCCAAATTTTGGAAACTAGAGTCAGAAGGAGCTGATTGCATTCTTTTGGTTTCTGATGATTCTTATGTTCTTAAGATGAGTAAAGAGAGATGGCTCCCAGGTATTTGAGTTAGGTCATTTAAAATACACTGGCTGTAAATCGACAGATAGGTAATACTAAAATATCGAAGTTTGAAATAAATCTGCCAATTTAAATCATATGTCTTAATTGGATGTGGCATACAGGGTGTTCCTAAATAAGTGTCACAACAGAAAATTGTAAATTCCTCATGAAAAAAGAAACATTTCTTTCCCCTTCCATTTTTCTCTCCGGGCTTTTTTCGAGATACAGGGTGTCAAAACTTTACAAACAGGGTAGTCAAAGTTTTTGTAAATTTTACTCACCAAGTTGATAAAAAAATTAGTTCAAATCTAATGTGTTGTCAAATTGCATTAAAATTGTTAATTATGACTACATACCTATTTTTGAATTACAAAAGATTTTCAAAATGTTAGTAAAATGTTTGTTTTTATTCATAAAGCAATAAGCAATTTTTCTTGAAAACGGTCGACTTTAGAGCAGAACTCTTTGTGTAGAATTCATTGGCACTTCATAATTTCCTGTCAAATGTCAATTTTTCCAGTGGCGTAAAGTTAGTGAGGGGTAAACCCTTACGATACCTTAAAATCTCCACCACTGGCACGTTCAATGAATTTGAGAATAGTGCAAAAGTAGCTATTAATAGTGGTAATGTATGTACGAAAGATCAGTCCAATAGTTTAAACGGTTCCTAAGATATTGGCAAAACCTAAAAAAATTAAGTTTTAACACCCTGTATCTCGAAAATCAAAGCCCGGAGAGAAAAGTGGAAGAGGAAAGAAGTGTTTCTTTTTCATGAGGAATTTACAGTTTTCTGTTGCGACACTTATTTAGGAACACCCTTTATATGTGGCTCAATTGCAACCAGGGTTGGATATGGATATGCAAATTATGTGCAAAAGATATCCTATTAATCTCTATTGGATATTATTGTATATATATTGGATACCCATTGTATATCACCACACATATCCATATAGGATATTTTCTATATCCTGGATATAGGCGGACATTTGGATATCCAGAAAATGTGGATAAGACATCCACTGATATCCATTGGACATATTGGATATCCACAGAAGATATCCTCTAAATATCTAATAAATATACTGTGCTGTCTGGGTATTGTTGGAATTATTTCTGATAAAATTACAACTAGTTACAATTCTATTTAGAGGTTGTTCCCTCCTTTTAAAAGGAAAAAAATCCAAATAATTAAGATCAGGAGATCGAGGTGGTTACGGGAAAGGATCACCAGGCCCATCCATCGGCTTTAGAATGCGGTATTTGGGTAATTATACTGTGCTAAAGTGTGAAGAAGCACCATTTCTAATATTTAAAGGTATGTTCTCCAATAAAAGATTTAGTTCTTTTTCGGAATTTTTCTACCCTTAATCTCCAGTCAGTTTCGTAGGATCCTATTAAGTAGCTACCAATTATTTTCAACTGTAAGTCAACATCGCTCCAGATGTATAAATTGTGTGAGACAATTTCTCCATCACGAGTACAACCAGCTTCATCAGTAAAAATCACCTTAAGTGAGGGATACTGCTTTGTTTATTCAAAAACGATACGCAAAATTGTAAATGTGAAAGATAGCCACCCTTAGCAATGACATGTACTTTTTGTAACTAGTACCAGTGTAGTTGTTCGTGGAGCATGTTACGGAGTGTAGATTCACGAATATTTGACGTCAATGATAATGTTCCGGTACTTATTTGTAGATTTTCTATCAATTCCAAAACCCGTTCTTTAGCGTCAACAGTTCGAGTCTGTCGTGTTTTTTCACCACCATGTATTGGTTTGAAAAATTTTAAGCAATTTTATAAAATAGCACCTCCTATCAACCAGTATAAAAGTTCTACGATCTGAGAGTCTCCTGTTTTTGAATTGGACAGCATAAAGCCGAGTAGTTCCAGAAGCATTTTCTTTAGCTAAATCATACATTAAATGCATATCTGCAAGTTTCTCAAATCAGAATTCTTCCATATTTTATGGATTAGAAATTTCTGACCGATACTTCTAAAACCTGATCTATTATTGATTGACTGAAGTATCCAAGGAAATATAATTTTTGATATTTTGAAACTGGTATGCCTATTATGGATTAACAAATATGTTTCCAAAGTTACATGCTTGAACTGTGAATGCAAAATATTAAATTTGGTAACCATCAAAATTCTATAAATTTCGACCGTACTTATATAATGAAGCTTGCCAATTTCCAATTTAAATTATTATTTACTATTGTATTGCTATTAGTTACGACCATTACCCAAATTTTGGGGTTCCCAAACTAACGGTTTAGAAATTATAAGTGAAATTCAATATTTAATTTACTTGGAAGCCCCGTATATCCGTCAGAAAGCCAGAGGCAAAAATGTATCTGAAGTCCTGACATTATTTAGACCTTCCTATGCCCTATCATTCATAATCACTAATTCTTGAACATTCTGGTATATTATGATAAAAATAATTACAATGCAATTTTTTTGTATATATTTCTTCTGGAATTATGGTAAAAAATATTATTGAATTTGCTCCTGAAATTGAGCAAACAATACGGTGGTCAGTGGCCGCGCGATTTAAGGCGTCAGTACTTGAATAGAGGCGACTAGATCGCTGTGGGTTCGACCCCCGCAGCCGGTAGACCGTATATAAGCTATATTCGTGGAGAGGATTGGCACCCTTTCTGTGGGTATGGTAGGGGGAAGAATGTTGGCTTGAGTCAATGTGAGAGATTGATACCGGTTGACGTTTGGCTACCCCCCTAATTAGTGAGATATTCCAGGTCTGCCTCATTTCTGCTATGAACCACTGAATGGTGGTTAGGGCCTACCAACGTAAGTCGTTCCTGGGCGCAAATGCGGCCTGCTTAATAACAATATGCCGCCCCTCTCACGCACAAGTCTTCGACTTCTGGGTTATTCCTCGTGATTATAATGAGGGGTAGATATATTATTATTATTAATATAAAATAGTGTGATTTGGAAAATGAGGTACCGATGAAAAGGCAGTATACTTACTCTATAAAGGATGTATTACTTGTCTCTTTTTGAGAGATCAACAAAGGTAAAGCTTTCAGATACAGTAAAAAGATGATAATACGTCTTAGAATAGTAAAATTGTCTGAAACAAATTTCTTTAAAGAGTTGTATATACATTTCATTTTAATTTATTCTATTATGTAACTAACTACTTATCACTTGTATATTCTGTATATAACGTGGCATTTATCTTAGCCTTTCAATTATTCTATTTTAATTATAGATCATTTTAATAAACCGTTTATGTTTACTTTTTTCGACATTTTCAATTCAGATTCAATTCTTACAAAACATTGACAATTTATTTTTATTTCTGTGATGAGTTGTGAAAGAAATAACTACCATTATTGATGCTAGGAGGCTAATGTTAACAGGAAATGGTGAATCAACTCTATAAACTGAAGTGAAAAAGTCTTGCATAATAAACTGTGATATAAAAGCCCTCAAAGTACTTAAACACTTGTTGAAATGCAATAATTTAATGACTTTTAAAATATCTAAGGGCTTTGATAGCATCAAATCCTTAGAGTTAATGTTTAAGCTTATTTTCATTGCAGATTAAAAAGTATTACAAGATTAGAAACAGCGATGTAGATATAACAACCCCTAGCCTTTAGGACAAGCTCAAAACGTGTTCTTGGATTTGAAACGTGAATATAAAACTGCTTTTCTCATTCATACAAAGAATTCTACAATACAATGGAAATTTCACTATGACACACTTTCCTAAGACAGAAGAACCCTTATATTTTTTTGTTAAAATGAATTAATACGAAATTATAGTGTATCGCAAAGCTATTACTTGGCGTTTAGATAATAATATATCCCTTATTAGTTCGGCCAAATCGAACAATAGATAAATTCGCTTAGGTTATTGTAAAGGCTTTTAGAAGTTATTAGCCAATCCAAAAATAGAAATAGGAACATAGAACATTCGATAGCAGACAAATTAATCAAACTTAAGTAAAAGTATTTAACGATTATATTGTTATATAAAAGAAGCCCTAGTGCTTCCTTTTTAGGATATTAGTAATTTATATTAGGTACCTGGTATTATAACCAGTTTTGGGTATTAGAGTTCCTCTGCTCTCTGCTAAAAAATTATAGCCATTATTTTATGACAAAATACCTTCTCTGGAATCTATTTACTCGAATAAATTGTAAAGAATGTTAAAAAAAATAAGCCGATTTTCATACATGTATTGAATTGTAAAGTACTTATTAAAACGAAAGTTTTATATTTTTTATATCATACAGACGTTTAAATAATTTGTGTACACATTTACTTCTACAGGGTATCCCTAAATAAATGCAACATAGAGCAAGTGTGGATAGATTCCTGACAAAATAATGCGATGTTGCCAAACTTACCTTAGTCAGAAGTTGATGATTAAAAAGATACAGGATATCAAAATTAAAATTTTATTTTCGATATTTGTAAATAACTTTTCAAAAAAATCAAAATAGTTGCATACATTTTGGAGAACGGGTTTTTTTGGGGGCGAGGAATTCAAGTTTGTTTCTAATTTTAATAATAACTAGAAAGGTGGCAAGTCGGCATTCGCCGACTTGACCTTTCTTAGTAGGGTTAGTTTTTTTAAACACCATGTATTTTTCGATAATTAGTGCGTTAGAGACCCCCGATGGAAGTTGAGTAAAATAAATTAGTCAGTTCTCTTAATTTTGAGATTTTTACCGTTCAACATTTTTCCAACACTTTGTATATAAAACGGTCTTTCGTACATCCGACAACACATCCGAAGCAAATCAAATAATTTTATTCCATGAATTTTGGTAGTTTCAATATTGGTTCAGTTTTCTTAAACACCCTGTATTGTTTTCATTAAAATAGTTTCCATATAGACCATTGTTAAACGTTTCATCAAAGGAATATTATACTTCCATGAAGGTTTCTAGAGAAAGGTCGGTTTTTAAACATCCAGTAGTTTTTAATTAGTATAGTTTTCTTACAGACCGTTGTGAAAAGTTTCATTAGAAAATATTCCATGAATTGTGAGGATTTTTAGAGAATGGTTTGGTTTTGTTAAACACCCGTATTTTTCATCGGTATAATTTTTTACAATCGTGAAAAGTTTCATAAAAAAATAAATTCTATAAATTTTGTGGATCTAGAGAATGGATCTATATATTACACCCTGTATTTTTCATACGTATGTATTTATATACATAATAAAACCTAAGTATATATTTTTATAGTTTTTGACAAACTAATGTAAAAGTTTCATCAGAAAGCAAAAAAAAATTTTAAATCCACGAATTTTCAGGATTTTTAGGGAACAGTTCGGTTTTTAAACACCCCGTATTTGTTCAATAGTATATTCTTCCTACAGAACATTGTAAAAGTTTCATCAAAAGAATTTTTAATTCCATGAATTTTGTTGATTTTTAGAGAATGGTTCGGTTTTTAAATCCTCTGTATTTCTTAATTAGGATATTTTTCCTATAGAACATTGTATAAAGTTTCATCAAAAGAATTTTTAATTCCATGAATTTTGAGGAATTTTAGAGAATGGTTCGTTATTTTTAAACACTCTGTATTTTTAATTAGTATATTTTTCCTACAGAACATTGTATAAAGTTTCATCAAAAGAATTATTTAATTCCATGAATTTTGAGGATTTTTAGAGAATGGTTCGTTATTATTAAACACTCTGTATTTGCTTCGTTAATGAGTGTCATAATAAATCCTTGATGGAAGTTTAATAAATAAAAAAAAATTTCCATGAATTTTGGGAGTTTCAATATTGGTTCAGTTTTCTTAAACACCCAGAATTTTTTTAATTAGTATAGTTTTCTTACAGACCATTGTGAAAAGTTTCATAAAAAATATTCAATGAATTATTGTGGGGATTCTTAGAGTATGGTTTGGTTTCGTTAAGCACCCTGTATTTTTCATTAGTATAATTTTTATAATCGTGAAAAGTTTAATAAAAAAAATTAAATTCCATAAATTTTGTGGCTGTAGAGAATGGTTCTTTATTTTACACCCTGTATTTTTTCATAAGTCTGTATTCATATACATAATAATACCAAAGTATATATTTTTTATAGTTTTTTTACAAACTGTTGTAAAAAGTTCATCAGAAAGCAAAAAAAAAAATTTAAATCCACGAATGTTTAGGATTTTTAGGGAACGGTTCGGTTTGAAACCTCCTGTATTTTTCATTAGTATAGATGTTTTACAAACTATTGTATAAAGTTTCATCAAAATGAATTTTCTAATTCCATGAACTTTGAGGAATTTTAGAGAATGGTTCGTTATTTTTAAACACTCTGTATTTCTTAATTAGTATATTTTTCCTACAGAACATTGTATAAAATTTCATCAAATAGAATTTTTAATTCCATGAGTTTTGTTGATTTTTAGGAAATGGTTAGGTTTTTAAACCTCTGTATTTTTAATTAGTATATTTTTCCTACAGAACATTGTATAAAGTTTCATCAAAAGAATTTTTAATTCCATGAATTTTGAGGATTTTTAGAGAATGGTTCGTTATTATTAAACACTCTGTATTTGCTTCGTTAGTGAGTGTCATAATAAATCCTTGATGGAAGTTTAATAAATAAAAAAATTTCCATGAATTTTGGGAGTTTCAATATTGGTTCAGTTTTTAAACACCCAGTAGTTTTTAATTAGTATACATAGTTTTCTTACAGACCATTGTGAAAAGTTTCATGAAAAATATTCAATGAATTATTGTGAGGATTCTTAGAGTATGGTTTGGTTTCGTTAAAGCACCCTGTATTTTCTCATTAGTATGATTTTTACAATCGTCAAAGTTTCATAAAAAAATAAAATCCATAAATTTTGTGGATGTAGAGAATGGTTTTTATTTTACACGCTGTATTTTTCATAAGTATGTATTCATATACATAATAATACCAAAGTATATATTTTTACAGTTTTTCTACAAACTATTGTAAAAGTTTCATCAGAAAGCAAAAAAATTTTAAATCCACGAATGTCCAGGATTTTTAGGGAACAGTTCGAATTTTTAAACACCCCGTATTTTTCGATAATTAGTGCGGTAAGAGTCCCCCGACGGAAGTTTCGTACCAAAAAAATTTTCAGTTCCCTTAATTTTTACATTTTTTAACGTTCGACATTTTTCCAACACTTTGTATATAAAACGGTCCTACGCACGTCAGAGAACCCCTCGAAGCGAAAGAACCGAAAATTTCCTCGAATCTGTAATTTTTATTTTTCTCGTCAATTTTATCGTAACACCCCGTACATCGAGCTTTTTGAGTCGCACTGTATATAAGCGAAGCGACTTGAAGTGTGCCATATTGTCTAGCTCACTGATACCACCTATTCATTCTATTTATGCAAAGTTCAATGCAAATAGCAATAGCGGATGGAAATATTTGACAGCTGTTCTATGGCTTACGTCATTTTGACCCCGTCTTGCTTAGGATTTTCGCAAATTTCGATACAAAAACGAATTCAAAACCAAACGCTCGCATAACACAACGTATCTAGAGACTTCAGATTTACCGTTTTCGGGCTTTGGGGGGCTCCGGTCGGCCCATTTAGCGAAATTTTCTGCGATTTATTCGGAAATGTCACCGCGCACTCGCCATTTGACGTCGCAAATTTTCGCAATTTTTACTATAAAATCGAATTTTAAAAACAGATCTGAGGCACACGACACATTGTAGAAGGTTCAAAGTTTACGTTTCGATATGGCTTTATGGAAATAAAGGGGTACTTACTTTGCAAAATGTAACATTTTGAAGGTTTTGTGAGGACCCGCCATATTGCCAGGCTCTTCTACACGTCTCGGTTCGGTATTACGCAAAATTCGATACAAATTCGAATTCAAAACCCAACGCTCGCATAACAGAAAGCATCTAGGGACTTTAAATTTACCTTTTCCGGCCTTGGCGGGTCTCCGCTCGATCCGTTTAGCGAACGTTCCTAAGTTTTATCCGGAGCTGTCACAGGCCGTGCACCGTCCGGCTAGCCATTTGACGTTTCGGACGGCCGAGCGAACGCGAATGCAGCCGAACGTGTAATTGACCAAAACTTTCGCTATTTTCCCTATAAAATCGAATTTTAAACCTAAATCTGAGGCACGCGACACATTGTAGAAGGTTCAAAGTTTACGTTTCGACATGGCTTTCTGGAAACGAATGCGGGAAAATACGAAAATATCGAATCCGAAATAGTTTGACGTCTACCCATATCCGACTGACGTTTCTCGAATTCCCGGCCTATAAGCCTCGCCCGCGCTATATCTATCTCTTTTTTTCGCGAAATCCTCGCGAAAATCGAAAAGTGGCGGCCGCGGACCTCCGGAAAATCGCAAAATTCGCCCCGAAAAGAGTAAAAAGAACTCACGAAAATACGCCTAACAGACGACCCAAGGACCGAACTCGACTCCGCGCACCCGGGCTCGCCGCTGCGCGTCTCGCGAAAAAGCCTTTACCCGCACACTTTGCCACTTTTTCTAGAGAGAGAAAAACAACGGATTTTAATATATAAGAACTAGAAAGGTGGCAAGTCGGCATTCGCCGACTTGACCTTTCTTAGTAGGGTTAGTTTTTTAAACACCATGTATTTTTCGATAATTAGTGCGTTAAGAAACCTCCGATGGAAGTTGAGTAAAATAAATTAGTCAGTTCTCTTAATTTTGAGATTTTTTAACGTTCAACATTTTCCAACACTTTGTATATAAAACGGTCTTTCGTACATCCGACAACCCATCCGAAGCAAAAAAATAAATTTATTCCATGAATATTGGGAGTTTCAATATTGGTTCAGTTTTCTTAAACACCCTGTATTGTTTTCATTAAAATAGTTTCCATATAGACCATTGTTAAAAGTTTCATCAAAGGAATATTATACTCCCATGAAGGTTTCTGGAGAACGGTCGGTTTTTAAACACCCAGTAGTTTTTTAATTAGTATAGTTTTCTTACAGACCGTTGTGAAAAGTTTCATTATAAAATATTCCATGAATTGTGAGGATTTTTAGAGAATGGTTTGGTTTTGTTAAACACCCCGTATTTTTTCATCAGTATATATTTTTTACAATCGTGAAGTTTAATAAAAAAAATTAAATTACATAAATTATGTGGATCTAGAGAATAGGTCTTTATTTTACACACTGTATTTTATCATAAGTATGTATTTATATAGCTACATAATAATACCTAAGTAAGTATTTTTATAGTTTTTACAAACTATCTTAAAAGTTTCAACAAAAACCAAAAGAGTTTTTAATTTCAAGTTTTAGGATTTTTAAAATGATTCGATTCTCTTAAACACCCCGTATTGTTCTCATGAAAATAGTTTCCATATAGACCATTGTTAAAAGTTTCATCAAGAAAATATTATACTTCCATGAAGGTTTATAGAGAATGGTTCATTTTTTTTAAACACCCAGTAGTCTTTTAATTAATATAGTTTCCTTACAGACCATTGTGTTCATAAGAAAATATTCTATGAATTGTGAGGATTCTTAGAGAATGGTTTGGTTTTGCTAAACACCCTGTATTTTTCATTAGTATAATTTTTACAATCACATAAATTCCATAAATTTTGTGGATCTAGAGAATGGTTCTTTATATTACACCTATATTTTTCATACGTATGTATTTATATACATAATAAAACCTAAGTATATATTTTTATAGTTTTTGACAAACTATTGTAAAATGTTTCATCAGAAAGCAAAAAAATTTAAATCCACGAATTTTCAGGATTTTTAGGGAACAGTTCGGTTTTTAAACACCCGTATTTGTTCAATAGTATATTTTCCTACAGAACATTGTAAAAGTTTCATCAAAAGAATTTTTAATTCCATGAATTTTGTTGATTTTTAGAGAATGGTTCGGTTTTTAAACCTCCTGTATTTTTCATTAGTATAGTTTTAACAAACTAATGTGAAATGTTTCATCAAAAGAATTTTTAACTCCATGAATTTTGAGGATTTTTAGAGAATGGTTCGTTATTTTTAAATCGTCTGTATTTCTTTATTGCGATATTTTTCCTACAGAACATTGTATAAAATTTCATCAAAAGAATTTTTAATTCAATGATTTTGAAAAATTTTCCATGAATTTTGGGAGTTTCAATATTGGTTCAGTCTTTTAAACTCCCAGTAGTTCTTTAATTAGTATAGTTTTCTTACAGACCATTGTGAAAAGTTTCATAAAAAAATAACTTCCATAAATTTCTAGATTTCTAGAGAATGGTTCTTTATTTTACACCCTGTATTTTTCATAAGTATGTATTCATATACATAATAATACCTAAGTATATATTTTTATAGTTTTTACAAACTATTGTAAAGTTTCATCAGAGAGCAAAAAAAATTTAATCCACAAATGTTCAGGATTTTTAGGGAACAGTTCGGTTTTTAAACCCCTGTATTTTTCATTAATATAGATTTTTACAAAGTATTGTATAAAGTTTCATCAAAAGAATTTTCAAATTCCATGAATTTTGAGGATTTTTAGAGAATGGTTCGTTATTTTTAAACACTCTGTATTTCTTAATTAGTAAATTTTACTACAGAACATTGTATAAAATTTCATCAAACAGAATTTTTTAATTCCAAGAATTTTGAAAATTTTTAGAGAATGGTTCGTTATTTTTAAACACTCTGTATTTTATAATTAGTATATTTTTCCTACAGAACATTGTATAAAGTTTCATCAAAAAGAATTTTATTAATTCCATGAATTTTGAAAATTTTTAGAGAATGGTTCGTTATTATTAAACACTCTGTATTTGCTTCGATAGTGAGTGTCATAATAAATCCTTGATGGAAGTTTAATAAATAAAAAAAAATTTCCATGAATTTTTGTTAGTTTCAATATTTGTTCAGTTTTCTTAAACACCCAGTAGTTTTTTAATTAGTATATATTTCTTAGAGACCATCGTGAAAAGGTTAATAAAAAAATATTCAATGAATTATTGTGGGGATTCTTAGAGTATGGTTTGGTTTCGTTAAGCACCCTGTATATTTTCATTAGTATAATATTTTTACAATCGTGAAAAGTTTCATAAAAAAAATAAATTCCATAAATTTTGTGGATCTAGAGAATGGTTCTTTATTTTACACCCTGTATTTTTTCATAAGTATGTATTCATATACATAATAATACCAAAGTATATATTTTTATAGTTTTTACAAACTATTGTAAAAGTTTCATCAGAAAGAAAAAAAAATTTTAAATCCACAAATATTCAGGATTTTTAGGGAACAGTTCGGTATTTTTAAACCCCTGTATTTTTCATTAATATAGATTTTTACAAACTATTGTATAAAGTTTCATCAAAAGAATTTTCTAATTCCATGAATTTGAGGATTTTTAGAGAATGGTTCGTTATTTTTAAACACTCTGTATTTCTTAATTAGTATATTTTTCCTACAGAACATTGTATAAAATTTCATCAAACAGAATTTTTAATTCCAAGAATTTTGAAAATTTTTAGAGAATGGTTCGTTATTTTTAAACACTCTGTATTTTTAATTAGTATATTTTTCCTACAGAACATTGTATAAAGTTTCATCAAAAGAATTTTTAATTCCATGAATTTTGAAAATTTTTAGAGAATGGTTCGTTATTATTAAACACTCTGTATTTGCTTCGTTAGTGAGTGTCATAATAAATCCTTGATGGAAGTTTAATAAATAAAAAAAAATTCCATGAATTTTGGGAGTTTCAATATTGGTTCAGTTTTTAAACACCCAGTAGTTTTTAATTAGTATACATAGTTTTCTTACAGACCATTGTGAAAAGTTTCATGAAAAATATTGAATGAATTATTGTGAGGATTCTTAGAGTATGGTTTGGTTTCGTTAAGCACCCTGTATTTTCTCATTAGTATGATTTTTACAATCGTCAAAGTTTCATAAAAAAATAAAATCCATAAATTTTGTGGATGTAGAGAATGGTTTTTATTTTACACGCTGTATTTTTCATAAGTATGTATTCATATACATAATAATACCAAAGTATATATTTTTACAGTTTTTCTACAAACTATTGTAAAAGTTTCATCAGAAAGCAAAAAAATTTAAATCCACGAATGTCCAGGATTTTTAGGGAACAGTTCGAATTTTTAAACACCCCGTATTTTTCGATAATTAGTGCGGTAAGAGTCCCCCGACGGAAGTTTCGTACCAAAAAATTTTCAGTTCCTTAATTTTTACATTTTTTAACGTTCGACATTTTTCCAACACTTTGTATATAAAACGGTCCTACGCACGTCAGAGAACCCCTCGAAGCGAAAGAACCGAAAATTTCCTCGAATCTGTAATTTTTATTTTTTCTCGTCAATTTTATCGTAACACCCCGTACATCGAGCTTTTTGAGTCGCACTGTATATAAGCGAAGCGACTTGAAGTGTGCCATATTGTCTAGCTCACTGATACCACCTATTCATTCTATTTATGCAAAGTTCAATGCAAATAGCAATAGCGGATGGAAATATTTGACAGCTGTTCTATGGCTTCCGTCAATTTGACCCCGTCTTGGTCTGCCATATTGTCTAGCTCACTGATACCACCTATTCATTCTATTTATGCAAAGTTCAATGCAAATAGCAATAGCGGATGGAAATATTTGACAGCTGTTCTATGGCTTCCGTCATTTTGACCCCGTCTTGCTTAGGATTTTCGCAAATTTCGATACAAAAACGAATTCAAAACCAAACGCTCGCATAACACAACGTATCTAGAGACTTCAGATTTACCGTTTTCGGCTTTTGGGGGGCTCCGGTCGGCCCATTTAGCGAAATTTTCTGCGATTTATTCGGAAATGTCACCGCGCACTCGCCATTTGACGTCGCAAATTTTCGCAATTTTACTATAAAATCGAATTTTAAAAACAGATCTGAGGCACACGACACATTGTAGAAGGTTCAAAGTTTACGTTTCGATATGGCTTTATGGAAATAAAGGGGTACTTACTTTGCAAAATGTAACGTTTTGAAGGTTTTGTGAGGACCCGCCATATTGCCAGGCTCTTCTCCACGTCTCGGTTCGGTATTACGCAAAATTCGAATTCAAAACCCAGCGCTCGCATAACAGAAAGTATCTAGAGACTTTAAATTTACCTTTTCCGGCCTTGGCGGGTCTCAGATCTGCCCGTTTAGCGAACGTTCCTACGTTTTATCCGGAGCTGTCACCGGCCGTGCACCGTCCGGCTAGCCGTTTGACGTTTCGGACGGCCGAGCGAAGGCGAATGCAGCCGAACGTGTAATTGACCAAAACTTTCGCTATTTTCCTATAAAATCGAATTTTAAACCTAAATCTGAGGCACGCGACACATTGTAGAAGGTTCAAAGTTTACGTTTCGACATGCATTTCTGGAAATGAATGCGGGAAAATACGAAAATATCGAATCCGAAATAGTTTGACGTGTACCCATATCCGACTGACGTTTCTCCGATTCCCGGGCGATAAGCTCCGCCTCCGCTATATCCATCTCGCTCGCCGAGATCGGCCGGCGAGGACCCTCCGAAAAACGGAAAATTTACCTAGAAAAACGCGAAAAACGGCCCGCCGAGCGCCTCGTCGCGACGGAGAAAGGACCAAATAAGGAGACTCGCCCGCGGCCGCGTCCGCGACGGGCCCGCCCGAAAAACGTGGAGCGGGCGAGACCGGCCTCCGGGCGGCTTCCGGACTTCCGATAAGGGGCGTTTTTCGACTTTGTCTCGTTTCCTCGCGAAAACGGAAAAGTAACGCCGGCGGACCTCCGGAAAAACGCAAAATTCGCCCCGAAAAAGGTAAAAAGAACCCACCGAAATACGCCTAAGCGACAATCCCGGGACCGAAGGGCGCTTCGCGCCCTTCGGCTCGCCGCTCCGCGGCTCGCGAAAAAAGCCTTTACCCGGACACTTTGCCCCTTTTCCGCACCCCCGGTGGGAGCGAGAGGCAATCGCGCATTTTAATATATTAGAACTAGAAAGGTGGCAAGTCGGCATTCGCCGACTTGACCTTTCTTGAGTAGGGTTAGTTTTTTTTAAACACCATGTATTTTTCGATAATTAGTGCGTTAAGAGACCTCCGATGGAAGTTGACTAAAATAAATTAGTCAGTTCTCTTAATTTTGAGACTTTTTTAACGTTCAACATTTTTCCAACACTTTGTATATAAAACGGTCTTTCGTACATCCGACAACCCATCCGAAGCAAAAAAATAAATTTATTCCATGAATATTGGGAGTTTCAATATTGGTTCAGATTTCTTAAACACCCTGTATTGTTTTCATTAAAATAGTTTCCATATAGACCATTGTTAAAAGTTTCATCAAAGGAATATTATACTTCCATGAAGCTTTCTAGAGAACCGTCTGATTTATAAACACCCAGTAGTTTGTTAATTAGGATAGTTTTCTTACAGACCGTTGTGAAAAGTTTCATTAGAACATATTCCATGAATTGTGAGGATATTTAAAGAATGGTTTGGTTTTGTTAAACACCCGTATTTTTCATCGGTATAATTTTTTACAATCGTGAAAAGTTTCATAAAAAAATTAAATTCCATAAATTTTGTGGATCTAGAGAATTGGTCTTTATTTTACACACTGTATTTTTCATAAGTATGTATTTATATAGCTACATAATAATACCTAAATATGTATTTTTATAGTTTTTACAAACTATCTTAAAAGTTTCATCAAAAACCAAAAGAGTTTTTAATTTCAAGTTTTAGAATTTTTAAAATGATTCGATTCTCTTAAACACCCTGTATTGTTCTCATGAAAATAGTTTCCATATAGACCATTGTTAAAAGTTTCATCAAGAGAATATTATACTTCCATGAAGGTTTATAGAAAATGGTTCATTTTTTAAACACCCAGTAGTCTTTTAATTAGTATAGTTTTCTTACAGACCATTGTGTTCATAAGAAAATATTCTATGAATTGTGAGGATTCTTAGAGAATGGTTTGGTTTTGCTAAACACCCTGTATTTTTCATTAGTATAATTTTTACAATCATGAAAAGTTTCATAAAAAAATAAATTCCATAAATTTTGTGGATCTAGAGAATGGTTCTTTATATTACACCTATATTTTTCATACGTATGTATTTATATACATAATAAAACCTAAGTATATATTTTTATAGTTTTTGACAAACTATTGTAAAATGTTTCATCAGAAAGCAAAAAAAATTTAAATCCACGAATTTTCAGGATTTTTAGGGAACAGTTCGGTTTTTAAACACCCCGTATTTGTTCAATAGTATATTTTTCCTACAGAACATTGTAAAAGTTTCATCAAAAGAATTTTTAATTCCATGAATTTTGTTGATTTTTAGAGAATGGTTCGGTTTTTAAACCTCCTGTATTTTTCATTAGTATAGTTTTTAACAAACTAATGTGAAATGTTTCATCAAAAGAATTTTTAACTCCATGAATTTTGAGGATTTTTAGAGAATGGTTCGTTATTTTTAAATCGTCTGTATTTCTTTATTGCGATATTTTTCCTACAGAACATTGTATAAAATTTCATCAAGAAGAATTTTTTAATTCAATGATTTTGAAAAATTTTCCATGAATTTTGGGAGTTTCAATATTGGTTCAGTCTTTTTAAACTCCCAGTAGTTCTTTAATTAGTATAGTTTTCTTACAGACCATTGTGAAAAGTTTCATAAAAAAAATAACTTCCATAAATTTCTAGATTTCTAGAGAATGGTTCTTTATTTTACACCCTGTATTTTTTCATAAGTATGTATTCATATACATAATAATACCTAAGTATATATTTTTTATAGCTTTTTACAAACTATTGTAAAGTTTCATCAGAGAGCAAAAAAAAATTTTAATCCACAAATGTTCAGGATTTTTAGGGAACGGTTCGGTTTTTTTAAACCCCCTGTATTTTTTCATTAATATAGATTTTTACAAAGTATTGTATAAAGTTTCATCAAAAATAATTTTAAAATTCCATGAATTTTGAGGATTTTTAGAGAATGGTTCGTTATTTTTAAACACTCTGTATTTCTTAATTAGTATATTTTTCCTACAGAACATTGTATAAAATTTCATCAAACAGAATTTTTTAATTCCAAGAATTTTGAAAATTTTTAGAGAATGGTTCGTTATTTTTAAACACTCTGTATTTTTAATTAGTATATTTTTCCTACAGAACATTGTATAAAGTTTCATCAAAAGAATTTTTAATTCCATGAATTTTGAAAATTTTTAGAGAATGGTTCGTTATTGTTAAACATTCTGTATTTGCTTCGATAGTGAGTGTCATAATAAATCCTTGATGGAAGTTTAATAAATAAAAAATTTCCATGAATTTTGGGAGTTTCAATATTTGTTCAGTTTTCTTAAACACCCAGTAGTTTTTAATTAGTATATATTTCTTAGAGACCATCGTGAAATATTCAATGAATTATGGTGGGGATTCTTAGAGTATGGTTTGGTTTCGTTAAGCACCCTGTATATTTTCATTAGTATAATATTTTTACAATCGTGAATAGTTTCATAAAAAAAATAAATTCCATAAATTTTGTGGATCTAGAGAATGGTTCTTTATTTTACACCCTGTATTTTTCATAAGTATGTATTCATATACATAATAATACCAAAGTATATATTTTTATAGTTTTTACAAACTATTGTAAAAGTTTAATCAGAAAGAAAAAAATTTAAATCCACAAATATTCAGGATTTTTAGGGAACAGTTCGGTATTTTTAAACCCCTGTATTTTTCATTAATATAGATTTTTACAAACTATTGTATAAAGTTTCATCAAAAGAATTTTCTAATTCCATGAATTTTGAGGATTTTTAGAGAATGGTTCGTTATTTTTAAACACTCTGTATTTCTTAATTAGTATATTTTTCCTACAGAACATTGTATAAAATTTCATCAAACAGAATATTTTAATTCCAAGAATTTTGAAAATTTTTAGAGAATGGTTCGTTATTTTTAAACACTCTGTATATTTTAATTAGTATATTTTTCATAAAGAAAATTGTATAAATTTTAATAAAAAATAAATTATTAATTCCATTAATTTTTAAAATTTTTAGAGAAAGGTTCGTTATTATTAAACACTCTGTATTTGCTTCGATAGTGAGTGTCATAATAAATACTTGATGGAAGTTTAATAAATAAAAAAAAATATTCCAGGAATTTTGGGAGTTTCAATATTTGTTCAGTTTTCTTAAACACCCAGTAGTTTTTAATTAGTATATATTTCTTAGAGACCATCGTGAAAAGGTTAATAAAAAATATTCAATGAATTATTGTGAGATTCTTAGAGTATGGTTTGGTTTCGTTAAGCACCCTGTATATTTTCATTAGTATAATATTTTTACAATCGTAAAAGTTTCATAAAAAAAAAAATTCCATAAATTTTGTGGATCTAGAGAATGGTTCTTTATTTTACACCCTGTATTTTTCATAAGTATGTATTCATATACATAATAATACCAAAGTATATATTTTTATAGTTTTTACAAACTATTGTAAAAGTTTCATCAGAAAGAAAAAAATTTTTAATCCACAAATGTTCAGGATTTTTAGGGAATGGTTCGGATTTTTGAAACACCCGTATTTTTTCGATAATTAGTGCGGTAAGAGTCCCCGACGGAAGTTTCGTATCAAAAAAATGTTCAGTTCCTTAATTTTGACATTTTTTAACGTTTCACATTTTCCAACACTTTGCATTTAAGACGGGCCTACGAACGTCACAGAACCCCTCGAAGCGAAAAAACCGAAAATTTCCTCGAATCTGTAATGTTTATTTTTTCTCGTCAATTTTTATCGTAACACCCCGTACATCGAGCTTTTTGAGTCGCACTGTATATAAGCGAAGCGACTTGAAGTCTGCCATATTGTCTAGCTCACTGATACCACCTATTCATTCTATTTATGCAAAGTTCAATGCAAATAGCAATAGCGGATGGAAATATTTGACAGCTGTTCTATGGCTTCCGTCATTTTGACCTCGTCTTGGTCTGCCATATTGTCTAGCTCACTGATACCACCTATTCATTCTATTTATGCAAAGTTCAATGCAAATAGCAATAGCGGATGGAAATATTTGACAGCTGTTCTATGGCTTCCGTCATTTTGACCCCGTCTTGCTTAGAATTTTCGCAAATTTCGATACGAAAACGAATTCAAACCAAACGCTCGCATAACACAACGTATCTAGAGACTTCAAATTTACCGTTTTCGGCTTTTGGGGACTTCGGTCGGCTAATTTAGCGAAATTTTCTGCGATTTATTCGGAAATGTCACCGCGCACTCGCCATTTGACGTCGCAAATTTTCGCAATTTTTACTATAAAATCGAATTTTAAAAACAGATCTGAGGCACACGACACATTGTAGAAGGTTCAAAGTTTACGTTTCGATATGGCTTTATGGAAATAAAGGGTACTTACTTTGCAAAATGTAACGTTTTGAAGGTTTTGTGAGGACCCGCCATATTGCCAGGCTCTTCTCCACGTCTCGGTTCGGTATTACGCAAAATTCGATACAAATTCGAATTCAAAACCCAGCGCTCGCATAACAGAAAGCATCTAGGGACTTTAAATTTACCTTTTACGGCTTTTGCGGGCCTCCGATCGATCCGTTTAGCGAACGTTCCCAAGTTTTATCCGGAGCTGTCAACGGCACCGCACCGTCCGGCTAGCCGTTTGACGTTTCGGACGGCCGAGCGAAGGCGAATGCAGCCGAACGTGTAATTGACCAAAACTTTCGCTATTTTCCCTATAAAATCGAATTTTAAACCTAAATCTGAGGCACGCGACACATTGTAGAAGGTTCAAAGTTTACGTTTCAACATGCATTTCTGGAAATGAATGCGGGAAAATACGAAAATATCGAATCCGAAATAGTTTGACGTCTACCCATATCCGACTGACGTTTCTCCGATTCCCGGGCGATAAGCTCCGCCTCCGCTATATCCATCTCGCTCGCCGAGATCGGCCGGCGAGGACCCTCCGAAAAACGGAAAATTTACCTAGAAAAACGCGAAAAACGGCCCGCCGAGCGCCTCGTCGCGACGGAGAAAGGACCAAATCAAGAGACTCGCCCGCGGCCGCGTGACCGACTGGCTCGCGCGAATAACCACGCGCGCAGCGAATCCGGCCCCCGGGAGGCTTCCGGACTTACGATAAGGGGCGTTTTTTTCGACTTTTGTCTCGTTTCCTCGCGAAAACGGAAAAGTAACGCCGGCGGACCTCCGGAAAAACGCAAAATTCGCCCCGAAAAAGGTAAAAAGAACCCACCGAAATACGCCTAAGCGACAATCCCAGGACCGAAGGGCGCTTCGCGCCCTTCGGCTCGCCGCCGCGCGGCTCGCAAAAAAAGCCTTTACCCGGACACTTTGCCCCTTTTCTCACCCCCCGGTGGGAGCGAGAGGAAATCACGCATTTTAATATAATAGAACTAGAAAGGTGGCAAGTCGGCATTCGCCGACTTGACCTTTCTTAGTAGGGTTAGTTTTTAAACACCATGTATTTTTCGATAATTAGTGCGTTAAGAGACCCCCGATGGAAGTTGAGTAAAATAAATTAGTCAGTTCTCTTAATTTTGAGATTTTTACCGTTCAACATTTTTCCAACACTTTGTATATAAAACGGTCTTTCGTACATCCGACAACCCATCCGAAGCAAAACAAATAATTTTATTCCATGAATTTTGGGAGTTTCAATATTGGTTCAGTTTTCTTAAACACCCTGTATTGTTTTCATTAAAATAGTTTCCATATAGACCATTGTTAAACGTTTCATCAAAGGAATATTATACTTCCATGAAGGTTTCTAGAGAAAGGTCGGTTTTAAACACCCAGTAGTTTTTAATTAGTATAGTTTTCTTACAGACCGTTGTGAAAAGTTTCATTAGAAAATATTCCATGAATTGTGAGGATTTTTAGAGAATGGTTTGGTTTTGTTAAACACCCGTATTTTTCATCAGTATAATTTTTTACAATCGTGAAAAGTTTCATAAAAAAATTAATTCCATAAATTTTGTGGATCTAGAGAATGGATCTATATATTACACCCTGTATTTTTCATACGTATGTATTTATATACATAATAAAACCTAAGTATATATTTTTATAGTTTTTGACAAACTAATGTAAAAGTTTCATCAGAAAGCAAAAATTTTAAATCCACGAATTTTCAGGATTTTTAGGGAACAGTTCGGTTTTTAAACACCCCGTATTTGTTCAATAGTATATTCTTCCTACAGAACATTGTAAAAGTTTCATCAAAAGAATTTTTAATTCCATGAATTTTGTTGATTTTTAGAGAATGGTTCGGTTTTAAATCCTCTGTATTTTTAATTAGGATATTTTTCCTATAGAACATTGTATAAAGTTTCATCAAAAGAATTTTTAATTCCATGAATTTTGAGGAATTTTAGAGAATGGTTCGTTATTTTAAACACTCTGTATTTTTAATTAGTATATTTTTCCTACAGAACATTGTATAAAGTTTCATCAAAAGAATTATTTAATTCCATGAATTTTGAGGATTTTTAGAGAATGGTTCGTTATTATTAAACACTCTGTATTTGCTTCGTTAATGAGTGTCATAATAAATCCTTGATGGAAGTTTAATAAATAAAAAATTTCCATGAATTTTGGGAGTTTCAATATTGGTTCAGTTTTCTTAAACACCCAGAATTTTTAATTAGTATAGTTTTCTTACAGACCATTGTGAAAAGTTTCATAAAAAATATTCAATGAATTATTGTGGGGATTCTTAGAGTATGGTTTGGTTTCGTTAAGCACCCTGTATTTTTCATTAGTATAATTTTTATAATCGTGAAAAGTTTAATAAAAAAATTAAATTCCATAAATTTTGTGGCTGTAGAGAATGGTTCTTTATTTTACACCCTGTATTTTTCATAAGTATGTATTCATATACATAATAATACCAAAGTATATATTTTTATAGTTTTTACAAACTATTGTAAAAGTTTCATCAGAAAGCAAAAAAAAATTTAAATCCACGAATGTTTAGGATTTTTAGGGAACAGTTCAGTTTTGAAACCTCCTGTATTTTTCATTAGTATAGATGTTTTAAAACTATTGTACAAAGTTTCATCAAAATGAATTTTCTAATTCCATGAACTTTGAGGAATTTTAGAGAATGGTTCGTTATTTTTAAACACTCTGTATTTCTTAATTAGTATATATTTTCCTACAGAACATTGTATAAAATTTCATCAAATAGAATTTTTAATTCCATGAATTTTGTTGATTTTTAGGAAATGGTTAGGTTTTTAAACCTCCTGTATTTTTCATTAGTATAGATTTTTACAAACCATTGTATAAGGTTTTATAAAAAATAATTTTTAATTCCATGAGTTTTGTTGATTTTTAGGAAATGGTTAGGTTTTTTTAAACCCTCTGTATTTCTTAATTAGTATATTTTACCTACAGAACATTGTATAAAGTTTCATCAAAAAGAATTTTTTAATTCCATGAATTTTGAGGATTTTTAGAGAATGGTTCGTTATTATTAAACACTCTGTATTTGCTTCGTTAGTGAGTGTCATAATAAATCCTTGATGGAAGTTTAATAAATAAAAATGAATTTGGGAGTTTCAATATTGGTTCAGTTTTTAAACACCCAGTAGTTTTTTAATTAGTATACATAGTTTTCTTACAGACCATTGTGAAAAGTTTCATGAAAAAATATTCAATGAATTATTGTGAGGATTCTTAGAGTATGGTTTGGTTTCGTTAAGCACCCTGTATTTTTTCATTAGTATAATTTTTTACAATCGTCAAAAGTTTCATAAAAAAATTAAATTCCATAAATTTTGTGGCTGTAGAGAATGGTTCTTTATTTTACACCCTGTATTTTTTCATAAGTATGTATTCATATACATAATAATACCAAAGTATATATTTTTTATAGTTTTTTTACAAACTATTGTAAAAAGTTTCATCAGAAAGCAAAAAAAAATATTTAAATCCACGAATGTTTAGGATTTTTAGGAACAGTTCGGTTTTGAAACCTCCTGTATTTTTCATTAGTATAGATGTTTTAAAACTATTGTACAAAGTTTCATCAAAATGAATTTTCTAATTCCATGAACTTTGAGGAATTTTAGAGAATGGTTCGTTATTTTTAAACACTCTGTATTTCCTAATTAGTATATTTTTCCTACAGAACATTGTATAAAATTTCATCAAATATATTTTTTTAATTCCATGAATTTTGTTGATTTTTAGGAAATGGTTAGGTTTTTAAACCTCCTGTATTTTTCATTAGTATAGATTTTTACAAACCATTGTATAAGGTTTTATCAAAAATAATTTTTAATTCCATGAGTTTTGTTGATTTTAGGAAATGGTTAGGTTTTTAAACCCTCTGTATTTCTTAATTAGTATATTTTTCCTACAGAACATTGTATAAAGTTTCATCAAAAGAATTTTTAATTCCATGAATTTTGAGGATTTTTAGAGAATGGTTCGTTATTATTAAACACTCTGTATTTGCTTCGTTAGTGAGTGTCATAATAAATCCTTGATGGAAGTTTAATAAATAAAAAAATTTCCATGAATTTTGGGAGTTTCAATATTGGTTCAGTTTTTAAACACCCAGTAGTTTTTAATTAGTATACATAGTTTTCTTACAGACCATTGTGAAAAGTTTCATGAAAAAATATTCAATGAATTATTGTGAGGATTCTTAGAGTATGGTTTGGTTTCGTTAAGCACCCTGTATTTTCTCATTAGTATGATTTTTACAATCGTCAAAGTTTCATAAAAAAATAAAATCCATAAATTTTGTGGATGTAGAGAATGGTTTTATTTTACACCTGTATTTTTCATAAGTATGTATTCATATACATAATAATACCAAAGTATATATTTTTACAGTTTTTCTACAAACTATTGTAAAAGTTTCATCAGAAAGCAAAAAAATTTTAAATCCACGAATGTCCAGGATTTTTAGGGAACAGTTCGAATTTTTAAACACCCGTATTTTTCGATAATTAGTGCGGTAAGAGTCACCCGACGGAAGTTTCGTACCAAAAAAATTTTCAGTTCGCTTAAATTTTACATTTTTTTAAAGTTCGCCATTTTTCCAACACTTATTATATAAAATGGTCATACGCACGTCAGAGAACCCCTCGAAGCGAAAGAACCGAAAATTTCCTCGAATCTGTAATTTTTATTTTCTCGTCAATTTTATCGTAACACCCGTACATCAGGCTTTTTGAGGTCGCACTGTATATAAGCGAAGCGACTTGCAGTGTCCCATATTGTCTAGCTCACAGATACCACCTATTCATTCTATTTATGCAAAGTTCAATGCAAATAGCAATAGCGGATGGAAATATTTGACAGCTGTTCTATGGCTTCCGTCATTTTGACCCCGTCTTGGTCTGCCATATTGTCTAGCTCACTGATACCACCTACCTATTCATTCTATTTATGCAAAGTTCAATGCAAATAGCAATAGCGGATGGAAATATTTGACAGCTGTTCTATGGCTTACGTCATTTTGACCCCGTCTTGCTTAGGATTTTCGCAAATTTCGATACAAAACGAATTCAAAACCAAACGCTCGCATAACACAACGTATCTAGAGACTTCAGATTTACCGTTTTCGGCATTTGGGGCTCCGGTCGGCCCATTTAGCGAAATTTTCTGCGATTTATTCGAAATGTCACCGCGCACTCGCCATTTGACGTCGCAAATTTTCGCAATTTTTACTATAAAATCGAATTTTAAAACAGATCTGAGGCACACGACACATTGTAGAAGGTTCAAAGTTTACGTTTCGATATGGCTTTATGGAAATAAAGGGGTACTTACTTTGCAAAATGTAACGTTTTGAAGGTTTTGTGAGGACCCGCCATATTGCCAGGCTCTTCTCCACGTCTCGGTTCGGTATTACGCAAAATTCGATACAAATTCGAATTCAAAACCCAGCGCTCGCATAACAGAAAGTATCTAGAGACTTTAAATTTACCTTTTCCGGCCTTGGCGGGTCTCAGATCTGCCCGTTTAGCGAACGTTCCTACGTTTTATCCGAGCTGTCACCGGCCGTGCACCGTCCGGCTAGCCGTTTGACGTTTCGGACGGCCGAGCGAAGGCGAATGCAGCCGAACGTGTAATTGACCAAAACTTTCGCTATTTTCCTATAAAATCGAATTTTAAACCTAAATCTGAGGCACGCGACACATTGTAGAAGGTTCAAAGTTTACGTTTCGACATGCATTTGGAAATGAATGCGGGAAAATACGAAAATATCGAATCCGAAATAGTTTGACGTCTACCCATATCCGACTGACGTTTCTCCGATTCCCGGGCGATAAGCTCCGCCTCCGCTATATCCATCTCGCTCGCCGAGATCGGCCGGCGAGGACCCTCCGAAAAACGGAAAATTTACCTAGAAAAACGCGAAAACGGCCCGCCGAGCGCCTTGTCGCGACGGAGAAAGGACCAAATCAAGAGACTCCGCCCGCGGCCGCGTCCCCGCCGGGCTCGCCCGAAGAGCCACGCGCGCAGCGAAACCGGCCTCCGGGCGGCTTCCGGACTTCCGATAAGGGGCGTTTTTTTCGACTTTTGTCTCGTTTCCTCGCGAAAACGGAAAAGTAACGCCGGCGGACCTCCGGAAAAACGCAAAATTCGCCCCGAAAGAGGTAAAATGAACCCACCGAAATACGCCTAAGCGACAACCCCAGGACCGAAGGGCGCTTCGCGCTTCGGCTCGCGCGCGCGGCGCGGCTCGCGATAAAATCCTTTGAGGAGATACTTTGCCACTTTTCCGCACCCCCGGTGGGAGCGAGAGGCAATCGCGCATTTTAATATATTAGAACTAGAAAGGTGGCAAGTCGGCTATCGCCGACTTGACCTTTCTTGAGTAGGGTTAGTTTTTTTTTAAACACCATGTATTTTTTCGATAATTAGTGCGTTAAGACCCTGATGGAAGTTGAGTAAAAAATTGTCAGTTCTCTTAATTTTGAGATTTTTTTAACGTTCAACATTTTTCCAACACTTTGTATATAAAACGGTATTTCGTACTTCCGACAACCCATGCGAAGCAAAAAAAATAATTTTATTCCATGAATTTTGGGAGTTTCAATATTGGTTCAGTTTTCTTAAACACCCTGTATTGTTCTCATTAAAATAGTTTCCATATAGACCATTGTTAAAAGTTTCATCAAAGGAATATTATACTTCCATGAAGGTTTCTAGAGAAGGGTCGGTTTTTTTAAACACCCAGCAGTTTTTTAATTAGTATAGTTTTCTTACAGACCATTGTGAAAAGTTTGATTAGAAAATATTCCATGAATTGTGAGGATTCTTAGAGAATCGTTTGGTTTTGTTAAACACCCCGTATTTTTTCATCAGTATAATTTTTTTACAATCGTGAAAAGTTTCATAAAAAAAATTAAATTCCATAAATTTTGTGGATCTAGAGAATTGGTCTTTATTTTACATCCTGTATTTTTTCATAAGTATGTATTTATATAGCTACATAATAATAGCTACCTAAGTATGTATTGTTTATAGTTTTTTTACAAACTATCTTAAAAAGTTTAATCAAAAACTAAAAAACAGTTTTTAATTCCAAGTTTTTAGGATTTTTAGAATGATTCGATTCTCTTAAACACCCTGTATTGTTCCCATTAAAATAGTTTCCATATAGACCATTGTTAAAAGTTTCATCAAAAGAATATTATACTTCCATGAAGGTTTCTAGAGAATGGTTCAGTTTTTTTAAACACCCAGTAGTTTTTTAATTAGTATAGTTTTCTTACAGACCATTGTGAAAAGGTTCATAAGAAAATATTTCATTAATTGTGAGGATTCTTAGAGAATGGTTGGGTTTTACTTAACACCCTATATTTTTCATTAGTATAATTTTTTAACAATTGTGAAGTTTCATAAAAAATCCATAAGTTTTCTATGAATTTTGGGAGTTTCAATATTGGTTCAATGGTTCTGTTAAACACCCTGTATTTTTCATTAGTGTAATTTTTTACAATCGTGAAAAGTTTAATAAAAAATTAAATTCCATAATTTTTTCCATGAATATTGGGAGTTTCAATATTGGTTCAGTTTTCTTAAACACCCTGTTATATTGTTCTCATTAAAATAGTTTCATACAGACCATTGTGAAAAGTTTCATAAAAAAATATTCCATGAATTGTTAGGATTCTTATAGAATGGTTTGGTTTCGTTAAGCACCCTGTATTTTCTCATTAGTATATATTTTTTTACAATCGTGAAAAGTTTCATAAAAAAAATAAATTCCATAAATTTTATGGATCTAGAGAATGGTTCTTTATTTTACACCCTGTATTTTTTCATAAGTATATATTTATATACATAATGATACCAAAGTATATATTTTTTATAGTTTTTTTACAAACTACTGTAAAAGTTTCATCAGAAAGCAAAAAATTTTAATCCACGAATTTTCAGGATTTTTAGGGAACGTTTAGGTTTTGAAACACCCCGTATTTTTCATTAGTAAGTATATTTTTCCTACAGAACATTGTAAAAGTTTCATCAAAAGAATTTTATAATTCCATGAATCTTGAGGATTTTTAGAGAATGGTTCATTATTATTAAACACTCTGTATTTGCTTCGTTAGTGAGTGTCATAATAAATCCTTGATGGAAGTTTAATAAATAAAATATTGTTTTTCCATGAATTTTGGTAGTTTAAATATTGGTTCAGTTTTCTTAAACACCCAGTAGTTTTTTAATTAGTGTGGTTTTCTTACAGACCATTGTAAAAAGTTTCATAAAAAAATATTCCATGAATTGTTTGGATTCTTATGGAATGGTTTGGTTCCGTTAAGCACCCTGTATTTTCTCATTAGTACAATTTTTTTACAATCGTGAAAAGTTTCATAAAAAAAATAAATTCCATAAATTTTGTGGATCTAGAGAATGGTTCTTTATTTTACACAATGTATTTTTTCATACGTATGTATTTATATACATAATAATACCAAAGTATATATTTTTATGAACAAACTATTGTAAAAGTTTCATAAGCAAAAAAATTAAATCCAGGAATGTTCAGGATTTTTAGGGAACGGTTCGGTTTTTTTAAACACCCCGTATTTTTTTCGATAATTAGTGCGGTAAGACACCCCCGACGGAAGTTTCGTACTAAAAAAATGTTCAGTTCCTTCAATTTTGACATTTTTTTAACGCTCGACATTTTTCCAACACTCTGTATATAAAACGGTTTTTCGCACGTCAGACAACCCCTCCGAAGCAAAAAAACTGAAAATTTCCTCGAATCTGTAGTTTTTATATTTCTCGTCAATTTTTATTGAAACACCCGTACATCGAGCTTTTTTGAGTCGTACTATATATATGCGAAGTTTTTCTGCAGACTGTTACGAAGACTTTCAGAAAAAATTGTAAATGCACGAATGTTGAGGAATTTTAGAGAATGGTTCGGTTTATTTAAACACCCAGTATTTTTTCATTAGTATATTATTCCTACAGAACATTGTACAAAGTTTCATTAAAAAGAATTTTTTAATTCCATGAATTTTGTTGATTTTTAGAGAATGGTTCGGTTTTTTTAAACCTCCTGTATTTTTTCATTAGTATAGATTTTTACAAACTATTGTATAAAGTTTCATCAAAAAGAATTTTTTAATTCCATGAATCTTGAGGATTTTTAGAGAATGGTTAGTTATTATTAAACACTCTGTATTTGCTTCGTTAGTGAGTGTCATAATAAATCCTTGATGGAAGTTTAATAAATAAAATATTGTTTTTCCATGAATTTTGGGAGTTTCAATATTGGTTCAGTTTTCTTAAACACCCAGTAGTTTTTTAATTAGTATGGTTTTCTTACAGACCATTGTAAAAAGTTTCATAAAAAAATATTCCATGAATTGTTAGGATTCTTATGGAATGGTTTGGTTTCGTTAAGCACCCTGTATTTTCTCATTAGTACAATTTTTTTACAATCGTGAAAAGTTTCATAAAAAAAATAAATTCCATAAATTTTGTGGACCTAGAGAATGGTTCTTTATTTTACACCCTGTATTTTTTCATACGTATGTATTTATATACATAATAATACCAAAGTATATATTTTTATAGTTTTTTACAAACTATTGTAAAAGTTTCATCAGAAAGCAAAAAAATTTTTAAATCCACGAATGTTTAGGATTTTTAGGGAACGGTTCGGCTTTTTTAAACACCCTGTATTTTTTTCGATAATTAGTGCGGTAAGGGACCCCCGACGGAAGTTTCGTACCAAAAAAATTTCAAGTTCACTTAATTATGAAATAATTTTAACTATTAACATTTTTTCAACAATGTATATAAAACGGTCTTTCGCACGTCAGACAACCCTCCGAAGCGAAAAACCGAAAATTTCCTCGAATCTGTAATTTTTATTTTTTTCTCGTCAATTTTTATCGTAACACCCCGTACGTCGAGCTCTTTTGAGTCGCACTGTATATACGCGAAGCGACTTAAAATAATTGAAGTCCGCCATATTGTCTAGCTCATTTATACCACGGATTCATTCGTATTTATGCATAGTTCAATGCAAAATAAACTCAAAACAAAGCGCTCGCATAACAGAACGTATCTAGAGACTTCAAAGTTACCTTTTTGGCCGTTTGACGTTTCGGCGGAACGTGTAGTGGACTAAAATTTCGATATTTTCACTATAAAATCGAATTTTAAACCTAAACCTGAGGCACACGACACATTGTAAAAGGTTCAAAGTTTACGTTTCGATATGGCTTTATGGACATAAAGGGGTACTTACTTTTCAGAATCTAATCGTTTTGAAGGTTTTGTGAAGACCGCCATTTGCCAGGCTCTTCTCCCCGGTCTTGGATCGGATTTTCGCACATTTCGATACAAAATGAATTCAAACCCAGCGCTCGCATAACAGAAAGTATCTAGAGACTTTAAACTTACCTTTTCTGTCCTTTGCGGGTCTCAGACCGGCCCGTTTAGCGAACGTTCCTAAGTTTTATCCGGAGCTGTCAACGGCACCGCACCGTCCGGCTTGCCGTTTGACGTTTCGGGCGTCCGAGCGAATGCGAATGCCGCCGACCGTGTAATTGAGTCAAACTTTCGTTATTTTTACTATAAAATCGAATTTTAAACCTAGACCTGAGACAGGCGGCACATTGTAGAAGGTTCAAAGTTTACGTTTCGATATGGCTTTATGAAATGAAGGGGTACTTACTTTTCAGAATGTAATCGTTTTGAAGGTTTTGTGAAGACCGCCATTTGCCAGGCCCTTCTCCCGGTCTTGGATCGGATTTTCGCACATTTCGATACAAAAACGAATTCTAAACCCAGCGCTCGCATAACAGAAAGTATCTAGAGACTTTAAACTTACCTTTTCTGGCTTTCGGGGGGGCTCTCATCGGCCCGTTTGGCAAACGTTCCTACGTTTTATGGGGAGCTGTCACAGGCCGTGCACCGTCCGGCTAGCCGTTTGACGTTTAGGACGGCCGCGGTCGAGCGAATGCGAATGCCGCCGAACGTGTAATTGACCCTAATTTTCGTTATTTTCCCTATAAAATCGAATTTTAAACCTAAATCTGAGGCACGCGACACATTGTAGAAGGTTCAAAGTTTACGTTTCGATATGGCTTTGTTGAAATGAATGCGGGAAAATACGAAAATATCGAATCGGAAATAGTTTGACGTCTACCCATATCCGACTGACGTTTCTCCGATTCCCGGGCGATAAGCTCCTCCCGCGCTATCTCCATCCCTCTCGCCGAGAACGGCCGGCGAGGACCCTCCGAAAACGGAAAATTTACCTAGAAAACGCGAAAACGGCCCGCCGAGCGCCTCGTCGCGACGGAGAAAGGACCAAATAAGAGACTCGCCCGCGCCCGCGTCCCCGACGGGCTCGCCGTGAAAACGTCGCGCGGAGCGAAACCGGCCTCCGGGCGGCTTCCGGACTTCCGATAATGGGCGTGGTTTTCGACTTTTGTCTCGTTTCCTCGCGAAAATCGAAAACCGGCGGCCGCGGACCTCCGGAAAAACGCAAAATTCGCCCCGAAAAAGGTAAAAAGAACCCACCGAAATACGCCTAAGCGACAACCCCGGGGCCTCGCCGCCGCGCGGCTCGCGAAAAAAGCCTTTGAGGAGATACTTTGCCACTTTTCCACCCGCCCGGAGGGAGCGAGAAAAAAAAACGGATTTTAATATATAAGAACTAGAAAGGTGGTGTCGGCATTCGCCGACTTGACCTTTCTTGAGTAGGGTTAGTTTTTTTTAAACACCATGTATTTTTTCGATAATTAGTGCGTTAAGAGACCTCCGATGGAAGTTGACTAAAATAAATTAGTCAGTTCTCTTAATTTTGAGACTTTTTTAACGTTCAACATTTTTCCAACACTTTGTATATAAAACGGTCTTTCGTACATCCGACAACCCATCCGAAGCAAAAAAATAAATTTATTCCATGAATATTGGGAGTTTCAATATTGGTTCAGTTTTCTTAAACACCCTGTATTGTTTTCATTAAAATAGTTTCCATATAGACCATTGTTAAAAGTTTCATCAAAGGAATATTATACTTCCATGAAGGTTTCTAGAGAACGGTCGGTTTTTTAAACACCCAGTAGTTTTTTAATTAGGATAGTTTTCTTACAGACCGTTGTGAAAAGTTTCATTAGAAAATATTCCATGAATTGTGAGGATATTTAAAGAATGGTTTGGTTTTGTTAAACACCCCGTATTTTTTCATCGGTATAATTTTTTTACAATCGTGAAAAGTTTCATAAAAAAAATTAAATTCCATAAATTTTGTGGATCTAGAGAATTGGTCTTTATTTTACACACTGTATTTTTTCATAAGTATGTATTTATATAGCTACATAATAATACCTAAATATGTATTTTTTATAGTTTTTTTACAAACTATCTTAAAAAGTTTCATCAAAAACCAAAAGAGTTTTTAATTTCAAGTTTTTAGAATTTTTAAAATGATTCGATTCTCTTAAACACCCTGTATTGTTCTCATGAAAATAGTTTCCATATAGACCATTGTTAAAAGTTTCATCAAGAGAATATTATACTTCCATGAAGGTTTATAGAAAATGGTTCATTTTTTTTAAACACCCAGTAGTCTTTTAATTAGTATAGTTTTCTTACAGACCATTGTGTTCATAAGAAAATATTCTATGAATTGTGAGGATTCTTAGAGAATGGTTTGGTTTTGCTAAACACCCTGTATTTTTTCATTAGTATAATTTTTTTACAATCATGAAAAGTTTCATAAAAAAAAATAAATTCCATAAATTTTGTGGATCTAGAGAATGGTTCTTTATATTACACCCTATATTTTTTCATACGTATGTATTTATATACATAATAAAACCTAAGTATATATTTTTATAGTTTTTTGACAAACTATTGTAAAATGTTTCATCAGAAAGCAAAAAAAAAATTTAAATCCAAGAATTTTCAGGATTTTTATGGAACAGTTCGGTTTTTTTAAACACCCTGTATTTGTTCAATAGTATATTTTTCCTACAGAACATTGTAAAAGTTTCATCAAAAGAATTTTTAATTCCATGAATTTTGTTGATTTTTAGAGAATGGTTCGGTTTTTTTAAACCTCCTGTATTTTTTCATTACTATAGTTTTTAACAAACTAATGTGAAATGTTTCATCAAAAAGAATTTTTTAACTCCATGAATTTTGAGGATTTTTAGAGAATGGTTCGTTATTTTTAAATCGTCTGTATTTCTTTATTGCGATATTTTTCCTACAGAACATTGTATAAAATTTCATCAAAAAGAATTTTTTAATTCAATGATTTTGAAAATTTTTCCATGAATTTTGGGAGTTTCAATATTGGTTCAGTTTTTAAACTCCCAGTAGTTCTTTAATTAGTATAGTTTTCTTACAGACCATTGTGAAAAGTTTCATAAAAAAATAACTTCCATAAATTTCTAGATTTCTAGAGAATGGTTCTTTATTTTACACCCTGTATTTTTCATAAGTATGTATTCTTATACATAATAATACCTAAGTATATATTTTTATAGTTTTTTACAAAGTATTGTATAAAGTTTCATCAGAGAGCAAAAAAATTTTCAATCCACAAATGTTGAGGATTTTTAGAGAATGGTTCGTTATTTTTAAACACTCTGTATTTTTTCATTAATATATATTTTTCCTACAGAACATTGTATAAAATTTCATCAAACAGAATTTTTAATTCCAAGAATTTTGAAAATTTTTAGAGAATGGTTCGTTATTTTTAAACACTCTGTATTTTTAATTAGTATATTTTTCCTACAGAACATTGTATAAAGTTTCATCAAAAGAATTTTTAATTCCATGAATTTTGAAAATTTTTAGAGAATGGTTCGTTATTATTAAACACTCTGTATTTGCTTCGATAGTGAGTGTCATAATAAATCCTTGATGGAAGTTTAATAAAAAAAAAATTTCCATGAATTTTGGGAGTTTCAATATTTGTTCAGTTTTCTTAAACACCCAGTAGTTTTTTAATTAGTATATATTTCTTAGAGACCATCGTGAAAACGTTAATAAAAAAATATTCAATGAATTATTGTGGGGATTCTTAGAGTATGGTTTGGTTATATTTTCATTAGTATAATATTTTTACAATCGTGAAAAGTTTCATAAAAAAAATAAATTCCATAAATTTTGTGGATCTAGAGAATGGTTCTTTATTTTACACCCTGTATTTTTCATAAGTATGTATTCATATACATAATAATACCAAAGTATATATTTTTTATAGTTTTTTTACACACTATTGTAAAAAGATTAATCAGAAAGAAAAAATTTTAAATCCACAAATATTCAGGATTTTTAGGAACGGTTCGGTATTTTTAAACCCCTGTATTTTTTCATTAATATAGATTTTTACAAACTATTGTATAAAGTTTCATCAAAAAGAATTTTCTAATTCCATGAATTTTGAGGATTTTTAGAGAATGGTTCGTTATTTTTAAACACTCTGTATTTCTTAATTAGTATATTTTTCCTACAGAACATTGTATAAAATTTCATCAAACAGAATTTTTTAATTCCAAGAATTTTGAAAATTTTTAGAGAATGGTTCGTTATTTTTAAACACTCTGTATTTTTTAATTAGTATATTTTTCCTACAGAACATTGTATAAAGTTTCATCAAAAAGAATTTTTTAATTCCATGAATTTTGAAAATTTTTAGAGAATGGTTCGTTATTATTAAACACTCTGTATTTGCTTCGATAGTGAGTGTCATAATAAATCATTGATGTAAGTTTAATAAATAAAAAATAATTTCAATGAATTTTGGGAGTTTCAATATTTGTTCAGTTTTCTTAAACACCCAGTAGTTTTTTAATTAGTATATATTTCTTAGAGACCATCGTGAAAAGGTTAATAAAAAAATATTCAATGAATTATTGTGGGATTCTTAGAGTATGGTTTGGTTTCGTTAAGCACCCTGTATATTTTCATTAGTATAATATTTTTACAATCGTAAAAAGTTTCATAAAAAAAAAATTACATAAATTTTGTGGATCTAGAGAATGGTTCTTTATTTTACACCCTGTATTTTTTCATAAGTATGTATTCATATACATAATAATACCAAAGTATATATTTTTATAGTTTTTTACAAACTATTGTAAAAGTTTCATCAGAAAGAAAAAAAATTTTTAATCCACAAATGTTCAGGATTTTTAGGAATGGTTCGGATTTTTAAACACCCCGTATTTTTGTCGATAATTAGTGCGGTAAGAGTCCCCGACGGAAGTTTCGTACCAAAAAATGTTCAGTTCCTTAATTTTGACATTTTTTAACGTTTCACATTTTTCCAACACTTTGTATTTAAGACGGGCCTACGAACGTCACAGAACCCTCCGAAGCGAAAAACCGAAAATTTCCTCGAATCTGTAATTTTTATTTTTTCTCGTCAATTTTTATCGTAACACCCGTACATCGAGCTTTTTTGAGTCGCACTGTATATAAGCGAAGCGACTTGAAGTCTGCCATATTGTCTAGCTCACTGATACCACCTATTCATTCTATTTATGCAAAGTTCAATGCAAATAGCAATAGCGGATGGAAATATTTGACAGCTGTTCTATGGCTTCCGTCATTTTGACCCCGTCTTGGTCTGCCATATTGTCTAGCTCACTGATACCACCTATTCATTCTATTTATGCAAAGTTCAATGCAAATAGCAATAGCGGATGGAAATATTTGACAGCTGTTCTATGGCTTCCGTCATTTTGACCCCGTCTTGCTTAGAATTTTCGCAAATTTCGATACGAAAACGAATTCAAAACCAAACGCTCGCATAACACAACGTATCTAGAGACTTCAAATTTACCATTTTCGGCCTTTGGGGGCCTCCGGTCGGCCCATTTAGCGAAATTTTCTGCGATTTATTCGGAAATGTCACCGCGCACTCGCCATTTGACGTTTCTGTAGTCGACGAAAATTTTTGCTATTTTCACTATAAAATCGAATTTTAAACCTAAACCTGAGGCACACGACACATTGTAGAAGGTTCAAAGTGTACGTTTCGATATGGCTTTATGGAAATAAAGGGGTACTTACTTTTCAGAATGTAATCGTTTTGAAGGTTTTGTGAGGACCCGCCATATTGCTAGGCTCTTCTCCCCGTCTCGGTTTGGATTTAAGCAAATTTTTATGGAAAAACGAACTCGAAATCCAGGGCTCGCATAACGGAAAGTATCTAGAGACTTTAAACATACCTTTTCTGGCATTGGCGGCCCTCCGATCGACCCTTTTAGCGAACGTTCCTAAGTTTTATCGGGAGCTGTCACAGGCCGTGCACCGTCCTGGTAGCCGTTTGACGTTTAGGACGGCCGGCGCGAATGCGAATACCGCCGAACGTGTAATTGAGTAAAACTTTCGTTATTTTCACTATAAAATCGAATTTTAAACTCAAACCTGAGGCACGCGACACATTGTAGAAGGTTCAAAGTTTACGTTTCGACATGGCTTTGTGGAAACGAATGCGGGAAAATACGAAAATATCGAATCCGAAATAGTTGGACGTCTACCCATATCTGACTGACGTTTCTCGAATTCCCGGCTATATCCATCTCTTTTTTTCGCGACATCCGCGCGAAAATGGAAAACTGGCGGCCGCGGACCTCCGGAAAATCGCAAAATTCGCCCCGAAAGAGTAAAAGAACTCACGAAAATACGCCTAACAGACGACCCAAGGACCGAACTCGACTCCGCGCACCCGGGCTCGCCGCTGCGCGGCTCGCGAAAAAAGCCTTTACCCGGACACTTTGCCACTTTTTCTAGAGAGAGAAAAAACAACGGATTTTAATATATAAGAACTAGAAAGGTGGCAAGTCGGCATTCGCCGACTTGACCTTTCTTAGTAGGGTTAGTTTTTTAAACACCATGTATTTTTCGATAATTAGTGCGTTAAGAGACCCCCGATGGAAGTTGAGTAAAATAAATTAGTCAGTTCTCTTAATTTTGAGATTTTTACCGTTCAACATTTTTCCAACACTTTGTATATAAAACGGTCTTTCGTACATCCGACAACCCATCCGAAGCAAAACAAATAATTTTATTCCATGAATTTTGGGAGTTTCAATATTGGTTCAGTTTTCTTAAACACCCTGTATTGTTTTCATTAAAATAGTTTCCATATAGACCATTGTTAAACGTTTCATCAAAGGAATATTATACTTCCATGAAGGTTTCTAGAGAAAGGTCGGTTTTAAACACCCAGTAGTTTTTAATTAGTATAGTTTTCTTACAGACCATTGTGAAAAGGTTGATAAGAAAATATTCCATGAATTGTGAGGATTTTTAGAGAATGGTTTGGTTTGTTAAACACCCCGTATTTTTCATCGGTATAATTTTTTACAATCGTGAAAAGTTTCATAAAAAAATTAATTCCATAAATTTTGTGGATCTAGAGAATGGATCTATATATTACACCCTGTATTTTTCATACGTATGTATTTATATACATAATAAAACCTAAGTATATATTTTTATAGTTTTTGACAAACTAATGTAAAAGTTTCATCAGAAAGCAAAAAAATTTTAAATCCACGAATTTTCAGGATTTTTAGGGAACAGTTCAGTTTTTAAGCACCCCGTATTTGTTCAATAGTATATTCTTCCTACAGAACATTGTAAAAATTTTCATCAAAAGAATTTTTAATTCCATGAATTTTGTTGATTTTTAGAGAATGGTTCGGTTTTTAAATCCTCTGTATTTCTTAATTAGGATATTTTCCTATAGAACATTGTATAAAGTTTCATCAAAAGAATTTTTAATTCCATGAATTTTGAGGAATTTTAGAGAATGGTTCGTTATTTTTAAACACTCTGTATTTTTAATTAGTATATTTTCCTACAGAACATTGTATAAAGTTTCATCAAAAGAATTATTTAATTCCATGAATTTTGAGGATTTTTAGAGAAGACCATTGTGAAAAGTTTCATAAAAAATATTCAATGAATTATTGTAGGATTCTTAGAGTATGGTTTGGTTTCGTTAAGCACCCTGTATTTTTCATTAGTATAATTTTTATAATCGTGAAAAGTTTAATAAAAAAAATTAAATTCCATAAATTTTGTGGCTGTAGAGAATGGTTCTTTATTTTACAACCTGTATTTTTTCATAATTATGTATTCATATACATAATAATACCAAAGTATATATTTTTTATAGTTTTTTTACAAACTATTGTAAAAAGTTTCATCAGAAAGCAAAAAAAAAATTTAAATCCACGAATGTTTAGGATTTTTAGGGAACGGTTCAGTTTTGAAACCTCCTGTATTTTTCATTAGTATAGATGTTTTAAAACTATTGTACAAAGTTTCATCAAAATGAATTTTCTAATTCCATGAACTTTGAGGAATTTTAGAGAATGGTTCGTTATTTTTAAACACTCTGTATTTCTTAATTAGTATATTTTTCCTACAGAACATTGTATAAAATTTCATCAAAAAGAATTTTTTAATTCCATGTATTTTGAGGATTTTTAGAGAATGGTTCGTTATTATTAAACACTCTGTATTTGCTTCGTTAGTGAGTGTCATAATAAATCCTTGATGGAAGTTTAATAAATAAAAAAAATTTCCATGAATTTTGGGTGTTTCAATATTGGTTCAGTTTTTAAACACCCAGTAGTTTTTAATTAGTATACATAGTTTTCTTACAGACCATTGTGAAAAGTTTCATGAAAAAATATTCAATGAATTATTGTGAGGATTCTTAGAGTATGGTTTGGTTTCGTTAAGCACCCTGTATTTTCTCATTAGTATGATTTTTACAATCGTCAAAGTTTCATAAAAAAATAAAATCCATAAATTTTGTGGATGTAGAGAATGGTTTTTATTTTACACGCTGTATTTTTCATAAGTATGTATTCATATACATAATAATACCAAAGTATATATGTTTTACAGTTTTTCTACAAACTATTGTAAAAAGTTTCATCAGAAAGCAAAAAAAAAATTTTAAATCCACGAATGTCCAGGATTTTTAGGGAACAGTTCGAATTTTTAAACACCCCGTATTTTTTCGATAATTAGTGCGGTAAGAGTCCCACGACGGAAGATTCGTAACAAAAAATTTTCAGTTCCCTTAATTTTTACATTTTTTTAACGTTCGACATATTTCCAACACTTTGTATATAAAACGGTCCTACGCACGTCAGATAACAACTCCGAAGCGAAAGAACCGAAAATTTCCTCGAAGCTGTAATTATTATTTTTTGCTCGTCAAATTTTATCGTAACAACCCGTACATAGAGCATTTTGAGTCGCACTGTATATAAGCGAAGCGACTTGAAGTGTGCCATATTGTCTAGCTCACTGATACCACCTATTCATTCTATTTATGCAAAGTTCAATGCAAATAGCAATAGCGGATGGAAATATTTGACAGCTGTTCTATGGCTTCCGTCATTTTGACCCCGTCTTGGTCTGCCATATTGTCTAGCTCACTGATACCACCTACCTATTTATTCTATTTATGCAAAGTTCAATGCAAATAGCAATAGCGGATGGAAATATTTGACAGCTGTTCTATGGCTTACGTCAATTTGACCCCGTCTTGCTTAGGATTTTCGCAAATTTCGATACAAAAACGAATTCAAAACCAAACGCTCGCATAACACAACGTATCTAGAGACTTCAGATTTACCGTTTTCGACCTTTGGGGGGCTCCGGTCGGCTAATTTAGCGAAATTTTCTGCGATTTATTCGGAAATGTCACCGCGCACTCGCCATTTGACGTCGCAAATTTTCGCAATTTTACTATAAAATCGAATTTTAAAAACAGATCTGAGGCACGACACATTGTAGAAGGTTCAAAGTTTACGTTTCGATATGGCTTTATGGAAATAAAGGGGTACTTACTTTGCAAAATGTAACGTTTTGAAGGTTTTGTGAGGACCCGCCATATTGCCAGGCTCTTCTCCACGTCTCGGTTCGGTATTACGCAAAATTCGATACAAATTCGAATTCAAAACCCAGCGCTCGCATAACAGAAAGCATCTAGGGACTTTAAATTTACCTTTTCCGGCCTTGGCGGGTCTCAGATCTGCCCGTTTAGCGAACGTCCTACGTTTTATCCGGAGCTGTCACCGGCCGTGCACCGTCCGGCTAGCCGTTTGACGTTTCGGACGGCCGAGCGAAGGCGAATGCAGCCGAACGTGTAATTGACCAATATTTTCGTTATTTTCACTATAAAATCGAATTTTAAACCTAAATCTGAGGCACGCGACACATTGTAGAAGGTTCAAAGTTTACGTTTCAACATGCATGTCTGGAAATGAATGCGGGAAAATAGGAAAATATCAAATCCGAAATAGTTTGACGTCTACCCATATCCGACTGACGTTTCTCCGATTCCCGGGCGATAAGCTCCTCCCGCGCTATCTCCATCCCTCTCGCCGAGAACGGCCGGCGAGGACCCTCCGAAAAACGGAAAATTTACCTAGAAAAACGCGAAAAACGGCCCGCCGAGCGCCTCGTCGCGACGGAGAAAGGACCAAATAAAGAGACTCGCCCGCGACCGCGTCCCCGACGGGCTCGCCGGAAAAGCGTCGCGCGGGCGAAACCGGCCTCCGGGCGGCTTTCGGGCTTCCGATAATGGGCGTTTTTTTCGACTTTTGTCTCGTTTCCTCGCGAAAATCGAAAAGTAGCTCCGGCGGACCTCCGGAAAAACGCAAAATTCGCCCCGAAAAAGGTAAAAAGAACCCACCGAAATACGCCTAAGCGACAACCCCGGGACCGAAGGGCGCTTCGCGCCCTTCGCCTCGCCGCCGCGCGGCTCGCGAAAAAAGCCTTTGAGGAGATACTTTGCCACTTTTCCGCCCGCCCGGAGAGCGAGAAAAAAACAACGGATTTTAATATATAAGAACTAGAAAGGTGGCAAGTCGGCATTCGCCGACTTGACCTTTCTTGAGTAGGGTTAGTTTTTTAAACACCATGTATTTTTCGATAATTAGTGCGTTAGAGACCCCGATGGAAGTTGTGTAAAATAAATTAGTCAGTTCTCTTAATTTTGAGATTTTTACCGTTCAACATTTTTCCAACACTTTGTATATAAAACGGTCTTTCGTACATCCGACAACCCATCCGAAGCAAAACAAATAATTTTATTCCATGAATTTTGGGAGTTTCAATATTGGTTCAGTTTTCTTAAACACCCTGTATTGTTTTCATTAAAATAGTTTAAATATAGACCATTGTTAAACGTATCATCAAAGGAATATTATACTTACATGAAGGTTTCTAGATAAAGGACGGTTTTAAACGCAGTAGTTTTTAATTAGTATAGTTTTCTTACAGACCGTTGTGAAAAGTTTCATTAGAAAATATTCCATGAATTGTGAGGATTTTTAGAGAATGGTTTGGTTTTGTTAAACACCCGTATTTTTCATCGGTATAATTTTTTACAATCGTGAAAAGTTTCATAAAAAAATTAATTCCATAAATTTTGTGGATCTAGAGAATGGATCTATATATTACACCCTGTATTTTTCATACGTATGTATTTATATACATAATAAAACCTAAGTATCTATTTTTATAGTTTTTGACAAACTAATGTAAAAGTTTCATCAGAAAGCAAAAAAATTTTAAATCCACGAATTTTCAGGATTTTTAGGGAACAGTTCGGTTTTTAAACACCCCGTATTTGTTCAATAGTATATTCTTCCTACAGAACATTGTAAAAGTTTCATCAAAAGAATTTTTAATTCCATGAATTTTGTTGATTTTTAGAGAATGGTTCGGTTTTTAAATCCTCTGTATTTCTTAATTAGGATATTTTTCCTATAGAACATTGTATAAAGTTTCATCAAAAGAATTTTTAATTCCATGAATTTTGAGGAATTTTAGAGAATGGTTCGTTATTTTTAAACACTCTGTATTTTTAATTAGTATATTTTCCTACAGAACATTGTATCAAGTTTCATCACAAAGAATTATATAATTCCATGAATTTTGATGATTTTTAGAGAATGGTTCGTTATTATTAAACACTCTGTATTTGCTACGTTAATGAGTGTCATAATAAATCCATGATGGAAGTTTAATAAATAAAAATTTCCATGAATTTTGGGAGTTTCAATATTGGTTCAGTTTTCTTAAACACCCAGAATTTTTAATTAGTATAGTTTTCTTACAGACCATTGTGAAAAGTTTCATAAAAAATATTCAATGAATTATTGTGGGGATTCTTAGAGTATGGTTTGGTTTCGTTAAGCACCCTGTATTTTTCATTAGTATAATTTTTATAATCGTGAAAAGTTTAATAAAAAAATTAAATTCCATAAATTTTGTGGCTGTAGAGAATGGTTCTTTATTTTACACCCTGTATTTTTCATAAGTATGTATTCATATACATAATAATACCAAAGTATATATTTTTATAGTTTTTACAAACTATTGTAAAAGTTTCATCAGAAAGCAAAAAAAAATTTAAATCCACGAATGTTTAGGATTTTTAGGAACAGTTCGGTTTTGAAACCTCCTGTATTTTTCATTAGTATAGATGTTTTAAAACAATTGTACAAAGTTTCATCAAAATGAATTTTCTAATTCCATGAACTTTGAGGAAATTTAGAGAATGCTTATTAATTATTAAACAATCTGTATATAATAATTAGAATATATTTCCTACAGAACATTGTATAAAATTTCATCAATTAGAATTTTTAATTCCATGAATTTTGTTGATTTTTAGGAAATGGTTAGGTTTTTAAACCTCCTGTATTTTTCATTAGTATAGATTTTTACAAACCATTGTATAAGGTTTTATCAAAAATAATTTTTAATTCCATGAGTTTTGTTGATTTTTAGGAAATGGTTAGGTTTTTAAACCCTCTGTATTTCTTAATTAGTATATTTTTCCTACAGAACATTGTATAAAGTTTCATCAAAAGAATTTTTAATTCCATGAATTTTGAGGATTTTTAGAGAATGGTTCGTTATTATTAAACACTCTGTATTTGCTTCGTTAGTGAGTGTCATAATAAATCCTTGATGGAAGTTTAATAAATAAAAAAATTTCCATGAATTTTGGGAGTTTCAATATTGGTTCAGTTTTTAAACACCCAGTAGTTTTTAATTAGTATACATAGATTTCTTACAGACCATTGTGAAAAGTTTCATGAAAAATATTCAATGAATTATTGTGAGGATTCTTAGAGTATGGTTTGGTTTCGTTAAGCACCCTGTATTTTCTCATTAGTATGATTTTTACAATCGTCAAAGTTTCATAAAAAAATAAAATCCATAAATTTTGTGGATGTAGAGAATGGTTTTTATTTTACACCCTGTATTTTTCATAAGTATGTATTCATATACATAATAATACCAAAGTATATATTTTTACAGTTTTTCTACAAACTATTGTAAAAGTTTCATCAGAAAGCAAAAAAAAATTTTAAATCCACGAATGTCCAGGATTTTTAGGGAACAGTTCGAATTTTTAAACACCCCGTATTTTTCGATAATTAGTGCGGTAAGAGTCCCCGACGGAAGTTTCGTACCAAAAAATTTTCAGTTCCCTTAATTTTTACATTTTTTAACGTTCGACATTTTTCCAACACTTTGTATATAAAACGGTCCTACGCACGTCAGAGAACCCCTCGAAGCGGAAGAACCGAAAATTTCCTCGAATCTGTAATTTTTATTTTTTCTCGTCAATTTTTATCGTAACACCCCGTACATCGAGCTTTTTGAGTCGCACTGTATATAAGCGAAGCGACTTGAAGTGTGCCATATTGTCTAGCTCACTGATACCACCTATTCATTCTATTTATGCAAAGTTCAATGCAAATAGCAATAGCGGATGGAAATATTTGACAGCTGTTCTATGGCTTCCGTCATTTGACCCCGTCTTGGTCTGCCATATTGTCTAGCTCACTGATACCACCTACCTATTCATTCTATTTATGCAAAGTTCAATGCAAATAGCAATAGCGGATGGAAATATTTGACAGCTGTTCTATGGCTTACGTCATTTTGACCCCGTCTTGCTTAGGATTTTCGCAAATTTCGATACAAAAACGAATTCAAAACCAAACGCTCGCATAACACAACGTATCTAGAGACTTCAGATTTACCGTTTTCGGCTTTTGGGGGCTCAGGTTGGCCCATTTAGCGAAATTTTCTGCGATTTATTCGGAAATGTCACCGCGCACTCGCCATTTGACGTCGCAAATTTTCGCAATTTTACTATAAAATCGAATTTTAAAAACAGATCTGAGGCACACGACACATTGTAGAAGGTTCAAAGTTTACGTTTCGATATGGCTTTATGGAAATAAAGGGGTACTTACTTTGCAAAATGTAACGTTTTGTGAGGACCCGCCATATTGCCAGGCTCTTCTCCACGTCTCGGTTCGGTATTACGCAAAATTCGATACAAATTCGAATTCAAAACCCAGCGCTCGCATAACAGAAAGCATTTAGGGACTTTAAATTTACCTTTTCCGGCTTTGCGGGCCTCCGATCGATCCGTTTAGCGAACGTTCCTAAGTTTTATCCGGAGCTGTCAACGGCACCGCACCGTCCGGCTTGCCGTTTGACGTTTCGGGCGGCCGAGCGCACGCGAATGCCGCCGAACGTGTAATTGACCAAAACTTTCGCTATTTTCACTATAAAATCGAATTTTAAACCTAAATCTGAGGCACGCGACACATTGTAGAAGGTTCAAAGTTTACGTTTCGAGATGGCTTTGTTGAAATGAATGCGGGAAAATACGAAAATATCGATTCCGAAATAGTTTGACGTCTACCCATATCCGACTGACGTTTCTCCGATTCCCGGGCGATAAGCTCCTCCCGCGCTATCTGCATCTCGCTCGCCGAGAACGGCCGGCGAGGACCCTCCGAAAAACGGAAATTTACCTAGAAAAACGCGAAAAACGGCCCGCCGAGCGTCTCGTCGCGACGGAGAAGGACCCAATAAAGAGACTCGCCCGCGACCGCGTCCCCGACGGGCTCTCCTAAAACGTCGCGCGGAGCGACCGGCCTCCGACCGATTTTCGGGCTTCCGATAATGGGCGTGGTTTTCGACTTTTCTCTCGTTTCCTCGCGAAAATCGAAAACCGGCGGCCGCGGACCTCCGGAAAAACACAAAATTCGCCCCGAAAGGGTAAAAGAACCAACCGAAATACGCCTAAGCTACGCAAAAGACCGAATCCGACTCCGCAAACCCGGGCTCGCCGCTGCGCCTCGCCAAAAAGCCTTTGTGGCGGCAAAACCCCACTTTTCCGCCCGCCCGGAGGGAGCGAGAAAAAACAACGGATTTTAATATATAAGAATAATATCTCTACCCCTCATTCTAATCACAAGAATTAGCCCAGAAGTCGAAGACTTGTGCGGGAGAGGGGGCGGCATATTATTATTAAGCAGGCCGCATTTGCGCCCAGGAACGACTTACGTTGGTAGGCCGTAACCACCATTCAGTGCAGGAATGAGGGAAACCTGGAAAACCTCATTAATTAGGGGGGTAGTTAAATGCCAACCGGTATCAATCTCTCACATTGAACCAAGTCAACATTCTTCCACCCTACCATACCCGCAGAGAGGGTGCCAATCTCTCCACGAATATAGCTTATATACGGTCTACCGGCTGCAGGGGTCGAACCCACAGCGATCCAGTCACCTCGATTCAAGTACTGACGTCTTAAACCGCGCGACCATTGACCGGTCATTAGTAAAGGGCGCCAGTTAAGGCACATCATGCTTCCGTTAAATGACAGAACTTTTTTACAACTTAGTGTATTCATCTGACTATTGAAACAGTCGATTCTCCTACCCGTTGAAGGAGTTTTAAAATAATCCTATTTGAAATATCAGTTTCAGGCAAAGAACCTTTTCAGCTGAAAATACAGCCAAATGTTACTTGAAAAAGTTATTCAGAATGGTAAATTATGACGACGTGAAAAATTATAAGATATTACAATATTATTATTACAAAATATTCCATAATTCGTTTATATTAGCCTTGTTTGCCGTAGCGATTCCGAACTAGTTCAGGATTAATTTAGGAATAAGCGCAAGCGCAGTTTGCATTTCGGACGGTGAAATTAATCCTGAATTAGTTCGGAATCGCTACCGCGAACAAGGCTATTATTATACACATAGTCGTTTATGGAAAGCAGGACATTCCAGAGATCAAAATAGGTAGATTGAGCCAGGCATATCTTAACAAAATGTTGCTGTTGCAACTATATAGTGTGGAAGAGGTCTTTTATACAATTGCGATTTTCAGCAGTGCGATAGCAGCGTACACTAGTGTATGTGATACCTTTACATATTAGCGATTTGATCAACCGCACCAGCGAGTTCTTGTGACTAAGGGTAGAAACACAGTGGGAGCAGGTTTCTTACTTACTTGTATCCCGCGGCGATACGCACTTATATATTTTGAAAATTATAACATACTTAAATTGACATGTACACAGTAAAGGCAGGTTAGCATCAGAAACGTGCAGGCTTTTAGTTACTGGCTGTTTTTTTATGGTCAAATAAAACATAAAAATTAGTACGTATAAAATTGAATACAGATGAAAGATTTGGCACAATTACACTGATAGGAAAATAAAACGTGCTCTGTACATCTAAGTTCTGAAACAGTACCGTTTTATTTGTTTTAAGAGCACTGAGACTATTTCCTCAGTTGGTAGTACAAACACTGATATCCAACATGCAAATAATGAAATCCTTATTAATTTTGAATAAAAATTTGTACTCTAGCTGAAAATCATATTCAGTCATTTTCGAGATAAGATGGCTATGATTTTTAAGAATTGTTCATTATTTTATCAATACTACAAAATAATTACGATCAAATTTATTGAGCTCTGTGTAACTGTTCTGACTATCGGTGAGTTTAAGTTTATTATTTTCAAATCCTTGCCAAAAAAACAACTCATTGGTGGAACGATTTTCAAAATATTTTTCAAATTCGTTTTCTAACTGTAGTCATAGGGAAAACAACAATCTAAAATACTGTTTTTAATGGGAACACATATACTGAGTGCTCGGAAATGATGCGTCAATATTCAAGAGGGTGATTCTGAACGACACGAAAAATTAATGTCATAAGACCCTATAACATTTTCTCGAAAACTCGAAATTATATAATAATTACTTTTTTGTGTGTCTATCGACTTTTTTCTAATTTTATTCACGTATCAATAGTACTTTTTTGTATCCACATTCTTAATTTTATGCATATTCTCCAGCGCCAGAGGGCTTAAACTGTCCTTGGCTGTCAAATAATGACTGATGAATTTTAATAAATTTGGATAGAACGTAATTTAAGATCGTCAACAAAATCTTTAAAATAAGTTCTGTTATATCACGTTAAAATTAGCCGTTTTCGATAAAGAATACGTTAACCATTCACGTGCATTAAATGAACAGCCGTTCATTTGAACTCATTTTCAAAATTACTGAATGGCATATTCCTTAGGGTTCATACTTCCGGAGAAAAATTAATTTATGTACTAAAGTGACAGAACAGTATTTCGAACATTTTTTGTGGCGGTATTACCTGAACTTAAATTATTACAGTAATAAAAATGTGGCTCAAGCAGGTATTAAATACATTTTTGTGGATTTAAAATGGTTAAAAAATGTTATTGGGGTTTGTGGTATTAATTTTTCGTGTAAAATCACCCCCCGGAATATTGACTCATCATTTGCACACACACACTGAAATAAGTAGTTACGATATCGTGTTCACCTGAAAATTCATATTTAGCACTTATATGTATTAGCAGTCTCTATTAAAATAAGTAGTAAACTAAACATTCTAAAATTCGCTCCTTTAACACAAAATGTTTAATTGGAATTAAAGTGGTACAACTCAAATATGTTAAACAATTAGAGACAACATTTTGTACCTAAGTCTGCTAATATAAAATAATTTTATTTAAATGACATGAACCGCTCAGTTTCTGGATTCTAATAAAGAAGACGTGCTTACTTCATCATCGCTAAAACGTTGGTTCCTTTTATATAACACAATATGAATTAGATCAACTTTTTTAGTTCTGTAAAAAGTTATAAATGACACACACGCAATCTATCTTGTAATTAAATAAATTAAGTCAATGAAGTTTATGGTTAATCTCATTTCAAACACAAGCTTGTTTTCAGCCTGTAGCGACAAGAGAACGATGCCAAAAAAACTATTAGTAACGAAAAGTAAAGTTTGCACCACTTATATAGTTTGTTATTTGTATTTATCAATAAAAACTGCCTACGCATTTATTTTAAGAGAAGACTATTATTCGGGGTTATTCAGAACTTATCTAAAAAGGCATTTTTCAATGTGTAGGGGACTCTTACAAAACAATTTTGTAAAAAAAAAATAAAAAAGAACAGTTCGAAAATGACACAATATTGAAAGAATTTTCCAAGGAAATAAAGAATTAAAATTTTATAACAGGAATTCAATTACTTTTACCGCTATTGTTATTATTACTTACAAAAATATTTGTGGTTGTACACCAACATATCAACACATTTGGATTGAGCCTCGTGTATGATATGCCATACTGTTGATTGGGACATTCCTTGTACTTGTGGAGCGATTTGCCTGGTAATGTGTCCATTCATCCATCTCTTTATTGATGAATTAGCTACATATGGCACATGTCTACCGGAAAAATGCGTACATACAAGAAAAATGCCAAAGCATTTTGTCTCATTTTACCATAAATTAAAAGGACATCTATCAACTCCGAGTCGCTAAGCCATTTTAGACACTTGAAAAACTAATAAAGACTATAATAAAAACGTCAATACTAAATTCGAATTTAAGTAATCGGAATCGCCTGGGGACAAGTATGAAGCGATATAGAGGTTGAAAATACTACAATTTTTTTTTCTCGGAAACTAAAGATTTTACAAGAAAAAATCTTAAATGTGCGTATTTACCGTCTTTATCACACGCTTTTTAGTACATTTTTTTTTTACATAATTGAGCGTTCTTTTAGATTTTTAACCTTTTTAAAGCATATCTCAACAGATAAAAAAATTTGTTTTGATTTACCTAAATAATTTTTATATATTTTTAGGTATTAATAATTTTGTGTGAAACTAACTAAACTCTGTGGGCTAAAGCCCCAACCAGCGTCGAATTAGACCCACAATATATATTCCTTATTATTAGCTTTTGTAACATTTTTTACTGTGTTAAAAAGGTATTTTAAGCTAATACAAATCAAATCTCCTACACTTCCTATCAATGAAGTCATATGTATGCTCTCTGATACCAAACATCTACGTATGCTGATGAACAATTCCACAGACAAAGTTTTAATCAATAATTATCTAAAGAAATTAATCTATCTAAATTTACTAACCTGGTTTAATGAAAACACTCTATAAATATCTAACTTCACTTTTGACAGTGGGAACTCGAAAATTCAACCACATCTATGATGAGATCTGACCTATTTTTGCATTTTTAAGATTGCTTCTTCAGGTGGCCTCCTTTAAGTTGAGTCAAATATGTAACTATAAAAATTATTATACCTATAAATTAAAATTATATGAAATTAAATATCGACAATGACAAAAGGGAGTTTAACCTGTCAATGAATTTTAAATTAAATATGACGTTTACCCTTTCTGTAATGGTTTTTATATATTTTTAGGTATTAATAATATTGTGTGAAACTAACTACTCTGTGGGCTAAAGCCCCAACCAGCGTTGAATTACACCCACAATATATACCCATATATACCCATATATTCCTTATTATTAGCTTTTGGAACAGTTTTTACTATATTAGAAAGGTATTTTAAACTAATATATGGATTTGCTTCCGTTTGTACTAATATAGATTTAGGAACATTAAATTTTCCATTTATTTTAATGAGTTTGTAGAAAAAATATTTCCTAACACATGCGGAAAGTATCTTTCCAGCACTTAACTGCTTGCCGCACAGGAAAATAACTATTACTATTGACTCCATTTTTCATGACGCATCTATTTCCAATTTTTGTTGGATAAGTTGTGAATCACCTTGCGTACTTGTCATAAAGGCCATGTGGCATATATTTAGGTGTATGTAGCTGGAATTTATTCAACAATAGTATTGCATCAAATCGTACCCCTGCAAGAAACGCTGTACATTTGTTGTAATGGGTAATCCATAAAGTATGTTCCCTTCAAAACAAATGTTGACTGGTCGAAGTGTTTTTTTTAGTTTTTGTACACTCTATGATGTGTCTGTATTTACGTTAATAATGTTAGCAGAATACTTAAATGAGACACTCTAATCTCCTCCTGCCACCTCGTATATACTTTCAATTTTCAACAATGAAGAAATCAACTGTATAAAAAGCAGGCACCCGACAGATACAACGAGTGGGAAAGTAAATATCACCTGCATCGCGTCTGAATGTAGAGCTATTAGGGAAACTGGAGAGCTCTTCAATCGTCTGCCCTTGCCAGTGTACATCTCACTCGAAATAATCTGCATACGAATTAACGCACACAGCCACTATGTTTTACATACTCCTACGGGGTTTAAAGCTACTTGTAACTGGTTCTGTGGAGGCGGTCTGCGGATTCTTTCTAGGGTTCTAAAAGAACAAAGGCGCATAGTTAGTGGTGTTAGGAATCGACTGTACCGCAATAATCTTGGTGTGCCGCATGCACTGGAAGCAGTTAATATGAGCTTGAACATACAATAATAGTTTACAAAAAAATGTGGATATAATAATAATATCTAATAATGTCATGAATTGGAAAAACTAATGGATACAAATGACAGAGTTGAATGATTCACAAAGTTGCTCTTCCATCTAAACGTGTACTATATTAATGTATTAAACAAATTAATCATAAACAATGATATTATATATATTTAATTGTCTGGTGTAATCTATTATAACTGATAGATGTGTTTATTTATATTAGACAAGCCATTATTAGTTGATAACGTTCATTCAAGTCATGGCTAGTCACTTGGGTTGCTTAAACTTCCAACTACTGTGAAATTTAAGCATTTATGGTATAACTATTAAATAACAATATTGAAATGTCTATAATAAAAAAGTATATAATACAAATTCTTCGTTGAAAATCACTCTACAAAAATGCTGTGATGATGATAAATAAAAAAATAAATAAATTATGGCGTCCAAAAGAAAATGTGTCCAAAAATGTTGATGGTTTTTCTTTAATATCTTTGTTATTTTTTATATTTTTTAAAAGTTACTGGACTAAAATTGTAGAGGATTCAATTTGCAATAAAAAATGTTTTTAAACAAATTTTGTATGACTAATAGTTTACCTGATAAATGCTAAAAACAATTTAACCCCCTTTTCCAAGATGGCGGCCAAAGCTGGAGGGTTGTGACCCCACAAACTTCAAGTTAAGCTTTTTTACCCTCCCCCCCTCACATCTAAACAATAAAATTGCGTCCTCTAAAAATGCACGCTAAGGCCAAAATAATGTAACATTTCAATGAACTATTAAGCGTCTCATCAATATATACGCCAAGTTTTTACAACAATCAGTAGGATTTACATCTAATTACCTAATTAGGTATTTATGCTTACCAAATAGAAGTAGCACCGTTTTTGCTCCATTTAAAATAAGACCATGCGCCAGAGACACTCGTAGAATGATGTTTAGATCATCATTAATTTTCCGAACTAATCAATTCTCATGTTCTATCGAGAAGTGAAAATATAATTGGAAATCATCGGTATATTGATGAGTACTCATATATTTAACTATATTTGAAAGATCCACACTATTAAATGAAAAAACAAAACGCCTAACACACTTCCCTGTGGAATGTTTATCAGACCAGAATAAAGTCGATTTGAAAAATCTTTTTGGCGTCTTTTTGTTAGGTAAGAACGAAAAGAGTTAACAACACTAGAATATTTAAGTTTAGCGCATAAAGTGGCATGATGAACTTCTTTTCACTGTTATTGCATGCTCTAAACAGGTCATAAGTAACATGTAATGGAGAAGAACAAGTACTATGAAAGCCCGGAAATCGGATTGAGTAGGAGATAAGATCTAAAATTTTTCCAAAAAGGACGTAAATTGCTGATAAACTATTTCTCCAAGTTCTACAAGACCATATAATTGTATTGAAAACCTTTAATTTATGATAATCCACGTCAGACAAGCTAAGAATTTAATAGTATAATAGATTGTGACCAGTCGACCATATAGTATGATATTTACATTACATGGTGCCTCTATGCCAACGTTAACAAAACAAATGAATGGCTTAGCACTAATAGGAAGGCTACTCTCTATTAGGTCTGTTCCAAGCACCGTTGAGAACTGGTTTAGAATAGTCAGAAATGTTTGACCAGTTCCGTCTTATGTCGCATTCGCCGAAAGTACATTAACAATTGACTGACGAATAGTTTTGAACAATTGGGACTCGATTATTGCTGTACTTGGAACAAACCTGGTATGTTTCGTAGAGAAATAATGAGAATATTAGGCAGTTAGAAGATGTCATAGTATTGCTCTAAACCTAAACATTCTGGCGACCTTGTTAGATTAAAAATATTTAATCTATTGACATAGAAGGAACCAAGAATTATGTAATTTTTATCGGAAAATACATTAATGACTCGTCTAATCTTTCAGCACAGCGGTGGTATGTTTTCTGCTTTCAGGAGTATCATCAAGGCCATTTAATACGTTACTGTATTGAATTCAAGTATACCTGGCACCATCGTGACCGAAAATGTTGCAGGTATTATTGAAGTCACTAGTACTGAGATAATAGATTGCTAAGAACCACTGTAACGTTTTGTGACTGATTAGGAGATCGATTGGAAGATTATTCTACATCCGCTAAGTTGTCCTGAACTTGTTCCATAAGATTTCTCTCTCATCTGCTCTCTATCCAAGGAATGTTTGTTAATGATGACACAGCGGAACATTGATTTGGTGAATGCTTCACTTCCAAACCAACAGATTGCTTCTGGTGTGGAATAGAAAAATTGCCAGAATTTAAACGTAACAATTTTGAATGGAATAAATATGGCACAAATTTATATATCGAACAAATATTTAAAATTTGGTCGGCTAATTTTTGCATAATTGATTATTACAATATTTTTCAAAACTGCGGAACATTCTCTTATTTTTTCTTGAAAATATTTTTCAATTTACCGAAAAGTCTAATGGCAAATGCGCACTTGTAACGAAAAAACATTATTATTCATAGTTTCAGATTATTTATAATTACAAGTCGTAAGATTGTGGTCGTAGATATAAATTTCGAAGCATTAGTAGTATTTCTTCAACAGAAACTGTCGTCAGTTGTGGATTTTGCCTTTACAAATACAGAAATTATTTAATAATTAACCAATATGGAAATTTAACAACACATGCAGAATGGTACTATTCGGGTTCTAATTTGTTATTGTTAGTCATGCTCTATATTATGACATAATTTCACTACATATTTAACATTTATTTCTGTAACAGCGATATCCATTACTAATTGAACATGATTGACAGTTACATGTAAAATTTGGGTCAACGCAAAATTGAGATTAGAAATTAGAATTACAAGAAAGTTTTTTGGTTAATTAAATGAGCATCTAATTCTGTACCGAACTTTGAACGTATTTACTTTTTTACACAGTTTATGAAGGAGTACTAACATCATCCGTTCTATATAATTATGGTAATGGGTTTTTAAATTGTGATGTTACTATAACGTTAATAATTTATAAGAATACGTAACTACTATAGCCGCCTACTTTTGACGGGCACTATTCGTTCAAATCAGTGTCCACTATAATCATTCATGCCCTTATCTGGACAAAGGTATATCATTCTTAATAAATATATAAAACAGTCTATTAAAAGACTACAATTAATTACACCATTAATTTGACATTACAGATGCTACTACTTTGAAGAACAATAATTTTATGTTCACATAAATAGAATTTTAGTTACTTAATATACAGGGTATTTTAAAATATGACAATATTGTTATAGCGGATAAACGTTGTAAAATAAATGGGGTTTGCATTCATTTTTGAAATACCATTTCGATTATTATTATCTTAAACTTAACAAGAACAGATCACTATTCAAATCAGAGAATGCACAATATACCGTAATTTCTGTTATACAAAATAAGACAAATCGATAGAAGCGCTCGAGGTTGGACACATATCTATAGACTTGATAAATAGGTACTATTAGAGTGATCGCAGGATAATTTTACTACAGTTTTATGCATTTTATTCAGAGGAAACGCATCAGTTATTAAATAATTTATTAAGAGCGCCATTTTTATGTAAAATCAAGTCTTCCATAGTATCACGTAATTTAGAATGAGAAAAACGTAAAAAAGTCACAGAATAAAATGTCAGCAGAAGTGCTAGCAACAAGCGGTCTCTACTTTCTCCAGAAAAATTGATAACACCAGCGTGTCCAACATCACCAAAAACGAAGCTGTGTCAAATTTTGATAAAATATGTTGTGCTTAAAAAATGCATATTATATTTATCTAAAATTATATTATTTCTTAAAAATTAGTGAGTCTAGGACATATCTTTATTAACTCCAGTTATTTTTAAATTTTTTATCAGCTTTAGCAATATTGCTATGTCTTTTTAAAAACTCCATGTAAGATAGTTTCTTACTGGAGATATTTTATTCCCAGATTTATTTCATTCATCTCCTCTACAAGAAACAAGTTAGGTATATTTAAAACAATAACGAGGATTATTACTCTAATATGATTGATAGATCATAGGTAAGCAAAAAAAAATTATTTATTTACTAGTGTTAATGATATTTTTTTATTCGGAATGAAATCAAATAACGGCGTCCGTTGTCTCTCCATGAATATTACCTTGTATAACCTATAATTAAAGTTAAGTAGCTATTGCTTACTGCATAGTCTAGTTAAAAATTCACATGCAGTTAATAATTACTTTAAAATGATAAGTAATTTGCATGAGCAAACAAGTTATAATGATCTGTAGACGTTAATTAAAATTATAGCTCTTGCCTTATGTAAATGAATACAAAACAATTTGAATAAATTAAATGGTAATAATAATGACAAAAACTAAAATTAAAGTTACAAATGTGTCAAATAGCAACTAGAAACAATATCTGATAATTTTAGAAATGACTTCACCGTAAACGAATTATGAGCTTTGAGTGTGTGTGAAAAGTGTGTAAACAGTAAAACCGAACACACTGTACTTGTGGGCGGAGAAATTCGACGGTTAACTCAAGAGTTAACCTTTGTTGAGTTAATACATCGGAATGCTTTTTAAATTTTTTCGGTAACTCGAATATACAGGATGTCTGTATTTAAAAGATTGGGAAAACCTACTACCACACAATCCGAGGGCCAACATATGATGATCTATTATTAAATTAAGTTATTTTAGTTCAAAATGTTATAGTTTCTGAGATATAGGGTGTTGAAATTACAATTTTATTTTAATTTCTTTTCTCAGTAACTTCATATAAATTTTAGTAAATACATCAAACTTGGTACAGAGTAATTTTCTGGCACGACAAATTGAAATAATGCGAATTTGCTGTCAAACGTAGAAGGCCACCTCCAGTACTTCACATGGATTTAAATGGTAGGTTGGACTGTACATCCAGCACATAGTGTATCTAAAAGATCTGGGTAAAATGCTATCACATGTTCCTAGAACCAAGATATTCCAATCCTATTTATAGCAGCCTAAAATTTTATAGTATTTAATTGAATAAAGTATGAAAGAACACAATGAGTTTATGTTTATGAATATAAACCTTAAAATCCTATCTAAAAAACGGTTGTTCAAAACATTCCTTTTAGGAAAACAGATCAAAGAATAAGAATTATTGATTAAAAAATCAATACACCACTGCACAAAAAAATTATGACCATTGAAATGCTTGAAAAGTACTGTATGTGGCGCCCTCTGCAATTAACAGCAAATTCGAGGCCATTGTTTCATTTCTCGTGCCAGAAAACTTACCGCTATCAAGTTTTATGCTTTTACTACAATTTATAATAAAGTTATTGTGAAAACACAGACACCGAAAAGGTAGTTTAGACGGATGTTATTTTTACAAATTTATCTAAAGCATTTGATAGACTTATCATCTCATTTTTTAACTTTTTTTACCTCATACTTAAGTAATAGAATTTTAAATGTACAACTTCGTGGTTTTAATTCGGTTAATATGGTAGCTCCATCTGGGGTTCCGCAGGGATCAGTTCTAGGCCCTCTTTTGTTTATTATATTTATCAATGATGCACTCACTAATATTCAAGCAAATGTTGTTATATGCTGATGACATGAAGTTATTTGCATCGATCGACTGTATCCCTGATTGTCATTTTTTACAGAAACAGCTCTTCAAAATTAATCTGTGGTGTCAAGATAATAAATTACCGCTAATTTATCGAAATGTAATCTTATGAGTTTTACAATGAAAGTCTCCCCTATTCAATACTATTATAACATTGATGATATTGTTCTAAATAGATGCATTCAATTGAAAGATTTGGTGTTATATTTGACTAAAAATTAACGCTTGTACCGAATATTAATCTTATAACATCTGCTGCTTATAAAAATTTAGGTTTCATTATAAGAAATGCTTAACACTTTTCTGATATATCTACGCTGACTTCACCTTATAATGGTTATGTTGGACCTAAATCGGAGTATGCAGCAGTTGTCCGGGACCCTCAATATGATATCCACATTACTAGCTTGCAAAATGTTCAGAGAAAATTTGTTAAATATTTAAGTTTTAGAGTAGATGGTGTTTATCCACCTCATGGCATTCCGCAGTCTGATCTATTAGCCAGGTTTAACCTTATGCCCCTTCCATGCCAGCAGGCGAGAGTGCTATAGCGCGAGCGACACTCGACGAATGCTGCATCCACACTCTCCTGATCGACCAGTCGCGGACTGTCTCGCCGAAAGTGTGAATGCGGCATTAACGACTAGCCTCTCGTCGTATTTATTTTTCTGTTCTTTTTTTATAGAAACTTTTATCTAATATGGTAGATTGCCCGGACATTTTGAGTGATTTACTTTAACATTCCTCATATTCAAACATCTGTTCATTGTTCTATTGCCTATTTCTAGAACAAACGTTCTTAAAATGTACCTATTTATAGTATGTGTACTAATTATATGAAACATCACTCTCAGCTTGATACTTTTAATTGTTTTGTTAATGCTATAAGACGATGTATTTGGAGCTGAATGTTATGTTTATCGTACTGCTAGTTTGTATTATTTATTTTTATTTTGTTTTCAATTCACTTTTCACTGTATCTTTGTTCTATTTTGTTTTTTACAGTTTGTTTTTTTTCTTTTCATATATTCACTTTAAGAATGTTAAATCATTTTTGTATGTATCTATGACTGTTTTTGTTTTTTGTTTTTTATATATGTATATTTTTCCTGTAATTCCCGCCCTATAATTGGAATTTTTCTGTCTGGGCAGCTATAATAAACTAATAAATAAAACACTTAAAAAGTTCAACACCCTATATGTCGAAATCTATAAAATTTTGGACTAATGTATGCCATCATATTTTGACCTTATATAAGTATAGTAATTTTCCAGGTAATTTTTGTCAAATGCGAAATCCTTGGAAATTCCTTGAAATTGTCCGAAATTCCGCAAAATCTCTTGGAAATCTCTATTTTGCCAGATATTGTTACAATTTTGATCTTGATCCCCCTGGATTGTATCTTCACAGGGAATGTTCAAATGAGATTTTTTTATATGAAAGGCCCCACCTTATTTTCCCATAGGAAATCACCTCCCGAATTTTATAGCACTTATTTATTTACACACTATATAATACTCAATCTGCTGCTTAGTGACTAAGGTGACTTTTTCCCCAAAAACGCAATAAAATCACATTGACTGTAGCATTGTTGTGATTAATGAATAGGAAATGTCACATCTTCCTCCTTACAGAATGCTCCCGAGATACCCGAGATAGGACACTTAAGCGATTTAATCTCGGTTTATATACACGTTTTTATTTCATAAGCACTGACCCATTTTTACACTAATCCAGAAACTTCCTGGTTTACTTTATTACTAATGAAATCCTATTCAGCAGACCGGCAGTTGATGCTAAATCTTTATTGTTTATTGTTGCAAGAGCAATTTCAGTTTGATGCCGGAGTTCCTGGGCCGAGCTAAATTAACACATGCTAAAGATTTCTGCATATTCGCGCACTGCAACACGTAATTATCAGTCATAGGAAGTGATACTGTTTGTGGGTTCTAGTAGCGAGTAAAGAGAAGTTATTTTCAAACATAATCGTTTTGTTTTATGGTGCATAAACTTTTGTGTTATAAATCGTTTTATTTTTTAATGGCCGAAGACTGCACACACGAGGTCAGATATAAATATGAGGAAGTTGAAGCAAACATAATAACAGCTTAATCTAAATTAAAAAATATATTTTCATGGTATTATACTCGTATGATAACGAAATTGGATATTCATATACAAAAGACATTAGGATCTATTTTAGTCCAACAGCCATAAAACAAAAATTTACGAGTTATGAAACTAGTTGCGATGTTAAAGACAAAATTTTACTAAGTGGGACAACAATGAAATTTTATTTTACGGATATTAACATAAACTTTTTATTATTTGTACTGAGTAGTATAAGTTTATGAAGGGTTTTGTAACTTGTAATCCAATTTGTAAATATCAATAAAATTTATTTTTTATAGCGATACTGTTTTCTGGCAATTCATACAAATATTTTCTTTTTGTTAGGGTAATTAGTTATATTATAAGTTTTTCAAGTTCTTTATTAAGGTAGGTATTAATACAGAGTATTATTAAAAGCCATAGTAAACCAAATTTTTATATGGAATATATTTGTCATATTTTAATACAAGGTCTTCTAAGGATTGTGATGAGAGAAGATATGATTGTGATCAGATATATAGCTACGGTAAGAATTTAGACGACTTACCACGGCTGACGTTACGCGATTGTTTTTATTGCCAACATAATTTTTGATAGTTTGTCGCGTCATTTCATCATTTTTTGTAATTTTTGGAGAATGTAATGCAAACATTTATTGTAGTATATAGTTTTATTATTCTCAGTTGCAATTTTTGCCGCAACTATAAACAGGGTGATTTACGCTAGTGTGCCACACTTATGTAGTGGATAGATTTTTGAATAATTAGACCACTTAGTTTTATAAATTTATGTCCAAATTTCTTCCCTTTAAGAAATACAGTGTTCAAGGTTAATAATTTAAATCGTTTTCACAGCATAACTTTTAAGATACAAAAGCTTCTTTCTACAATTTAGGTGTGAATGGACCTTGTGATGCAGATCCTTAAAAACTGATATACTTTTTTGGAATCTTTTCAGTGGCGTGGCATAATTTTGTTAAAAAATACGGTAACATTTACTGCTGTAAAAACGACTTAAATTATTAACCTTCTACACCCTGTACTTTTATAAGGAAAGAAATTAGGACGTTTATAAAGCGAAGTATTAAGTATTTTTACTAAAGTACTATTTTTCAAAAATCTACCCACCACTTAAGTTTGACGCACTAGTGGTAGAGCACCCTATATATAGGGTGGTCCGTTTTTCATGGCTCACCATTGACATTTCGGAAACCGTAGAATATACAGAGTGGCTTAAATTATAAAAAAGTTGCAGCTTTTGATAAACCAAACAGATCTAGCTGCCGTTGCTGAAATATTGTGGATAATCTGATAATTGCGTTTAAAAAAAAATGCTTTCAATAAAAAGAGCTGAAATATGTAACACTATTTGATTTTAATAACCCATAAAATTAAAAAATATAATAATTTAATGAAATCTAGTTCTTGATGTAAAACAAAATTCAATAATTAACCATACAAAATACACAAATATTCTACAAATCTTACATAAATACTTCCAAGTGACACCCTTTTCGAGTATACAAAGCTAAGTTCTTAAACAATGTTGTCTACAACGCTTTAAATACAATGAGATAAACATAAAAACAGCAGAAATTCTGTCACGTAATGACGTGTAATGAGATATCTTTTGCCTAATTATGCAGTATGTTTAAATATTTCCAATACCATCAGTGGCGTAGAAACCCTGTGGCACTCTTCTTTTATTGAAAATAACAATGATAGGCCACTGTCTTTATTATAAAAAACGTAAGATACCTACGTTAAATTTTGATTATTTTGAACAAATAATTATTCTTTAAAATGCGTCGTATTTTGATAATTGTTCTTTAAAAATATCTTTCTGTATTTCGTAGTTTGTGCATGGTGAGACCTATTATGCAGTAATACAGGGTGTCAAAGTAAAAATGTCACTTTAGATATTGGTAAATACATTTTTTTTAAATAAAAATATTTGGATACATTTTGGAGATCGGGGGCTTTCGAGGGTGAGAAATTCAAATTTGTTTGACATTACTAGTAGAGGGCCCCACATATAGCACACCATGTTTTTTTGAAATAGCATAACTTTGTTACGGCTTAGCGTATAGGTACATCTGACAATTAAAACCATCGATTATTCTACCTTCTTTATGTGAAAAAGGGTTACCTTGTTAAAATCGTTAGGAGTAACCGTTTTCGAAATAATTCTATTTGAAATATTCAATGCACCGAGAAAAAATTGTTTTGGTTTCAAGTAAAGCACCTTTTCCACTGAAAATACAGCAAAATGTTACTTGAAAAAGTTACTCAAAATGATAAATTATGGCCATGTGCAAAATTTTAAGAGTGGATTTTTAAGATTCCTTCAGCTTTTTCAAAATTAATTGAAATCGAAATTTAAAGTATTTTACATTTTTTTATAATTAAGACAGTGGCGTATCATTTTTAATGTAAATAAGAGTGGCATATTTACACATACTGAATAATTAGACTTAAGGTAAGGTTCTCGGAAACGATGAATTTTTAGATATAGATATATTTGGGTAAATCTCATTTATTTTGACTGTACAATCCCTTTTAAGGATACCAGTAATATCTAAGACACCCTGTATATTATAGAACCTTAGTAATTTTAAGGTAGTGTATTTCAAATGCACTTATGACCAATATTCCTTACCGTTAGAAACAGATTCATTAAATCTTATTACTTTAATTGTGGAAAAGCGTTCTGGTTAAATATGAGAAAATATACAAGGTATTCATTTTAAAAAATAATAAATTTAGTTTGTCATGCTTTAGGAACACCGTATAAAAAATATTAATTTACATATTTTGAAATTAAAAAATTGTGTTTTATTTATACCGACTTAAAGACTATTATTAAATTAGTAATACATACGTGTAAAGTTCAATTTAAATAATTATATATAATCATACAATACCGGTTTATTGCATGCAGGACTGATCGGCGATTCCGTATAATGTGAATGAATTACTTGTGAGCTCCCAAAAGCTTTCATTGATAGCAACTGGTTTTCCTAGTCTTAATATTAGGTTGTAAAATATCTTTGACAATCGGAATATTTAATCACTTGATCACGAAGTTTGTGCAAATTATTAACCAATTTAGTAAATTGAGAATCTGCTCGTTGTACCTATTTGAGAAATTAATTCAGTTATGTTATTTTCATATACATATTATTTTCAACACACATTGAGTAGATATTATTCCCATATATTTTTAGCTGGATTGCCAACATTTTACAAGTAGGAAGAGCAAATCATATGTATTAACAAATCCTCATCATTTAACACAATGCTTTTATCTTCATATGATTTTGTCACTGAGTATTACAGATTTTATCTGTTTATAAAAAGTAGATCAACGCTTTACTTTGGGATACTGAATGATTTATGTCTGCTCCGCGAATGCTTTGTTAAAGAAATCGAATATTTTTGTAAACTTACCCACGCAGTTCAGAAGCAAAGTGTAAGAATTTTTAAAATTGTATTTACATTTATTCTTTACTTCCGACATAAATCTAATATATTTTCAAGTATAAAATAGTAGCTAAGAAATAAACTAACAGCCTAGCCCTAATGGCAGGTTTATTTTCTTTTATTATTATTTTTTTTGCGGTACGGTTGATAAGATCACGATTAGTAAACTGTATCTTTTGAGTACTAGAACAACCAAAAAAGTATTATACTTGGTGATCTTTCGTTTATTTGATGTCTTAAAATTTTTTTCATTAAGTTAAGAAAATGATATTGGCCAAGTGGCTGGCGCCAGAAGTGATGACCATACGGGCCCGATTTATGGCATTTTCCATCACCCTTGCCACAACTTCCGGCGGTAGGTTCTCGCATTCTTGACGTATATTCATTTTGAGGGATTCAAGAGTCTGCGGCTTATTCACATTGATGCGTGACTTCAGAAAACCCCACAAAAAGAAGTGTGGAACCGATAAATTTGGCGATCTTGCCGGCCAGTACGAATCGCCAAAACGAGAGATTAGGCGACCCGGAAATGCTGCCCTCAGAATTTCGGTTATGCGTTGCGCAGTATGCGCCGTTGCTCCATCCTATTGGAACCACATATTCTCCAGTCCCAATTCATTCAATTGAGGAAGGAGAAAGTCCTTGAGCATGGCTCTGTAGCGCTCACCATCCACAGTAGTGGTTGTCGTAGGGTAAACAACACACCATGCAGTAACTTTGAGCGGGTGTAATGGCTGTTCGTGGGTTATATGCGGATTTTTGATGCCCCAGAAGCGATAATTTTGCTTATTAACATATCCACAGAGATGGAAATGAACCTCGCCGTTCATGATAATTTTTCTTCGTGGTGCAGATTCAGGATGGTCTGAAACGTAGGTTACACGGGTTTGGCGGTCAACAGTTAACAGCTGATGCACTGTTTGCACTTTGCAAGGGAACATCTTCAAGCCGTTAACCAAAATTCTCTGTAAAGACAGCCGATTGATGCCCAATTGCCTGGCACGTCGTCTGGTCGATACTCCAGGGTCCTCTGCGACATCTTCAGCCACAGCCGCGATATTCTCAGCAGAACGGCTGTTCCAGGGCCGGCCAGACCTGGCAGCATCTCGTGTTGTCCCATACTCTTCAAGACGAGCGTCAAACGCCGTAGTGTTTGTCCAGTTGGTGTCGGACGACCGGGAAATCTCTCCGCCGAAAAGCACGCTGCGCCAATATCACCGACGAATTAGTCCGCAAAAAAAATCGAAACAATTATTCTGTGTTCTTGAGGAGTATAGCGATTCATGTCTTGTTGACGTGTATTTTATATCTGTTTACTTCACAAATGTCAAAGAAGAATTGAAATTTGCTGCCATTTGCAAAAATTATAACTTCCGATAGGGTGATGACTTTTGCGCCACCTGTTACTTTAGGCGTGCTAAAGACTATGCGTGAATTCGCGATTCGTTATGCGAGATTCGTGATATGCAAGGAATTCGCAAATAGTGTGTAGGGTCTTGCTCGTTAAAAATCCATTCATAAAAACACTACACACAATGCATGAATTCATTACAAACCACGCATCGCGTTTCGCAAAACACGAATTCACGCATAGAGTGTAATAGACAGTTAGACAACGAATATTGCTTATATTTTGTGTGCGAAATCAATGTTTTCTGGCGCTTTTGAGTGATTTTTTGTCACGATCTACGGTCTCGACCAAGTTTCGTGTCCGAATTTCTTCTTATATAATATAACAATAATATATCTCTACCCCTCATTCTAATCACGAGGATTACCCCAGAAGTCGGGAGATTTGTGCGGGAGAGGAGGCGGCATATTATTATTAAGCAGACCGCATTTGCGTCCAGGAACTTACATTGGTAAGACCAACCACCACTCGTGCAGGAATGAGGCAAACCTGGAAAACCTCATTAGTTAGGGAGATGGTCGGACGCCAAAAGGTATCAATCTCTCACATTGATCCAAGCCAACGTTCTTCCACCCTACCATACTCGCCAGAGAAGGTCCCAATCCTCTCCACAAGTATAGATGCGATGGGTGGCAAACACGATTCAAGTACTGACGTCTTAAAGCACTCGACCACCGACTGTTCCATATATGTTTTATATTTTTGGCAGTCCATTTATGTAACGAAGATGAGAGAATGATGAGAATGATTTTGGGGGATGGACTATTTGCGCTTGGTTTGGATTTAAATAAAGAAGAGAAGAATAGAAAAAATGACGGATGTGGGTTCATCAAGTATGGAAAACCAGAATAGTAAATAGCCATGGAATAACGAATACTTCAGAATGTCAGAAAAAAACATCAGTTATTTTAATTTTCGCCTTCTATTTTTCTCCAGAAAAAAATCTAGAATTTCATGTCCATGTAATTTGGCATTGCACAGATTATACAATGAGATAATTCCTTCTTATGTTTTATATTCTTATTAGCTAAGGTCCATTTATACACACGGTGATTCCACTGACTGTGGTATCTTAATTAATTTTTAATCACAATGGACAGTGTTCGTCCCGTCATTTGGCAGTCCATTTTATGTAGCCAAGATTACAACGTTTTCGGAGGATGGACTCTTAGCGATTGGTTTTAATCTCAGAATCCGCAACCGCATACACACAAAGCTTATTTATTAATTCACGTCATGGTAAACCTTATCAAAGACCTTGCTAAAATCAGTGCACATCGCGTCCACTTGTACTCCCCACTCGAAGGCCTTCAAAATGTGATGGGTAAAAGTTAGTAAATTAGCAGAAATGGAACATTTTGCAATAAATCCATGCTGTCTTGGGCTAACGGTACTACTAAAATAATTCCATAGCAAAGAATACAGTATTTGTTCAAAAACTTCAGCAGGACTGCAATAGGTTTTTTCAATATTTGATTTATCACCTGATTTATGTATTGAACTGATTAGTGAAGTTTCCCATAGTTTAGAAAATTTGTTATGTATTAAAATTATATTATATCCAGGGTGTTACAGAATGATGTTAGGACAATCTATGGGCAGGTTCTATGTTTAAAAGCAACAAAAAAAGTTTATATAGTCGCGGCAAGAATTCAGACCTCTTACGTCACGGCTGATGGTACTCAATTGTTTTTACTGTTAACATAATTTTAGATATTTGGTAGCGTTAAAATCAATCATTTTTTGCAATTTAGTGCAATATATAATGCAAACATTTAGTGTAGTATATAGTTTTATTATGGATCAGTCGATGGTCGCGCGGTTTAAGGCGTCAGTAGTTGAATCGAGGTAACTAGATCGCTGTGGGTTCGATCCCCGCAGCCGGTAGACCGTATATAAGCTATATTCGTGGAGAGATTGGCACCCTCTCTGCGGGTATGGGAGAGTGGAAGAATGTTAAGTCAATGTGAGAGATTGATACCGGTTGACATTTGACTACCCCCCTAATGAATGAGTTTTTCCAGGTTTCCCTCATTCCTGCACTGAATGGTGGTTAGGACGCATTTCTTAAGCATAATTAACTTGCCTTTAAGCAACGATACCAATTTGTCCATAAATCAGTGGCGTATATTTTTTCTTTGCTAGAAATGAGTATTTAACGGTAGGAACGCCACTGACGCTAGTATATTACGAGAGAAATTTATACACGTAAACGGAGCCCTTCGCTATACACTTTCATGTACCAAATTTCATCTCAATATTTCGATTGGTTTTCGAAAAATGAAGACTATAGTATATAAGACAGAAAATTTTCAACAACCTGTATCTCCAAAACGAAGCATTTTGCGGCCATGTTTATATAAACTATTTTTCTTATTTTTAAACAGAATCTGTCCCTAGATTTTCTTAACATCATTCTGTAACACCCTGTATAAGTATAAGAGGCTATTTGAGATATTCGAACAACATACGGGAGCGTTTCATCTAAACCCGCTGATCATTTAGGTCTACTTCAGTAATTTGCGCTATGTGTCAGAATATAGGTACTCGTACAGATACAAAATATTAATTAATTATGTCAACTTGAGCAGATTATCCAAGTTATGCCTATTAATTTAAGTGAATGATTTACCACCTGCGTCATATATTTTTTGTTTGTTTACATTTTTTACGTTTCTATTATTTTTTCGAATTATCTATATTATTTTAATGTGGTACCTTCGCAAAGAAGATAGATGAGCTTTATGGGCCACATGAGATTCGTTGTTACTCAGTTATTTATTAACGTCATACGGAAGCTGTAAATATATTTTTTCCCTAAAAATATTAGTCTATCTCGCGCGTTTATCCTTCACTAGTTATTACGCGTGAGGATGCATTAACATGCGAGACATAATATTTTAAAATAAATATTGCCTAACTATTTGGAACATGCCATGATGTCACTACTTAACATCACAATTATTTATATATTAAAGCCCAGTGAACCAGGAATGGGTTGTGATAATGTACTAGAGTACTTGGTACGGTAGGTACCATGGTAGTAGGCCTTGAAGTTCCTTATTTTGTATGACATAACAAACAGTGCAACACTAAACATGCACACAAGGAAATCTGGGTGAATGTCACATATACTCGAACAATGATGTACGTACTTACCAGTACAATTGTATAATAATAAAATAAAAATAAAAAACGTACATAAAATAAGAATTACAAGCGGATAAAATTTATACACTAGCGGAAAAAATTAAGAGATCAAAATAAAATCTCTGGTAAAAATGGTCGTATGTGAGTGGAAAAAAAGCAATTTGAAGCTTGAAGTGTCTAGTTTATGGATCTTGCGATAAACAAATTCCCAAGCAACAATTAACGGAAAATCCTAATGAATATCATGGAAAGAAAATTTCAACCTAACCACTATATGAATTGGATAGGTTGTTCGTTTAGCTTAAATTTTTTTTTCGGCCTCGATACGACCATTCCTCGCTGAGTTATCAGCCTTTGAATGAAAATGAGTAATTTTATTTTCTCTCAGCAATATCTCAGGAACCAATGGTTGCTCAGAAAATGGAAGGGGGGTTTCGGAAACTTGGATCCATTCTCTACATTGTTCTGGCAGGTTTTTTCAGGAAAAACATGTTTTTCATCCTTAACATGACTAAAAAATTTCGAAAAACAGAACTTTTTGGGGTCTTTCAGAAAATCACGTGCCATATTGAGAATATTGGGAAAATGAATAATGTTAAGTGTGTATCTTATAGGCCATTGTACCCCCAAAAGCCCTACAAAGTTTCAACCTGATCCATCAAGCCGTTTTATTGTTTCATTCGATTGAATTTTTGAAAAAATTGAAAGACCGCGTTCTTTTTGCCTTTAGAGCCCATAATCTGTAAAAAAATGTCCTAATTTTATTCGAAATTTTTATTGCATACACTAAAAATAAGAGTGCAAAAAATTTCGAAAAATTTTCTTTCCATAATATTCATTAGGATTTTGCACTAATTGTTGCTTGGAATTTTTTTATCACAAGATCCATAAACTAGACACTTTTTAACAAAGATACAGCCATTTGAAAAATCACAAAAAATTGAGATTTCTTTTGATCCCTTATTTTTTTTCGCTAGTGTAGAAAGATTTGGTTTCCCATTTTTTAAATTGCTAAACCAGGATATTACAGTAGAAATAACCTGACAATACTAACCAGTTTGAAATAATAATAATATACAACAGGTACTACAAATACGGCAAGGACCGATAAACTTGAAAACTAAAATTAATATAACAAGCCTGCCAAATAACATTGGTCGTTTGTTTTCTGCTCATCTGCCACTCCATCATTAAACTGTTAACCCCACAGTTCCATCCGCTATTTCACGTATTAAATTTTAAAATATTGCCAAATATAAAATATTTAGCGCAAGTTAAATTTATTTGACGATAATGTATGTTTAGCAGGTATAACTTATCAGGTATCCCACCACGTGACTAATTAATTTGATTGGTATTGGGGGATTGGGTCAAGTTTTACGTTAATTAAATTATATAAAGAAATAATACAATTATAATTAATGTGTAGGTACTTATATATTTTATTACTGCACAATTTCAAAAAAAATATGTTATTAAAAATATCCAATGACGTATTAACATTAATGTTAACATGCCTTTATGTAGGTATTATAACTTTTGCATATTGTGAATAAAAAAATCTGTAACAGTTTTATAGTTTACCATTGGAATTAATGATTTTCAAATACGTAATAAAATAGTAGACATTTTATTACATCTATAAGCCTAAGTATAAGTTTAGCTGCACAAAAATACCTCGCATGCCATTGGCTTTCAATCAAAGGCAAAATAGAAAACTTTTTTGGAAAAATTTTAAGGAAGTAATTTGATATCCAAAAAAAACAACCAAATATGTCTTTTAAACGAATCAAGATGTCGGAATGAAGTTTTGATCGATATGCTTAAGTCTATCTATATATTATTTGTTTTTATGCCAGTATAAATAATTATACAAAAATATGTTACTATTAGAAATTAACGATTTATATGCTTTGTCTGCTATTACCAAATGTCTTCATACATACGCATAAAGTTCATGGACATCCGAATGGCAAAGCAATAAATAGAGAAATTGGTTAATTTATTTGGAATTTGTGGTATTTCAATGAAACCGGGTGGTTAGATACAAGCAAAAAGAATTGTATGGAAGTGAGGAATTCTTTGAGTTCTAATTAAATCGTTTATTAATAAATTTAATTCCGAATGTTTATCATTTCTATAAAGTTATCTTATGCAAAGTGTTTTCTAAGCGTGTGTTGTAAGTTTTGAAAGTTTAATTTTTACCCCAAACAGCTCAAGAAATTTTAATTTTTTTTATAATAATTATTTGCTTACTTAAAATGTTGAATGAACGAACTTAATACTTAATAAGTCAGTTCTTGGAGCTTATATTTCGGTATATAGATACGACATTGGTTGATATAAGCGCATGTCAGTTCAGCGAATTTTTGTCTTTACTAAAATAAGTCGCCATTTCGAACCAGTTTCAGTAATCTACGTCAAAACTTCTTTCCCGATATTTGCGTATTTGTGACATTTTTCAAACAATTGTGTACACCTGGTTCGGAAACAACACATGTCCATATCCATAGGAAATTTGTTTATTCTGCACTACAGTTGCATTTTGTACTGAAGAATATAAATAATTGAAATGCACAAAAAAGTTATGGAGCGGGTGAAACAGCAAAGACCTTAAAAAATGCATGTAATATAATGCAATTTTTTCACACATATTATGAAATAATAAAAATGCATACCAAACAACGAACCATTTTAGATTTATACAGAAAGCATGTTTCGTGGTGCAAACACCGTAAGTATACCTCGGAAACAGTTGAGTTTTCGACATCTTTAGTAACGAAATTGATTACCCTCACTCTATATGTATACAGGGTATTTTGAAAGTCCGTCTGGAAACTCCGGGAGGTGATTCTATGGATTAAAATAATAGCAGTATGTAATGAAATTTTTTTTCGAATTGTCAATTGTTTACAAGTTACAGCTTGTCAAAGTTCTTTTTTTTTCTTTTTAAATAACTTAATTCAAGTTCGATTATTCTCAGATTTGGCACACCCACTAAATAGATCAAACTCTACTGGACCAGTGAAAGAAAAGTTTTATTTTGCGCCGCTAAAGGGTACTTTACCTAAAACTCAGAATTAGTTTTATTCATAACTTTTTTCTTGCTAGACACCACAGAAATTTAAACATTATTAAGAGAAATAATATTATAAATTAAATTTCAAGAATTCATCATGTAATTAATCAAGTTGCCATGCTTCAAATAAATGTCATTAGTACTTAAGAAGTTACTTAAGAAGTAGAACATTTTTTACGCATTCTTAAAGTTTTAAAGTTATTAAGTTGTTGTTTTAATTTAGAAAACACCAAAACAGAGTTTTTGACATATTTAATAACGAAACCGATTTATTTTCACTTGACATATCGCAGTTGTCAAATAAAATCTATCTCAACCTGTGTATAAAAGTGTTGTAATCTATGAAAAATCATTTTGGGTTTTTATACTCCATACCTTTAATCAGCATCACTTAATATTTTTTTATGTGTGCTTAAAGTTTGAAAGTGATTCAGTTTTTTTTTAATTTAAAAATCTAGACAATGACTAAAGATAACAAACTGACTTTAAATTTTTTATTTTCACGCATTTCTCAGTGTTTCTTAGATTTTAAAAATTTTGCCTGTAAAAAAATAGTCGACCCTGATTCAGAGTAAATAGTAAGATTTCTAATTTTTCCAGAAAATCATTGCCAAACAATGCAGTAATTTACAGTACATTGTTGGCCATTATTAGTGGATCACCCTGTAGAGTCTACTTCAGATTATTCACTTTTTTGTCAACGTTTGGGACCCAAAAGTATCCAAAAAACACTCCATATACGAATCCATAAAATCTAGGTACCTACTTATCAAAAGCACTTTATATTTCAATCGTTAGTCATGAATTTCATCATAAATAAGAACGGCGACAGTATGAAACAAACAAGACGCACTCCGCCGCAAGAGGTATTAAATTGTTGATCATAACTTGTTTAGCCAGACAACTCCGCCAGAGTAATTCAGCATTGCCGTCAGATATTGATAGGTAGCATTTTATTATTCAGTAATCACGCCCTTGCGTAAGACTGGAGACTTGAATTGTATTCCACTTTCGTAAAACTATTGTGCTTTCATTTATTTAAGTCGTTTAAATGCACGATTTGTACTGGACGTGATTCTTATCTTTTTTAGAATTTATTAATCAAATTGTAATCTAATCTCGTTTCAGGAACATCACGGTGTACTATTTAATTTGAAGTGTTAAAATCAAACTAACTGAAGTTTGTAATTTTTCATTTAAAACGTAATTAAGCATCTTAAAATATTCGATTGTAAAAGAAAATTAATCACTGAATTGTGTTTCTCCATTTTTTTTAAACACAAGTAATAGGTAAACTTATTTGCATAAGACTTTGATAAATGTTTACTTGTAATTAATTTGTTATGTAAATCTGAACTTACAGTAAATAATGTACAGATAATACTTACATCTTCATTAATTACGGACAGGAATGACATTTGAAAAGAAGTTACTGGCAGCGTAATGTATACATATAAAATATTTTTCACAGAAAAACATCTACACGATGATGAAATATTGTATTATAATAATAATTAATAATGTGGCTTTTTTAAATTTTCATGTTTCTGTATCTCCAACGTGTTCTACAAGGTTACCGTAAAGGAAGTAAACGGTTTAACCAAAACGAGTCTAACTTCAGAATACAGCCCTTACGTCGCTTCATGTCAGGACCTTGAAATAGGTATTCTAACCTAAAATGATGTAAATAGATGTTTTATGGGATTTTTGAAGTTCACTGCTGCTTGGAGAGAATTTTATCGATGAAAACTACACTGATATACAGTAGATTCAAGTTTGCACTGTGAACAGAAAATTAGTGATCATAGAAGTTCACTTGAAACGGCTCAACCAATTTGATTCTGCACAACATTCGCAGTTCACAGGGTAAATCACAAATCTGAAGTCTACAATTAATTCAGAATAATGATCTGATATGGTGAATGTCTAGAAAAAAGTGAAGAACCTAAGAATAGAAAAAACACAATTGTTTTCAGAAATAAATTTAAAATATAAAAGGTTATAAGCAAGAGAGTTCGAGTAGGCGAGAGGGCTATTCTTATAGCCAGCGCGATACTCGACGAGGGCTCCTTCCACACTCTCGTGCTCGACCGGTCTCGGACTGTCTCGCCGAGAGTGTGGATGCGGCATTACTTTTAACATATAGCACTTTAAACTAAGTAATATTGAAAACAAAATAGTACATTTTTATGATTGAGATAAAAAATCTAAGATGTTAAACTTAATTATCTATCACACGTTAATTTATAAATACAATTTCTACATTTTTGTTCGGTAACATGTCATGATACTTGTTAAATAAGCTACATATATTACATAAAATACTTATGTTTTTCTTTAAATACAAGGTTTTTTTATTGTCGACGTACACGATGATCGTACATAGCGACCCAGATGACACAACAGGTAAGAACAGTTTAATGCATTATTTAATAATTTATGTGAAAATAATAATTGAAGATAATACTTCCTATTCTAACCTAACAATGCTAAATTCAACACGGTGAGTATCATAAGAAGAAAACTCTGGATGCGTATGTCATTCTCTTAATAAAGCCAAGTGATTTGTAAGCCACTGAACATACTGCTTTAATATGAATATCAAAATGTAAGTTTGTTTGAAATAATATTTCTAAATCTAACTTTTTTTGTATTTACTAAAATGTGTATTCTTCATCGTATATATTTAATGTACTTGGAGTTTCACTTTTACAGTATGTTATCGCATTAAATTTCGACAAATCAAAATGCAATTTATTAATAATAGACCAATTATGTATGCTATCTACAGGGTGTCCCAAAATAGAAGGCCATACCGTTAACCACATATTCTTTGGACAAAAATAATGCGACTTTCCTTATGCCATTTTTTATTTGGGCGTCCCTGTTTCAATATGCAGGGTGTTAAAGTTATATTTTAAAAAACTATTTTTGTTAATAATCCCATTGTTTTGTAAGATACACACTTGAAATTCTGCACGTACTTTTATGTTATTCCGGCATACTTATCATGTAATTTTGGTGAAAAAAATCGAAGGGCGAATGGAGGTAACTGAGGGATGTAGTACCCTTTATCCCCTCCAATTATTTCTAAGTACGCCTATGCAGCTTTTTCTTAAAATATCAAAAAAATAATTTGTTACGTCTTTGTTGAATTTGGTAGTAATTTATAAATGCTGCAATCGATTAAATTAAAAATCGATTCGTTAATTTTTGATCTTCAGTAAAACTAACGATTCCAATAAGATAGTTCCGATAACAATGATGTCTTTCAAGAGGCAGAGGGGTCACATAAAGAGTATCCTCGATTTCATCAATACAACCATTACCATATGTTCATATCCTCATAATTCTGTATCATTTCAAGCCTTATTTAGCAAACACTGAACTCATCTATCAACGTAAACGTGTACGGCAAGGAAACCAATACATGACCGTAAGTCGAAATAATTTGTTGCACACAATGATTTTTCAAATCAGTGTCTTGTAGTTGATTTAATTCTCCCCTTTTATTTATGGGTATCGAAAGTACTACATCAGCATTATTATCTCCTCCGTAATTGACAGTATGACGAATATTAATGGATGCAATAATATAAATGAGTAAAACGTGTCCGCTTTTCAATATGTAGCTTACATATCGCGGCATTTGCTTGACCGTATTTGGTCTTAACGATATCAACGTGATATTTTATTTTTTAACATACTTGTTAAATTACGCCACCCATTATTAACATACATATGTGCCGAGGTACTTGCATGCCATAACAAGAACGAGATACTGACAGATTTGCACTTAGCTGAGCGCTAAACTTTTATTTATATGCGTTACTTGCCGTGACTCAAGTGGTTGTTTTAGAGCAAACATTTCAGAAAATGAAGGAAAACGTAGGTCTTAGTAAATTGTATTTGTAATTGATTTTTTTTAATAGTGTTTCCTTCTGTTACGTTTGTTGCTTTCCATCCACCACGCCTTTTAATAGAGGTGATTTCTGCTCCTACAGCAGTCAGTATCGTAGCAGATGAGCTCCGGAAACAATGGCCGGTGTTATCTCCAGCATTCGGCTATTTAAAAAATTTTGCAATTTTTTTAAGGAAATCCCCTATAGAATTTATACCAACGCAATGTCTTGTAGATATTCCATTTCTATATCCTACGAAGAACCTTGAATGCCCAATTGGTGACGGACAAAGAGAGGAATATTTTCGACAAGATTGACTCCTTCGATATTCCCGTTAAAAATAGTAAATGCTCTTCTCACGTTCGTCTTTGTGTTGGGAATCTTTATCAATATATTGTAATGTGAAATTTGATGAGTATAATGTGTATTTCCCGGATAGCTCAGAATTAATTTAGTTATCTTAATTTTCTAAAGCGCCAGTCTTTATCTCCTTTATCAACCTTTATCTCAAGGAACGGTTCAGTGATGTTTTTGTATGTTAATTTAGCTTTTAAATAAAAGGTAAGACAATTTTTTTTTATATTATAGATAGATTTCAAATTTATTAAGCTTTTTTTTAATTTTCTTAAAAATTACCCTAGGTAACCTGCTCTAACTTAGATTCTATAATTAACATTATTTGTAAATATACAATTTTTTTTATACCCCTGTTTTAATGTCCCTTTGATGAGTCTTGTAAAACACTAAAAGTCTACTAGTTTACCTTCCTATGTTCAGTTTTATTTTCAAGTAGGTGATTGTCCTTAGCTGCTCGTCTTCTTCTTCTCTAGATACTTTGTTGAACTGCTTACTGTGGTTTTTGTATTTGCGCGCCTTTTATACTGTCAGATTTTATTTTCACTCGGTTTGTAAATGTCCAGTGTGTTCTTTTCGGCTTTGGTATAGATTATAATTAAATAAATACCTTTTTCTGTAGTTATTTGTTTCTTGTGGTGTGGCAAATATTTGATATATCCTTCACTATAGTTTTCTTCCGCTCTGGGACCTTGGATTGTAACACAGCAATGTTCATTTTTCTTGAAGATTAACTTTTTGGATTCAGGCGATGTTTCTATTAATAATTTCTTATAAAATTTCACAAATTCTGCATCTACTTATTTATTTTCAAAATCAACAACCTTTTATTTTTCTTTCGTTCCCATGCAACGTTCACACTATCTCACAGAGAGTTTTTAATACACTTCATATTAACTATATCTACTAATTATTAAACTAGATTGAACATAATTTTCTTCTTCCACGTTCATGCAAAAAACAAAACTTTATTGAACTATATTTAGTGGAAAAAGTGGTTCTTTATTGCACTAGTGCAATAAAATGTTTATTGCATTCATCTGTCATTCTATTACAGCGTTTTGTCATCATGACAAACATAAACGTTCAAATCGATGTCACACGTTCAAACTTTTACTAAATAAATATTTATGTTTTCTATAATACACTGCTCACTCTCAAAATTGTACCCATGTATACAAAATGTTAATAAATCTACTAAATATGCTAAATATTACTTTTAAATTCGACTTTTTTTAATAACTGAAACTTTTATTTATTTTCCTGTTATTTTGTGTTCATTACAATATATAATGTCAGTTCTTATCGACGACATGCTCCACTGATACCAATAATCTACACCATCTAAAATAAGAAACAATTTCAATATTTCTCAACATCTGATTTTCTTAAAACACTAGACTTCCTGGATCTATGTCCTACCGATTTACGTTCAAAGAAAGCAATTAAACTCGAAAATTTCTTTTTGTCAATATTATTTTTCACTGATGTCCTACCGATTTACGTTTAAAGAAAGCAATTAAACTCGAAAATTTCTTTTTGTCAATATTATTTTTCACTGACAATGTTGTTCTTATCTTAAGAAAAAACTCGACAACGAAGAACTCTGGTATACTCTTGACTTTTGTTCAAAATAGGCTAGTAGATCTGCTTCAGTGATAACAGATACTCCATTTTTGATGACTTCAATCTTTAAATAAGCGGCACGTTTATTCATTTTATTTTGGTATTTTATCGGCAATAATGAATGAATCGCGATTTTCGATGATTATTCTATATCATCTTCCATATCATCGTTGCAAGCAGAAGATATTGACATTTTTCATAAATAACTGACACAATAATACATAGGCAAGGATAATAGTTCCCATTTTTATACAATGATATTAACGAAAATCTAATAAACAAACTCGTTTCTATATCAACATTTCCTAAGGATTCTTGATCCACATTTCCAAAATTCACAATTTTAAATAAAACATTGTGATAAATATAATTATCTGAGCTATCTTCAAAAAACTATTAAAAAAATCATGTGTGCAATTTGTTGGAAAAGTGTTTTCCGCATACGGAAATCCACCGGTGGTCATCGGGCCGAGTACATCTGGAAATAAATATTAGGAAGGTAGCTGCTCCCTCCCTGTGCATTATCGTGTTTCTAGTTGGGTAAATCACTAAATAATCATCGACATTTTGTAAATAAAATATTTTCTTTTAAAGCGGCGCAAATCGATAGACCGTGACAATACGGTGACATTTGCCACCTTCGACTTGCGGAATATGCCTAACCTTGTGGCTGACAAAAGGCCAGAATCGGCAATTTTTTTTCGCTTTGTAAATAAGTTTAGGAATTTGTTGATGGACCATTCCGTTAATTCTTATTTTTCTGTGCCCCCTCTTAAAATGTTTGTACTTAGTTATAGTTAACCCTGTATACCATACAACGATAAAAGGTGTTTATTGAAACATTAGATCTAACCACTTGAAAAAAAATGTTCCCTAGCAAAATAAGATCAGATAAGACTTTACTTTTTAATAGGTATGCAAAACTTTATAACTTCGAGTAACATTGTTAGGCTGAAGCAATCAGTTTTATTATGTTGTACAAAGGTTAAGTTTGCATTTTATCTTTGATGAAAGGTCAGAAAGTTACGTTTATCGAACAATTACAGCAATTATGTAATTTATAACAATTGTTTAATAAATATGCAACTGAACAATTGCATAAGTGTGTGTCAAAGATGCTTATTATTAATCAGTCAACAACAATGATCGGATAGAACAGTTATGTTTAAGATTGGCTCGCATCATGGGAAATATCTCTTTTACTTGAATATGAAATGAATTAAATTAATAATGTCTCCTGTTGTTATTTTACAAATATATCAAATACATAAACAGAAGTAGCTAGTACAAATAGAATTGTATTGTGACAATAACATGACATTTTATCTTGAAACAGATTTAAAGCGTTTGTCAAATTTATCAGTAAAGCGTGTCTCAAACTTGATAATATGGACTTCTGTGAGGATACAAAATATTTAAATTAAATTGGGGACATGTGGTGTTACATGGGATGAAGTAAACTCCATTTTCAATAGAAAGTATTATCTTTGGGATTTGGCAGAAACGACTAATGACGCCATAAATTATATTTTTTCCAGGAACATAGCCAAGTTTTTTGCCTAATGAAAAGTTCTCTTTCTTCTATTAAATTTTTATTAGAGCATTTTTACAGTATTACTTCTCGTTTAAAGGTTATAATATCGCCCTAAAGAGTCTCAAAAGAAATATCACCTAAAAATCACATTAGCGGTGGAAGGATCAAGTAGTCGTTGGAAAATAATTGAATGTTCGTTGTTGAAAGTGAATAAATGCCACAAAATACTTGTCATTACTCAATACCAACGTCAAACGTGTAACTTTTGTGCTTACAAAATGTTTCCTCATTCAGAAAAGTTGATATGTTGCTAATTCACGGCAAAACAAAAAAAAATCAAGATGTGTAGAGTTATATAGAGAAAAGTATCCAGAGCGCCTCATTCCTGATCATACAACCTGTATAAGATTGGAGGCGACTTTAAGACGACATAAAGATGCATTTTCTGTTGGGAAGAATCCAATCATTGACCGGAAGATAAGAACCAATGTTAATGCAGCTGTACTGTTCGAACAAATACCACGAAACTTTATTCGGCAGGCTAGCCAGGAACTCATTTTGGATAAATGAACTGTTCAACAAATTTTAAAGACCAATATGTATCTTGACTACAGAATTACAATTTGGAGTATTTGCCTGAGCGTCACATTGAAAACAGACTAAATTTTATAGCTCAAATTGTAGTAAATTTGGAAACTGTTGATCAGACTCTTTTTAGGCACGTTCTTTGGACGGACGAAAGTTGGTTTTTCAATAATGGTTAGCCAAATAGGCGCAACAAACATTACTGGTTCATTGAAAATCCCCACATTGTAAATTCAGCCCAAAACCAAGGCCATTTTGGAGTAAATGTATGGTGCGGCATCATCAGTAGGCATTTAATTGGGCTTTATTTTTATAAACATACATTGAACAGCGTAAGTTACCTAAATTTCCTACAAGAACTTCCTGCACTTCTGAAGAATGTGCCTTTGCAGTTAAGGAGAAAGCTATGGTTTCAGCACGACGGAACTCCACCCAACAAGGCCAAGATTGTGCAGCAATTTTTAGATAACTTTCCCAGAAAAATGGATTGGGATTAATGAACGTATTCAGTGGCCCGGAAAATCACCAGATTTAACACCCCTCGATTTTTTATAGGGAATTTTAAAAAATAAAATTCACAAAACACCTTTGTGTGAATCATTAATTCCATTCATTTGAAACATACAATCACAAACGCTTCAAGACTGGATATGTGTCTTGAAATGAGAGGATGTCATCTAGATAATAGTTTGTAATATGTATGTAGTATCAGGGTGTTTGGACATTTTTTAAATTTAGTTATTGCTATTGCCACCTTTTGTTTTAACTGTATTAAATAATTATCTAGTTTAATCCTTATACAGATTCGGAAATTGCGGATCTTTACAGAGAAAGTAGAAATTGCCGCTTCATTCCAGGGAAGGTACGAACTTTAAGAGGGGCGGCGACGTGCATTGGTCTAGCATTCCCCACTACTACGGTAATCGGTTCCGTATCGCCAACGCCAATTCGCCATTACAAATCTAACTGTCCGGTCAACTGATGCCAGTGTTGTCAGATCTCATGCATTCCGAATAAATCTCATGCTCTCATATTTTGATTACAAAATCTCATGCTTTTTAATAGACACAAAAAGAAATAATAAAATTATTAAAATTACTCTTTGAAATCTACCAAAACAAAGACCTAACGAGAAATAAAGGCAAAATCGAGGGCAAAATTGAATAGATAGAGGTAGGTATCTACAATATTTGGGTACTTGAAATGTTCTTTATTGTAGACTGCTCTCTTAATAATCAGCAATGAATACATAAACGGGTATGACAGTCTACGGATATGCGGTGTGTGTGCTGTATTCACGCTGTATTGCAGTGATTCTTAACTCTATTCCGTAAGGGTACCTACATTTTCTGGAAACAACAGATTTTACGACCCGTGAGTCACCCTGCGTCACGTCAACTGCGCCTCAACGTTCGTCCGGCCTAACAATAAAATAAATTAGAAAGGTTACGTGGTTAATAACTTTTAAGTAAGTACCTATAACTACCTACTTACAATGTAATATTATGATAAAATAGCAGAACATAATGCTTTTTAATGAAATAAAAATGGCATTACAAAAGTAATTAAAAATTAAGCTGTGTCAAGAGGTGTTTTTTGATAAATTAAGCCATCTCATGCTTCTTTGAAATTATTCTCATGCACTGAATTTTTCCCACCTGGCAACACTGCTTGATGCAAACACGCGGTGGTCGAAGTATGCGTGTAGCATGACACAAATACACGCAAGCGGCAAAATACAATTCACCATCAAGATCCTCACTTTCCAAATCTGTACATATGTATTCTTAATGACATTTGTGCACTTTAAACAACAAACTTTCAATTTCAATTCAATTCAATTCCACAGCTAATGTGATTTTTCGGTGGTATTTCTTTTGAGACTCTTTATAACGATGCTGCTTATAGCTTTTAAACGGCAAGTAATACAGAACAATTTCTCTAATAAAAGTTTATTAGAAGAAAAAGAGCTTTTTAACAGGAATTTGGGTATATTTTTGCAAAAATTTTAATTGATTGCCGTTTCTGTCAAATCCAAAAATAATACTTTCTATTGAAAATGGGGCCTCATTCCATTTAACACCAAATTTTACTTAAATTCTTTGTATGTATCCTAACCGTTGGCCCACACTATCGAGTTTGAGACACTGTACAAAAAGGAATATAAATTTTGGAGTAAAAAATCTATCTCTTAATATAACTAAAGAGGAAAATAGTACTAAAAATGATGAATAAGTTCTAAATTGTAGACAGGGTGACCTAATATTCTTAACACTAGAATTAACTCTGTCGTACAGGCTTTGTGGTATTTATTTATTGTAAATACATTGCAATACCTACATGAACTAAATGTTGTTTTTTTTATAATTACAGAAAAGTAACATGAGCACATCATATAAATACGCGGTTTATATCTATTTTAAAATCGTTTACTTCCCAGAAAGTATCAATTTTCATTTTCCAAATATAAAACAATTTTAATAACTGGGTATGAATAAACTGACCAGTAGATAAATATTAATGAATTCTATATTTAGCTGATGCATATACCATTGTATTACATAAGTTACTATACTCATTTTATTTAAAATTCCGTAACGAGTGTCAGTTGCGTCATTGTCGCATAGAAATGACATTTATGTTGATGATTTATTCCTCTGTTTGGGTGATCGTTAGTCATTGGCAAACACTATATCAATTTTATAGGCCATATTTTTTAAGTATCAGTTAAGAGAATGATTAAAATATCTGATGACAAATTTAGAATAATAGAGAAACACAGTTTTAACACTAATAATATGTAATAATATAATATGTGGATTCTAAGCAATAAATTAAATAAAAAAATGTTACTCAAAAATGGGGTGTATGTCAAGAATAAGTTTTCTTTTTTATTTCAGGTAAACACCTCAAGCTGTTTTGTAATAATAAATAAGTTATTATTCATTTATTTTCGCTATAATAGCAATGCCTGATGATGCATTTATTTCTTATTTTTTGTTGATGAAACGTTCTGATTCGATTGACTACAACATCTTAACTGGGCGTCATTTCGACGTAAAAAAGTGCACTTGGAATAAGTTGATAATTCCTTTTGTTTTCGAGAAAAAATTTCAATTCACATGCGACTTCAAAAATGGTATTGAAATTTATTTTCAGAAAATCAGTATAGTTATACTATAAATGAATCAATTATCTTATTATTTAAATGTTTAGAGCAATTTTGGAAGAAACCTTAAATTTACCCATTTCTATGTATCTAATTTTCTAATTTTCTTGATAATAAATTTTTTTACATCGAAAAATACATTTAGTTTCCTAAAAATATTTAAAAATCAAGTATGTAGTTGCTTTTATTACTTTTGATCTGTCAATTCCAACAGCATTTTTGAAGTCGCGCGTAAGCAGAAATATTTTAGGGCAGTTTTCTCGATAACGGCAGTTCTACCAAGTATTATACCTTTTTACGCGCAGATTTTGTAGTCAATTATTGAATCAGAACGTTTGACCAACAAAAAATAAGAAATTCATCATCAGGCATTGCTAATGCTGCCCCTCTATAGTCAAACCTGATATAATACATAAATTATGATTACTTCTCTTAAAGAAAGTTTCCCTACAAAATTTGGTGACAATCGGTTGAGTGATACGCAAGTTAATACAAACAAACGAAAAAATAATATCAACTTTGACATCCTGTATCTTTTTCCACAGATAAATAATGCCTAATCCAGTTTTATACATGTCAATAAAAAATACTATATTTTTAATGATATACAGTATACCGAAAAAATTTACTCACGGTAAAAAATATTCCTAAGTACCTACTTAGTTCTAAAATACCTTACCAAGATGGCATTGTTCAACGTTCAATCGAATATTATAACAAGGCCATTTATTTTCATGGGTAATAAAGGTTTAAAGTTCTGATACAGCTAAGAAACACCGAAACCTGAGCTCACCAAGACAATAAGGTCTATCTACTAAATATTCCTCCAGTTTGGCCAATAGATCCTGAAGTTTAGCGTAGCTTAGATCCTGAAAGATCTACGTACACGACATCGACCTGACACCTAGTTTCAAGTACTTCACACAAGTTTTAGATAATTGATGCCAAATTAGTTGTCGATGATCGTTCCCAAAGTTAGGAAGAGTTGAAGTTGGTATGAAATTTGATATACTAGTTACATTATTAGCTTCTAGCAAATTACAAATTCTACCCAACTTCTAAAAAAATATAAAATAATTAAAATGATCAGCAATAGAGCAGTAGACATATGTGTAATGTCTTAACAAGAACTAGGCAGGTGATTTCTCTTGACCATTTTTATTATGACATTTTTTTCGGTGTTTAAAATTTTTTTGCAACTTTCATCAGTCTGTCAAACATCGTCAAAGAAATTTTGATAAATGCGATATTTTTATTTAATTTTAATACCCTGCACCTTGAAAATCCATGGCTATTTATTAAGTCTTTGATCTTAAAGAATCCCAGAAACAATATCTTGACATATCTTCCATGTCTCTGTTTTTGCACCAGTATACGGTTCGCACGAATATATGGGTTACTATAGAAGAAACGTGAGTCATCTTTAGCTTTTTTTATTATTTTGAAATAATTTGAACATCTAAATGTGCCAATTCATTAAGTAGATCACATGCTGCACTGTCCCCAAAACCCCTAAAAAAGTACTTTAGACATTGATATATATTTCAACATGACGCATACAAAAGTTCAGCCATATGTTTACAATGAATTACAAGCATTAAAAAATAACTACATGTGCATATAAGGCTACGCCAAATAAATTGATGACAGACGCTTGTGTAAGAAAGTCTCAGCGTGCAAAGGGTATAAATCAACCCATCCGTTGGATAATAATTTTTTTATTATCGCGCGTCGCATACGTGACAAAATGGTTCTAATTTCAATATAATCTAAATTTTATCTCTCATTGTTTTATCTAGTTATTAATATTTTATTAATGTTACCGTTAGTGAATAAGAAAGAGTGATGACTGCATACTGAGTCTATATGGACAACCACAAACGGTATATATGAAGTGAGCAGAATTCGTTATAGCAGATTATGATCTTTATGAATAACCTTGTGGTTGTGGTATGAAAATTCATTAGAAAAATAATATTTTCGGTGCTTACTCACAGATGTTTCCCGAAATGCCGAAGTAACGACTTCGAAAATTGTTCTACAAAAGTAAGTGTAAACAAACTAATTTCTAATATATTTAGAAGATACTGAGAGAAAATTTATGGAATTCATCTTCAATTTCCAACACCCTGTGTGTTTCTTTTATTGTGAAATAGCTTTTTTTATTTTTTTTTCGGATTTGATCAATTTCTGAAAATCAGATAGAGATAGTGTGGAAAATTATAAATGAAAAATTGAATAAAACTATATTGCTTCTAGAAAATTACTCTAAAAATGGATAGTATAGCTGTAAATCATATCAAGAGAGTTTTTCCTAAATATTTCGCTAAATCAGCAAAAGATGTGGTTAATGCCAGCGCAACACACAGCGTCAGAAATATATAAAAAATGAAGTTGTAAATGTGATAAAAAAAAATTTAAAAACAAAAAGTCAGTGAGTATTGATGAGGTACCTACTCGGGTACCTACTAACATGGTTGCGATATCTTGCCTTATGTCACTAAAAAATATATCAGTTTCAAACGGTTAAGTTTCCTAGTCGGTTAAAAATTTCAAAAACAGTTTCCAGTCTAACATCCAAAATAATTGAAAGGGCTATTTATAAGAGTTTTATAAGAGGATTGTTCCATATCTGAAACAGATTTAAAATACTTTCTCCATGCCAACATGGGTTTCGTGGCAGATTATAGGATACTGAGAGTGCAACTTCTAGCATTGTACTGTGTATACAGGGTGATTTTAAATAAAGTAGCAAAAATGAGACCACAGATTCCTTAGGTGAAAATAAATCGATTTAACCTAACACACCTATAACCCAAGACGCATAATAAAAAAGATACAGGATGTCAAAAATAAAATTTTATTTTCGACATTTGTAGATAACTTCTTAAAAAATCCAAATTATTACATAAAATTTGTAAATCAGGGGTTTTTGTGGGCGAGAAATTCAAATTTGTTCCTAATTTTGACGTCACTACTAGAGGACGCCACTTGTGGCACATCATGTTTCTTTTAAATGGCAGATTGCTGCTTAGTGTATCCATCTGATTATTGAAACAATCGATTCTCCTACCTGTTATGCCTGAAAAAGGTAAGTAGGTTGAAGTTGTTAGGAATAACAGTTTTCGAAATAATCCTATTTAAAATATTCAGTGCACCGATTGAAAACTGTTACCGTTTCAGGTAAAGTGCCATTTGTACCAAAAATACAGCAAAATGTTACTTGAAAAAGTTGTTCAGAACGGTAAATTATGGGAACGTGCAATATTTCAAAAAGATCGGCCTGCTTTGATAAAATCTTTGTACCTACTTTGTTGAAAAATGGTTTCATAAAACCTCGCCGATATTCTTGAAATTTTGCACGTCTCCATAATGTACCATTCTGAACAACTTTTTCAAGTAACATTTTGCTATATTTTTAGCAGAAAAGGCACTTTACCTAAAACCAAAACAGTTTTTACTCGGTGCACTGAGCATTTCAAATAGGATTATTTCAAAAATGGTTACTCCTACCGACTTCAGCAAAGTATACCTTTTTCAAATAAAACAGGTAGCAGAATCGATAGTTTTGATAGTCAGATGGATACACTAAGTTGCAAAAAATTCTGTCATTTAAAAGGGTGTGCCACAAGTGGCGCTCTCTACTAGTGACGTCAAAATTAGAAAAAAAATTGAATTTCTCGCCCGCAAAAACCCTCGATTTACAAATTTTATGTAAATATTTGGGTTTTTTAAGAAGTTATCAGCAAATATCGAAAATAAAATTTTAATTTTGACAACCTGTATCTTTTTTATTATGCGTCTTGGGATATAGGTATGTTAGGTTACATCGATTTACTTTCACCTAAGGAATCTGTGGTCTCATTTTTGCTACTTTATTTAGAATCACCTTGTATATACACATTTGGAAAGTGAGGATCTTGATGGTGAATTGTGTTTTGCCGCTTGCGTGTATTTGTGTCATGCTACACGCATACTTCCACCACAGCGTGCTTCCATTGTTCGCATAAGGCAGTGTTGCCAGGTGGGAAAAATTCAGTGCATGAGAATAATTTCAAAATAGCATGAGGTTTGGAGAAAAAAGCATGAGATGGCTTAATTTATCAAAAAACACCTCTTGACACAGCTTAATTTTTAATTACTTTTGTAATGCCAATTTTATTTCATTAAAAAGCATTATGTTATGCTATTTTATCAAAATATTACATTGTAAGTAGGAGGGTTGCCGGTAGCCGAGCAGTCAAGGCGGTGACGAGCAGTCGCTGCCAGGGCAAGCACGAGCGGCCGGAAGTTGGTTCGAATCCAACACGGTCCTATCCATGGATGTTTGTGACTGTAAGGGGGAGGGTAGTATAAGTTAGTAGGTAAAAAGGGCCAAATATGGCCTAATTACCAGTAAGCTTAATTACCTTTTTACATTGTAAGTAGGTAATTACAGGTACTTACTTAAATGTTATTAACCACGTAACCTTTCTAATTTATTTTATTGTTAGGCCGGGTGAACGTTGAGGCGCAGTTGACGTGACGCAGGATGACTTACTGGTCGTAAAATCTGTTGTTTCTAGAAAATGTAGGTACCCTTACGGAATAGAGTTAAGAATCACTGCAATACAGCGTGAATACAGCACACACACATGCAAAAGCATGAGACCTGGCAACACTGGCATCAGGTGACCAGATTGAGGTCTGTAATCTGTGAGGATACCGTTTTTGTTGTGCGGCTCTCGTTAGCTCTAGCCTACCATCGGCCGTTATCGGAGATTGTAGACGCGCTAAATGGACATTCAAAATTTAAAGATCTTATTCACGCCGTGTTTTATTCGTTACTCTTTCCAAATAAATTAATACACGTCAGCATTTTAAATGCAATAAAATGACTTTGAGAAGAATAGGGCAGATATACAAATAAAATTTAGTTTTCTATTATACTACCGCGCCGCTTATACTTCGTACCTTCCCTGGGATGAAGCGGCAATTTCTACTTTCTCTGTAAAAATCCGCAATTTCCGAATCTGTATATGACTTCTAGATAAAAATTGTATTGGATCCGGATTTACTACAAGACAAACTCAATAAATGGTTAATTTATTTCACTGTAAATCGAAATGCACTGGTAAAAATTGAAAATACTATATCAGACAACAAAAAAATAAAACTTGGAACTCCCCAAAGAAGTGTACTGCCACGTAGACATAAATGTAAGTAAAGTAAACTTCGAAGCGAAGTTAATTAAGAGAATTGTCACACAATGATGGATTAGTTATGTTAAATATATGTTTGTAATGCACTACTTTATTATTAAAAATGAATGGCTCTGGGACATTTAATATGCAAACCTCACTTATTTTCAAGTTCTCAATGTTCTATGAGCACTAGCAATATTGCCATGTGTACTTATATACTCTGTATATTCTAATGTTATTGAATGTAATAAATGATTTAGATTTAAAGTAAGCAGTTATTAGGTGAGATATATAAGTGGTCTGCTACTTCTTGCTCGGCCTAAGCGGCTCAACTTGCAGGAAGCGACCTACATTGTACTTAACCGCAGACCTCTTGCCCTGGGCGGCACACCATTAAATCTATAAATTACACTGCAGGAAACAACTACTCCGCGGGCTAATACCCCGACCGGCATTGAATTACACCTACAGTGTTTGTGTGAACAGCCAAGAACCCTTGTTGGCCATCCCACCAGACATAGAACCATGCATGCATGCTAATGAAGGCTAACAAGCCCGAAACAGGTCTATGTGAGATGGCCGACAAGGGTTCACGCAGATACCTCTGCAAGTGTCGGGGCATTAGCCCGCGGAGTAGTTGTTTCCTGCAGTATAACTTATCTAATAAGCAGTTATTAGTTTTTATTTGTTACTTATTAGCTTAATATTACTACTAACCTCCACTAAAAATAAAAACAAAATATAAATTAATACAACATTTATAATCCGCAGAAAGCAAGATATGTAATAAATTTAGCAACATTTAACAATACTCTATACTTTGGCATCTTAATTAAAATACAATACAGCGACTGCATAATAATAGTGTAGTGCTGGTTATTTTCATTTTTACGTCTCGTATCTCACATAATTTAAACACAAGTGGGAAGCAATTCTCTGCAGAATAAGTTATTTTCATATGAGGTGAACATAAAGTTGGTAAAATGATATTGTATGTAATCCCACGACTGCGAGGAATAACTAGACGTATTTGTTTTATAACATTAAATATTTTTATTAGCTACACGATCTCACGCGCTCTTCATTTCCACTGTGGTCTGTGGTAGAGATTTTTTTCTAAAGATTTCATAGAATTTCACACCTCGACATGTATAGCGTGCTTTGTGAAAATTATTAGAAATATTATAAATAAGATTGAGAAGCAGCAAAATTATAGTTCCCTGAATTTAAACTCAAATAAAATATATTGTGCTGTACTTGAAATTATGTTCGTACTATACAGTTAGTGCATTCTAAAAATACAAATCCTATAATTTATTCATTGACTGCTGCAAATTACATGCTTAGATTAATCTAATAATAGCTCAAAACTCTTAATTACATATCAATTAGTTCCCTCTAGCAACAAATAGTTATAAGTAAGAATATGAATGGTCGCATATCATGTTACAATCATTTAATATAGTTCAACATAGAGATTAATTTAGCAAACAATTACATTTGACAAACATGATGTGACCCTCCACATATATTGATTTTGCCTCCTGTTGTTGGTATTACGACTACTACGGTCGGAGAAATTTGCAAGGCTCTCCCAAGACAATACAAGACATGATCTTGCAAGAACAATACTTTAAAAAAACTCTTGTCCTGTTTGACAAGACAAAACTTTTTCAATTTTTACAAAATTTCTTGTCTCGGCCAACACTCAAATATAAAATCTTCAACTTTATAAGCGAATGTAACACAATGTGTTAAATCGTACAAAACATAACGGTCACTACTTTCAGTGGTCTTCTGCAAAAATTCAAAATATACTCGCGACAAGAATTCAAACGACTTACGTCATGCGAACAAATGAATAATTCATTATAATTTCAACAAAATATGTAAGAATTTGCAAACTGATAGTAATAAAACTATATACTACACCAAAAGTTTGCATTATATACAGGGTGTCCGGAAAGTAATGGGACCCAGCTTAAACATAGCTTCCGATAATCAAATAGAACCGATTTAGACAAACTTAGCTTCGTCCAAAGAAAAAAAATGTTTTTTTATTATGGGCATAATTAATAAACGAAGCGTCCAATCATGTTGAAATTTGGTACAATTATGCTTTAGGTAAATACAAGCATTGCGAAGGAGTAAGTAGGGCCGCATATGGTAGAGGGCGCTCTTGGCAATTTTTTTTGAAACTCAATTTTTTTGTATCCTTTTTATTGGTCATATTCTGATACGCTTGACTGAAAATTATGATGGAGAAATTACTACTTACTCCTTCGCAATGCTTGTATTTACCTAAAGCATAATTGTACCAAATTTCAACATGAGTGAACGTTTCATTTATTAATTATGTCCATAATAAGAAAACATTTTTTCTTTTTCTTTGAAGCCCTGTAACTTCGAAACGAGGCACTTTTGGAAAAAAGGGTTCTATTTGACCACAGGAAGCTATGCTTAAGCTGGGTACCATTACTTTCCGGACACCCTGTATTGCACTGAATTGTAAAATGATTGTTTTTAACGCGACCAAATATCGAAAATTACGTTGACAATAAAAACAAATGTGTAACGTCAGCCGTGACGTAAGACGTCTGAATTCTTGACGCGAGTATATGTATAGAGGTTGGAAGTCATCAAATATTGCTGCTGCAAAATCAAGATATCAAATAATAAACAAATTATTTTAAAATTATGTTTTACCTACAATTTAGTGATGTTTCATAGAAACTTCAGCCTCAACTTGAAAAATTATTTACATACTATAAACAATTTTTTTCAGACGATTTTTGTAGGAAATGTTAAAAGCCGCTGATTATAAAATATGTACTGTAAAATATATATGTATACATTTTTTGGAATGGTCAATTGAATACATTTTCAGGACACTTTATCTTTTTTATTCAATCTCATATGAATAACTCACAAAAAGCATTTAATTCATAAATTAAACAAAAATTCGCCAGGATGTTTTTATGTTGTATATGCCAAATATATATAAAACATATCATACCTGAATGAATAGTTAAATTGAAAATTAATGCAACTTGTATTTCACACAACTAACATACAGTTTCTGGTAAAGATAATGCCATTGCTATTAGATAAAATTACAGATATAAACCAAAAATATTATCTAGATACACAAAATAATTAAATATTTGATTACCTACATTAATAGAATTAATGAATACTATAGTAAATGTAACAAATATTTGTGGATGGATTATGATTATGCAAGGAATTGTTGTTTTAAAAAAGATACATTCAGTCATACCATTCAAATTGTCTTTTACTTAGTTACTTCTTTAGTTAAAAGATCAAATATTAATAAATTTTATGTGCCACTACTAATAGGTATTCTGGCAAAATTAGTACCTTAAGAAATTGCGTCTGTAACCATCTTTTATGAATTACTACTGAAATTAATATATGCAATTTGCAGAAACTACAGATATGGAAGAATAAAAAGAAGAATAGTTTTTGATATTTCTACAAATATTATCAGTATACCTTTGTCTATATTGTCATCGTCATTCGGATCAATTTGTACCTATTATGCAAACATGTGGCAAACATTTTATTTACAGTGCGCCTTACGAGAACTTACTAATTTGATGTCATTTCTTAATCAGACAGATGTGTCGCCATCAACTGATGATGTCAGATATTGCTTTGTTAATTTTAAGAAAAAACATAAGCCCACACGATTTTATTGATGAGAAAATGTCACAGTCATATATCAGGCTTGAATACTTATATGGCTTATATTTTATTTCTCACCCATATTATGTAACATGTAGTTTTCCTTGAGAAATAATCTATGAAAAATTGATTCTAATGCCACATAAAAAAAATCATATTCAAAATGATAAATTCTGGGATTACTTAAATATTTCAAATAATTTTCATTGGTAATGAATGAGTTATTTCATTAATACTGTCACCGAAATATCTTCGTTTGGTATTAAAGATACAGTTTTCAATAATTACTGATTTTTTAGCTAGCAACTACAGCTTTCGGTTTGTCTATAAATGACAATATCTTTGCTGCAAACTTAAGACTATCTAAAGCTTTGGTATTCTGTTTGCCATACCCAATTATACAGAGTTAACTATGGCTAAGTACAAATATTTTTAAGGGAGTATAGAGAACTACGCTCTGAACGGCTTCGTTTCTGATATACAAGGTGTTAAACATTTTGAAAAGGTAAAATACGTCAATATTTCTAAAGATGTTAAACGTTTCAAACCATTGGATTTTATATAAGTATTTATTATTACAAAAACTAAACAATTTGGTCACACTTGTATATAGTTTATACAGGGTTAGTTATGACTAAGTACAAAAATTTTAAGCATATGCTCAGGGAGGCCTAAAACACAATAAAAAAAATATTCCAGAATTTTAGGTCAATATTTAAAAAATAGGACAAAACCCTCTTCCTGCGAAAAGTGGACGCATATGATAAGCATCGACTGAGATGATTTAGATAAATCTTACATCTTTCAACAATGGCAATTACCATGCTATCGTTTTTTGCAGCAGCTTTTCTAAATGCAGAAACGACAAAAAACAACGTTCTTATTAGTACTATTGTCTGATAGATAGGTAACAGTTAATAAAGTTAGCTGCAGTATTTTGCATTCGTTTTTCATTATTTCGTTACAAACTGGCAAATCTGCATTTTCACTATGCCTATCTATTATAAGAAAATCGAAGGAAAGGAATAGGTACTAATACTACTAATAGATAATAGAAAATTTTCAATGCGCCCGCAGTAGTCTTGTCCCTTAACATAGGAAAGCAAACCATAATTTTCTCTATTCCCTCTTAATTTCCCTGTGTATTTGAGATATTAGAAACCGATATGAGCCGATACTGAAGTGTTAACAGATATACCTAAAAAAAGGTCAGTAGTATAGCGAATGCTCCTTTAACAAACTGTAAGATTTTTTGGTAAGTAGATATTATTTAAGATTCCTTGCATCTAAAATGCCACACCTTCTGAGTGTTTGTTACTAAACAAAATTATTTGAACGTTATACTTTTATATGTAATTAAATAACCTCTTCCCTATACAAACATGGGTCAGTGACCAGTATATAAGTAAAAGTAAAAATTCATTAATTTTCCAGACAATTATGTAAATACGTCAAATCTAAAATCCCAAATATTCAACGTCTCTAAATATTTTGAGTATTCGATCATTGTACTTGATTCTTAATTGGATTTTAAAGAAAAGTTCTCTCCTCTATTTTATATGGACACGCCATTTTCGACTTATTACTTTGTACATAACATAACCTTAGATAAATTGACCAACTATAAAACTTTTTCAGGAAAAATATACTTATATGATTTTTTATTATTTTACTTTCATACAATTTTAAATCGGTGCTATAATTAAGGCATCCGTACTTAAAATGAAGTCATGGGGTTCAATCCCTATGACCAGAAAGAGAAGAGTTTCTAAAATTTACGTTCAGATTTGGATTTTTCAGTATCAAGTTTCCTCTGGTTCAAATTTTCACGCCATTTTCACTAAAAGTTTCTAATTTATGAAATGAATTTGAAATTTAAAATCAAACTTTAACGCATCGCAAACCACCAACATTTTACTTATTACGTGCTTGATATAATGCAAAGTATTATTTCCTGACGGTATTTTATGACATAATAATATTATAGTGGTTTTTAGGCTTTCACGGCCAGTGTTGTAATTGTCTCTGTGCCTGTCCATATATTGATTTCGGTTCCTACTGTTGGTATTACGACTGCTACGGTCGGAACCGCTTCTCGGATACTGGTGGTCCTCCGAGGCGTTCCGTAGCCGCCGCTGTAACTGGTCGCATCCCATGCTTCCAAACGTTTCGCCGCTCTTCACTGTCGGCATCTTCAGTGGTGACTCTGCAAAAGCTTCGCCGCGACTGAGTTCTGGCAGCTACCAGTTACCGAGGTCACGGCATAACAACCCGGAAAATCACCATGTATCAAATAATAATATTATAAATTTAGAGCAAACTTGACAGCTAGTTTCATGTGTGTTTGTTGATAATAGTTATTAAAGAAAAAAAAAATATTTTTAATTTATTTTAGTAAGTTTAGTTTTACTTAAATCCTATTTGTTACTTTAGTTTAAGCATATTTATATTTTATAAATGTGCGTTTCTTTTTAATTAGTATATTTTCAAATGAAAAAAAAAAATGCAAACAAAATATGAATTTCTATTTTTAGTACATTAGTGGGTTTTATCCAAGGGTTTATGAGACACCACACGATATAGTAACACTCCTAAGGTTATTGTGTTTGCTTTAACATCAATTTTACTTTTTTTTTTCAATGTAACTTTTTGCAGCTTCCGGTGTAGGTTTCTTTTTTTATAAAAAGGTAATTTATAAACAAGATACAATTAATTTTCACTTTGATAAATTGCCAGAAAACAAATTACAAGAAAAAAAATTATGAAGCTCGTTATAAGTTTAGTAAATTCACCATTAAATATGTTTGCAGTCAGTAGTTATTGTGTTCTTTTAGATATTTCTATTACATTCAATAATATTATAATATACCTACACAGTTTCACTCACTGCTACCTCATATTGTTTGTTATTTTCATTTATCCAAATATTTAAGGTATTGTGAGGCATCTCAATGTATATCGAGATATTTAATGATAATTTGTCGTAGTTTAGGCAATACTAAAGGCATTCTGAGGAATTTTTAACGATGCTGAAAATATTTTGAGGAATATTGAAGGCATTATGATGCATTTTACGCAATATTAAAGGTATTTTGAGGCATTTTTATACAAAAAGGTTATTTTGGTGTACAAAAAACAATCAGCAGTCTATCCCTGTATATTAATTTCCTCAGTTTATCTCAATATACTTAGGAAAAGTAGGAAATATCAAAAAGTAATTTAATTTATACTTAATTCAATCTCAAAATTGTAAAATTCGGTTACAGCATTCAATTTTGCAGCAGTTAAATTTACAAAAAATAAAATTGGGGCAATCTCCACCACGTCTTTTATTTTAAAAACAGCAAGGAACGAAAACGTATAATTAAAACCATCTGGCAAACCAATTTAAAGCCTGCTATTAATTGTCACAAATTTTTAATACTAAAATGGTGCTCTACATATTTTATTACTTTATGCAAACATATCACAGCCCGAAATAAACAAGAGCTTGTAGTGGTCGTAAATTAACGTTAAATAAATAGCAACTGCCATTATTATGTTGTAAAATAAATGTATTTATTTACTAAATCGCATTTAAGACCAATGAAACCACATACGCATGGATATATTCCACAATTATGCATGTAAATCTAAGAATTTTACGCTGGCGCCATACAGACATTTCTAATTTCTAACTTGTTCACCGGAGTTGATATTTTAAGGCGGTTAAATCAACACTTCATCTACGGCAAGTCAATAATACCGCCTACGATTATTGAATAAATGAACTGTCAACAGAGAAATACGTTCTTACTTTCCCAGACTCCGTACTTTCAAACATCTCATGTAAATATTGGACAGGCCAATGTTTTGTCTAATTTTGTGTTTATTAACAAAATGTCTGAGCTCCAACACTTTGATGTATTGAAAATAAACTTAGTACGTACGGATATGCCAGTTTAAAACGATTATTTGACTTATTATCGAAAACTAGTTCATATTTATTTGGCGAGGCAAAAATAACTGCTACACAGACTAAACTTGATATTAAGAATTCAATGAGCTGTGTTTATAACTCAATTTGAAACAAGGGCGTGAATATCTGTAACAGCTAAAAGTCATACTCATGCATTATTTATTATCTTAGGGAATACCTACACGCATAGAATCACGATCCGATTTACAGAGTGTTCTACAAGCTCTATGACACATTTTGGCAGATGGTAGATGGAATAATTTCAAACATTGTTTTTTATTTAAACATAGGTCCGATTCGTTTTTGTTTAGAAGTTACAAGAATTTAAGAAATATATAATTTCGTATTTCAATCAAAGTAGCCTGATAAATAAAAATGATGGTTGCTATAACAATAATTACATTTTGTGTATTCATTTGAAATTTAACGTTAAAGTGCTAAATAAAAATTGTATTTATTTACAACTGACGAGTATGCAGACATTGTTTTTGTATATGTGTATTCCAATGGGAACGCCAGACAAGCCACCCGAGAATGCCGACGAAGATACCTAAATAGACATCAATCTGTGGGCAGCAGTCTTTAATGCATCATTTCGTAAACTTAGAGAAGCAAGCAACCCCTCTGCAAAAAAGTCATTCGTCCTACTAAAGTGAATGTAAAAACTGAAGAAGATATAATGGATACTGTCATTGACAACTCTTCAATTAGTGTTTGGCGTATAGCAAATTATCTTCATATTTAACAGAGAAATGTTATCGCCAAAATGTACAAGCTTTACATGCTGGAGATGCTCCTCAGTGATTAGAATTTCGTAGCTGATTACTTCAACAACATGTACAAATGCTTGTAACTTCTAAACAAAACGAGTCATAAGAAAAAATGTTTGACAACCCACCAACCACCTAACTACCATCTGACTAGGAGCTTGTAGAACACCTACATAGTATGTTCAAATTTGACTGAATTGTGCAATTTGAGTAATTTTTTTGCATAGAATATTGTCCTATTTGTACTTAGCGAATATGTCCATAGCATGCTCTTTATTCTTTTAATTTTTCCAAAAATTGTATTATCAATTTTTTATATCAAATCTGAACGTATCTCTAAATCCTTTAAAATACAAAATGTCCGAGTTTATTAAAATTACCCTCACTAATACCTTTTCTACAAAACACTGAAGTTAGTAAAATAGGGAAAACGGTTTTGGTTCGGTCATGTACGAGGTTTTGATGTTAAATAAAAGCGTAGAATAGAATCTGTAAAGAATTCGCAAATACTAGAAAAATCAGTTTAATCTTTTATAAAACCTTCTACATTACCAAAATAAAGCACTTTTTCCTTATTTTCAGCAACTTCATAATTCAGGCATTTAAAAGAATGGATGAATGTTACGTTGCTTTACCTGATTTACCTGACAGACTTCAGTTTTTATCACTACTTGTGTGGTTAAATACTAGGAAGATTTTTCATCCAGAGAAGGAAATTACCTGCAACAAAATAAAATATGAATAATAGCAATATCCCAGGTGTTCTTCAGTTTTATTGAAATACGTTCATAATAATTAATTAATTAATAAATAAAATTAATAATAATAAGAATTTATGTATAATACGTGTATTATCAATATTGGGAATATAGCATATCTACAGGGTGCGCCGAATACAGTGACCAAACTTTATCAGGTTAATTTTTTAAAATAACAAAATAAGTTCATATAAATCTGTGTCTGAAAATGCTTAATTTCCGAGATGCAGTACCAAAGATTTAAAAAATAATAAGTTTTGAATGAATAACCTTAATTGTAAAGATAAAAATTTGAAAATTGGCGTTAATATTTTTTACTTTATGCTGTTTTTTTTTGTACAAAATATTGGAAAAAATGTTATTTAGAATACTATAAATGAGTGGGTTCAGCCACTTTCTTCCCTCCAAATATTTTACAACGTATGTATAGGTACGGTCTGGTATCATTCAATTGATAGCAAATTTGATCTGCAAATTTGTCTCTTGGTAGTTTTGAATTGAAAGCTCAACTTTATTATTATTTATTTTACGTATTATCTGTGGAGTAATAATGTTACAGTCATGTACAATGCCTTGTCGCAATTTTTGTAATGATTCAGGCTATGTCTGGTATACATTTTTTAAATGGCACACGAAAAGATCCAACGGAAATAAATATGATGAAAGAGTTATTGGATAGGCTAGTACATCGTCTTTATATAGTATTCGTTTAAAAATTGTCTCGCAGGCACCGCAGGCATCTCCAAATTCCTGACCAAACCTTGAGTTTTTCTGGATTCTAGGTGTATTCACGCAATATTGTTGTTGGCCGGCCAAGCACAGCAGTTGACAGTTAACTTGGACTTTTTCCCTTCGCTTAAGGGAAGAAATTTAAGGAATGAGTACATCCAAGTGTTAGTCTAGGATTTATGCTGCAAGAGAACACAGCTCGAACTGCAAGATAAGATAAGATTTTTAAAAAAAGTCTTGCGAGATAAGACAAGAAATATTGCCACGGCAAAAATTCTTAAAAATATAGGAAGAGGTAATATTTTAATTGACATTAGCTGAAAAATAAATATTGCATTTCTATTGTAAGTAGGTATACTATAGAGGGTGGCCAGATGAAAACAAAACAGAGCCATTTTCAGGAACTGTGTCAATATTGTATAAATGCGCTCCGACCCGTCGATTTTAGATTAAAGGGGGACATTCTGGTATTTTTGACTCCGCCATTTTCACTCCAAAATATTTAAATGGCATTGAGGATTGAGTAATATTTATTTTGGATGCTCTTACAATTCCATTTACAACATACTTTAAATTTTATTATCCCCAATACTTAATACGAATTTAGATTTTAAAGTTGTGTACAAACAATTAGTAACGGTAAAAATGTCACGTATTCAAGTTAAGTACGCTAATGGTATAAATTTAGTATTTCTTGCGTTACATTGGTTTTTGGCGATTTCTTATCACTTTCGTACACAATTGTAAAAAGCAGAAATAAATACTATATTCACACAACGAACGTAAAATTAGTGGATTCCAAATTCATTTTATAGTATTATTTGAAAGCGTTGGTTGGTAGTTTATTTAATTGTTTTTTTGAAAATTAAACACTATGGTTTATTCTATTGCGGAAAGGGTGGATGTCATTTCGCTTTACTTAACAACATCAAGTTCCACATTTCGGGAGGAAGTATGTTCTAGTTAGTAAAAAAAATCAAGAGGCAGGGAACGTAGCCAATAAAAATTGAAATTGAAAAACCTACAGTTAATGAAGCTAGTGAAGTTGCAGCTTTGGGACAATTTCATCTTGATCCTACATTAAGTACGAGGCAGCTGGCATCTGTGTCTGGGATCGAACTGGCATACAAACCGTTTTGAAGAAGAATAAATTCCATCCATACAAAATACATTTAGTCCAGGAACTTCATGAGGATGATTATGATCGTCATTTGCAATTTTGCGAAATAATGAGTGAGCGAGCAGGGAACGATCCACAGTTCCCTTTTAACATTTGTTTTTCAGATAAATGCAGTTTTTTCTTGAACGGAATGGTAAATCGTCACAATTGTCGCTATTGATCAGATTCAAACCCAAGAATTTTTCACATACACATCAATAAATTAAATATATGGGTTGGAATTTTCGGTAACCAACTGACGGGTCCTTTTTTTCTACCTGGTAATTTGACAGGCCAAATGTATTTTCAATTACTGGAAGACGCTATTGACCCTGCCTTGACTGATATTATTGAAAATGTTACAGAGTATGATGAAGCTCATTTGATTTTTCAATAGGACGGTGCTCCTCCGCATTAAGCGTTAATTGTCCGTCAGTATTTGGACCAACGTTTTTCACGGAATTGGGTTGGGAGAAGAGGCAGCATTGAGTGGCCTCCACGATCACCGGATTTATTGCCCCTTGTTTTTTTTTTGTGGGGATACTTAAAAAGTAAAATCTATAAAACACAGCCAGCGTCGCTGCAAAATTTGCGTCAAAGAATCGTCGACGAATACCGTCGAATTACTCCGGAAATGCTTCAGAATGTGCGCGAACGTTTCGAACAAAATCTTTATTCTTGGAAGAGGGCGGTCATCACGTTGAACATTTAATTAACTAAGCAGTAAGTAAGCAACTAAACATAATTTAAATTTTAAAATGTAAACTGCCACTTTACTGAAAGTGCTCCCACTCTGTTTTGCTCATTTCGTCCATTATTTATAACTTATTATGTGAATTTTACCGATTCTATACTTTATAATGTTTACCAATCGCAAGAACAAGACTTTAAATAGACTCTGGTCTTGTTTTGCAAGACATGACAGGATTTTGCAATATTCAGTCAACACTAGTGTTTATACTAAACCGAAGACAAGTTGGCAGGCGGCAAGGTGGTCCACAATGATTCAATAGACTAAGGTAGAGACGTATTTGCACGATACTGAAACAACACAAGTGCCATGAATAACAATTTCAAAAGACATCAGTTGTGGAGGACAGGGCGGAGGATACAGATCTACAGGTCATGCCAAGATTCTAGTGAGAAGAAAGATTTATTTTGGTTTAAGTCCACATAGAGGCAATAGATATCCAGAAAAATTGAAATAATTTCAACGAGCGAGAGGTTGAAACTGCCTAGAATTTAAATTGTCCAAAATATTTATTTTTTGCCTATTCCAAACTACCCCCAACTTTGAGCGTGATTTGCCGGAAATTGGCGAAGATGAGGCAATTAACTTTTACACTTTTTTAGTATCTTCAATAAAAACATATTTTTTTTATTTCCATACATTGCTTGCAAAAATCAATGGCAAATTTTCTGTAAGCGGTGGATAAGGGATAGTTCATCCGTCAAGTGCAAAAACATTTGAAGCATTATAAATTACCTACCAAAATATTGAGTTTATAAATTGTTCCTTTACAAAAATGCTAATTTAACTACTGTAAACTGTATAGCTACTGTGAATAGATTAACTATTGAAAGTATTTCAAGGAATTAGCAACAAAGCAACAGTATGTATATATAAAGAAAAAATTATAAATTCATGGCGGTTAATAGTTCTAATTTGGTAAATACCTCTTATAACTTTTATTATACGTACGTAAGTAAACACTTCAAAAGATAAGTCAATATTTGTCCAAAATTGTGACAAGTGTGTGCTAAATTCATAATTAAATTGCGAAAAATAAGCAGATCACATTTTAGGTACTTAATCTGTAAATTATTTACTACTGCTATATTTATTTCCAGTTTACTCAAGTTAAATAATACTTAATTAATAATTATAATTAACCTAATTTAAAAAATAGTATATTTGATATGAAATTACGGAGATGAACTGCATTAGTGTTTTCTTAATACGCATGTCTATAATATGAAAATGTTCCCTTCGCAAAAAAATACGTTCCCTGACAGTTAGTTGTCAGTAATTGAACAATTTCACGGAACCTTAACCAGCGACGTGGCAACCAGAAACAATATTTAGTATGTTAAATACGTACAGATTTGGAAAATGAGGATCTGGATGGTGAATTGTATTTTGCCGCTTGCGTGTATTTGTGTCATGCTACACGCATACTTCAACCACAGCAGTCAAGCAGTGTTGCCAGGTGGGAAAAATTCAGTGCATGAGAATAATTTCAAAGAAACAAGTAATTTTTAATTAATTTTGTAATGCCATTTTTATTTCATTAAAAATCATTATGTTCTGCTATTTTATCATAATATTACATTGTAAGTAGGTAGTTACAGATACTTACGTAAAAGTTATTAACCACGTAACCTTTCTAATTTATTTTATTGTTAGGCCGGGCGAACGTTGAGGTGCAGTTGACGTGACGCAGGGTGACTCACGGGTCGTAAAATCTGTTGTTTCCAGAAAATGTAGGTACCCTTATGGAATAGAGTTAAGAATCACTGCAATACAGCGTGAATACAGCACACACACCTCATATCCGTAGACTGTCATACCCGTTTATGTATTCATTGCTAATTATTAAGAGCAGTCTACAATAAAGGATATTTCAAGTACCCAAATATTGTAGATACCTACCTCTATCTATTCAATTTTGCCTCGATTTTGCCTTTATTTCTCGTTAGGTCTTTGTTTTGGTAGATTTCAAAGAGGAATTTTAATAATTTTATTATTTCTTTTTGTGTCTATTAAAAAGCATGAGATTTTGTAATCAAAATATGAAAGCATGAGATTTCCTCGGAATGCATGAGATCTGACAACACTGGCATCAGTTGATCTGACAGTTAGATTTGCAATGGCGAATTGGCGTTGGCGATACGGAACCGATTACCGTAGTAGTGGGGAATGCTAGACCAATGCACGTCGCCGCCCCTCTTAAAGGTCGTACCTTCCCTGGAATGACAATTTCTACTTTCTCTGTAAAGATCCGCAATTTCCGAATCTGTTCATTTGTGGAAAGTCTTTGGGCGTAGGTGCTAAACAACTATACTGGCTGTATATATATGATGGTTATAAGACCTATGATCACATACGACTCGATAGAGTAGTCTAAAGGTATTCAAGGGACAGTTAAGTTATAAGTTTCTGGTTTACAGAGACAATCTTTTCTGGCGATAACTGGAGCAATTAGCTTCACACTATCAACTGCTACCGAAGTCCTTCTGGATCTACCATATCTTCATATACTGTTGGAGAGAGATGCTAGGTGGGTAATATATAGATTGTGACAAGCGGCTATTAGTATGCCAAAAGCTAACATAATAGGGCACAATGATCTACTGGAGACCATATGTGTCTTCCTGTTGATGGTCTCGGATATTATGCTTACAAGAATCAACTACAGACTGGCTTTAAGAATTCTCCTTCCTCGAAGAGAGAAATGAGAGCAAGGCTGAACAGATCTTCTGAAGGCAGATATTTGCTTGTACATGGATGGGTCCTAGACTCCGGAAGGTGTCAGAGCTGAAGTGTATAGTGGCAACTCAAAAACCCGACTGCCAATATGTCTAGGTAAGTAAGAAACTATATTTCAGGCAGAAATTCATGTCATTATAACTTGCTGGAAAAGCTGAGACATACACGCAAGTCGATACAAATCTTTCCTGAAAGCTTTAAAATTACTTGCATCGAACCGACACAATTTAATAACAAGAAAGAAATCGGTAGAACATATACTATGTCACTGTCGAGCAGGGAAAAGGGCCAGATTTTCCATATTTGGCAAAATTTATCTCTTGTTGGAAGATCTGGACTAAATCTTGCCCAATAAGGTTATTAGTTTCGTAAAGAGGCTAAACCTGAAGTATGGTAGGCCGGCCGCTTTTTGTTGTAGCCCTTCAGGTCCGGCATTTAATAACCAGTGACTAAAATAACTATATTTTATTATAAATAATGCCTTTTTACATAAAATAAATGTTTAAGTTTGTTATTTTTAGTTATCCTGCCCAATGGTAGAACTTTTCTTGCTTCGAGTTTAGATTCGTTAATTGATAAAAAAAGATGTTGTCTTTGTTATGTATAAATTAAAATGTAAAGCAAGGTACAGATTAGGTACAACACAACAGGCAATGCAACATTACTGGTCAATTTGGACGTGTTTGTTGATGGCTCGCAAGCATATCTATACCGCGCATTCGCAGCGTATTCGAAGCTACCCGAAATTTGTAGGTACTTGCAGCAAACACAAAGGGAATTCCAGTTTGTATTTGAATGTTGCTCATGAATGTTATTGCAGTTAGGACGTTATCGCAAATATAATGCAAGCTGAAGACGACTGGATTGAAAAGAAAGAACTTTACTGTTATTAGAAATGTACAAAAATGACACATGTCTGTGTGTTTTCAAAACGCAATGCAATGAAAATCATTATTCAAACGATGATGAATTACCACCTGTAAACAAAAGAATGGTTATGGCCAAATTTTTCTAAATTTGGAAACATAAAGCAGATACGGAAGTTATGGACCTGTATTAACATTTTCGAAAAAAAACTATTATTAAAATTTCATCTCCAAGGCGAAGTGCTTGCGATTTAATAAACAAAAGATCATGCATTTTTTGCTTTTTTAATTCGTTGAATAGAAGATAATTCCATATCTGTTAATGCCGATTCTATAGAACACTGGATATGCACTAAAATAACCAATAGTTACATTAATTTGATTACTTTCGTTATATACAATTAGTTTCGGAACTTAATACTTCTTGTCTGCTTTTAGGTTTAAAATTTAGAACAATTTGATAATAAGCGTCGGCATACTTTTTCGGTTAGTGGTGATAATTATGAATATAATCGTTATTTATGTGGAGTTCGTTCGAATTGATTTTTGTTGCATGGCATGTTGTCTTGAATCTACAAATAGTCCGTTCAAATTAACTATGTTGCACTGCATGTTGTGTTGTATGTTGTGTTGCACCTAATCTGTACCCGGCTCTATAAGTAAAATGTGTTGTCATAGAATTATTGTCTATAATTCTTGCTGTTTTTTTCTCGGTCAGAAGCACAAAAGTAAGTTTAGAACAATAATTTGATGGACAAGAAATTGATAAATTCAAATGAAAAATCAACTTTAAATAGGTATCTGTTCTGTTACGGTTTTATATAGAATGAGCAATATATGGTTTATAGATCTCTTGGTTTGTATGGCAGGAACTAAAACCACTGATACAGCACACAATGACCACATACTTGAGATAATAGCAGTTCCATATAACATGCCTACGATATTTTATCTGCTGCAATATTAAAGTAAACGAGAAGTTAATAGAGAATGCAGAAAGATACTTGGCACATTGTAGCTAAAATTTGAATAGCATTTGAATGGTTAATTTCACTTGTTCATCTGGATATTATATCTCCGAAAATAACTATGAGATATACATTTCTTAAAATTTTAATTTTCAGTGTAAAATCATAAACAAAACCAGACACAAAAAGACTTTCATCATTTTCGCGGTCCACATGGGCGAATTTTAGTAAAGTGGGTATGTGGCATGTCATAATTTGTATCTGTCATGATATCTGCTCTAAAGTTAGACAATCTTATAAACATTTTTTGGATATACAAGCGGTTTAACGAACCGTACCGTTTATTTTATGCACATTTCTAAAATTTATTATTTTATTACCGATTCTGAGATCTATATTTAAAATTAGCACAACTATGTTTATTGACGATTGAGGTATTTAATTATACCCGAACCTAACATTATTTATTTTATTAAGGCATACATAAAAATATAAATGCTTATAATATCTCCTACTATACCACGCAACAATGTTACGAATGAATTGCTACAGTGCTGAAAGTGTAAACAATTAGTTAATAATGGTTTATACATTATATTAAACAATTTACTGAGGTTAGGTACATTAACATCAATAACAATACCTATACTTGAAATTCCTATCTCTGTTTACCTAAAAGTATATAAGGATTTTTACAGCCTTCGTTTTGTATATTTTCCTTATAATTTATGGTATGTACACCCGGTAAGTATGTAGAAACTAGATAGTAAATGTTAGGTTTCATAAACTCAGTTCAATCAACTAATTCTTAAATATTTGTTGATATATTTAGAAAGTGTATTTCCCAAAAAGCCACTGATTTATGAATACTGTAGAAATATGCTTTCAAAAATAATGAATGAGGCTAGGATTGTAAGAAATAGTTAAGTAAGCTAAGTATAAAGGGTGATCAGAACTTATCTAAACAAATTTGGGAATAGGTGTGTCATGAAAAATGGAATCAACATCGTAAAAAAAAATTGTAAAATCCTTATAGTTCCGATAAAAAAATTAATGCCATTCTAGTAGTTTCGACTGTTACATCACTGGGCTACTGTAGTCTCTAGCCAGGCGATTTCAAATATGGATGGAGGTCCAGGGAGTCCACAGCGTACTGCAGCAGTATGGTGTCAAACTCGCGGCTCAATTATATCCGTACCATGTAAAGCATGTGCAAGCATGGACGAGGAGGACCGGTATCATGGCCGTCACGATCTCCTGGCTTTAAATTATTTGGACTTTTTTGTGGGGATATTTAAAAAATGAAGTATATTGCACCGAAGTGGACACTAATGATGATTTACGCAATCGTATCATAGCTGCTGTCAATAAACTTACAAGTTCAAAATGGACAGGAAGCAGAAACATTTGTGTTAGTTTGTAGAAACTGGGTAAGACGGGCCCAAAATTTTGTTGTAACATCAGGTATGTCAAACTGTTTTACTAATTAAAACCACAAATTAATTCTATTAATAATTAATAACAATAGCGGCAAAAGCAGTTGAATTTGCTGCATTAAAATAGGTATTGTAAAATGTAATTGATATCTTTAAATTTTTTGTCCCGTCGCCGATTATACTTTTTAATTACACAGGTCCACAAAAAGTGGTGCATTTTTCTATGTATTTTTTCCGCTGAACACGAATCTGAAGTCAAACTGGGGGGTCGCACTGCAAATTTTAGAAAAAAACCATAAAAACGATACAAATCACAGCACACAAAAGTTTAAACAGGTCCAAAAAAAAGTCATGTATGCCTGGGAGTTAGACTATATTTTTCTATTGTTTTTTTCCCGCTAAACACGAATATGATGTTAAAATTGGGGTTACAGAGCAAATATTTGAGGAAACCTAAAAATGAATAAAAATCACTTTCTCGTAATTTATTCTATATGATACTCTCTAAAACTGAAACAATGAGAAATGCTTTTAATTAGTGAATATTTACTATTTTGCAGCTATTTTGGTATGCTTATAGCTGTAAAATAGTAAAGATTCACTAATTCACACATTTTATCCATTTTTATGTTTTTTCAAATATTTGCTGTGTAACCCCAATTTTAACTTCAGATTCGTGTTCAGCGGGAAAAATATAATAGAAAAATATAGTCTAACTCCCAGCATACATGACTTTTTTGGACCTGTTTAAACTTTTGATGTGATTTGTATCGTTTTTATATGGGTTTCTCTAAAATTTGCTGTGCGACCCCCCATTTTTACTTCAGATTCGTGTTCAGGGGGAAAAATACATGGAAAAAAATGTAATGGGACCCTCAGCACACACCACTTTTTTTTTTCTTTTTGTGGACCTGTGTTATTTTTGAACTGCTCTTTTTGATTTAATTTTTACAAAATTGTAAGTGTCCCCTGTATATTCAAAATATTTTTTTTTAGATAAATTCTGAATCACCCTGTATGATAATTATTAAATTATAAAACACATAGAACAAAAGTATTATCAAAAATAAAATTCTTGATATTTTCTTTAAACGCTTTTACTATTTAAATTCTCCTCAAATAAAATAATAATTTTTTAAAAGCGTTTGTCAGACTTAAATTATTTTGCTATTCTAACCCCACATTTTAACAATTATTTTCACATACTTATAACAAAAGTGAACAATCTTATATGCAGAACTATGTAAGTTTATGTTGTAACAACAGTTTCATCTACAGTTAGCTAAATTACAAAAAATACGTATTTTGAAAGATTTCTGTACCTTAAAATTTGTTGGCTAGACCGCTTTCTGTTGTTATATATTCGTTTTACTTCGGTAACCCTGAATGTTGGTAGGTGGCAAGAGATAACATTCCTGTTATTTGCTAAGCTCTGCTGTATTATTCAGTTATAAAAAAATATTTGTATTTGTAGAAAACACTATTTCAACAATACGGCCCCTTAAGAGAACTTTCTTTGCAACGTATCGACGCATCTTCCGAGTGTCGCCTTTAAAATAAATAATATTAGTAATTAATAATAAAGTGTTATTTTGATATAACCTATCCCAATAAATACAGCGAGAAAATAACAATAATAATGTATTTAAAGAGTTATATTTGCATTATGATACAAAAGCAGAAAACAATACATATATGTTACTTGGCTCCAATGCATTATCATTACTTTGGAATTTAATATACTGCCTCATGATTTTTAGTAGTTTGGACAAATTTGTACTATTGTATTTTACACATTGTCAAAATTTGAAAACTTACAATGGCTGTACTGAGAAACAAAAAAAGGGGTCAATAATTCCTTGAAATCATTTCTGTAATATGAAAATAGAACTCAAATGGTGTAGTAACTATACTACTATATATAACTATAAACTAACAGATCGTGTTTTCCATATAGCCTCTCACTTCGTGAAAATTATATTTTTCTTTAGTGTGCTATATTGTGCAAGTTGTTTCGAACATTGTGCCGTTTAAAAAAATTTGGTATCTGCCTCTGTCGGCTTCCATTTTACCACAATCCAATTTTTTCGATATGCTGAATTGTGTTAGTTGTCAAAACATTGAGACGTTTAAAAAGTTGTGATGATTGCTTCTATTTTTCGAAAAACAAAAGAAAAAGACAGATATCAAATTTCTTCAAACGACACAATGTTCGGAACAACTAGTACAATTCAGCAGCAGTGTACTCTACGCTCTTCTTCCTGCCTACCTACTTAGTAAGCCAGAGATTCGTTACGTTGCGTTAGTTTGAGTGTGGAAATTTGGAATTTATGGAGTAGACTGCCACTAGAAATGGAAAATATTGCGGTATTATTTAGGTCGTGAAACGTTGGGAATTGTGTATCGCACATATGTCTATTAATTTGCTTCGTTTCTCTTTCATAAAAGCACCGAAACTTTCCGAACCTCTAGAGGGGTTTTCAAAGTAGCTAAAGACACTCATCTGCATCTCATTTAACTCATTAGTTTAACATCTCAAAAATTGTGCCCGATCAAAGAAAAATCTGACAATTATATATTTTTTACTTATACACATATGCATGTATTATTAATAATAAAAGTCATGCATGTCTAAAACAATGGTAAAGCAGATGATGTTAGAAAGAGAATACAGTTTGTTATCATAATGCTTACTAATATAAAATAGACACTCTACACTCAGAGAAATCCTTTAGTTGATATTCGCACAACATTCTGCGATTATTGTAGCATCTTTTTAAAAAAGTGAAACTCCTATACATTTTAATTGTGCAAATTACTTAGAGAATATAATAGTTTGTGTTGAATTTGTACATCTAATTTCACTAGTTTTGTCATAAACGGTTTTTAATAATTTTGTAAAGTTTTGTGTCAAATTTAAATACTTATACTATTTTATTTTTAATTAGTTTTAACATTTGTTTATACCATTTACATACATCAACGGACCCAGCATTGAGTAATCAGTGACCACTAGATGTAGACACATCTCGCGTACTGATGTTTTATGTCGGTTATGAGTATGACAGAGGAGAACAATAGCAAATGAGCTCTAAATATTGCTTTTTGTTTTTCAGGAGAATTTAATGCTGGTCGAGGACTTAGTCCACAGAGTAGTTATTTCCTGATAGATGACTTTTTGCTTGTGGTCCAGCATTGAGTAGGTCCTAGATGTAGACACTAGATCTCGCATAATTCGGAAGTCTCTTGTTAAACAATTATGTAGGTTTATAAGACAATATTATGTACAATGTACAGGGTGTCCCAAAAATAAACAACTATACGTTGATTATAAATTCTATATTGAAAAATAATCCAAGTTTGCATTTAAACTATAGTTCGAAAAGTATTAACAATTTTTTTTCGATTTTCTTTTCTTGCAAAATGCTCCTTTTATAGCTATCGACCGTCACCAGCAAATATTTTTGTTTTTAAATAAAATATTTCACCTACTTTATAAAACAAATTCTAGTTTGCTTGACTAACAAGTTTAGTCTTCGTTATGGAAACACCTATTGATAGTATTAATAATACGAATGCCTACCTTATTGATGTTATTATATGGTGCATTAAAACAGATTTAATAAAAAAAACAGAATTAATAAAAAAGAGAAATCAGCGGCGTACCATTTTATTCTTCAAAAATCTGCTAAACGCGCCACTGGTAAGACTATGAACTGGAGTCTCTTATTCTATCTCCAGGGGGGATTTATTCAGAAGTATACTTGTCATCAAGAATTCTTTATTAAATATCTCAAAGTTTACAAATATTTCTTCAAAATACAATCTCTCAAAATTGACAATCCCTCAACAAAACCTTGACAACATATCCAAAACCAATTAAATTTATGTTCGCCATCTATGACGATCCACTTCAACTAACAAATCATTTTGTGTTGCAAAGTATGCGCCTTCCGTAACTATCGACAACCTCTAAAACTTTGTTATAAAATCTCTAATGATTTTGAAGATATTAAAGTGTTTGGGATTTTTTCCAAGTAAACTTTAAGACTCTGTATATCAGTAACGAAGCTTTTTTGGACTATAGTTTATATAGCAAACTAGAATTATTTTGCGATGCAGAATTCATGATTAAGCTGTTTACTTTCGGGACACCCTGTATAAACAGAAAATATTTTAATTATATAACACAAATTGTAGAAATTGTTTTAGTAGGTTTTATATTCATTCAATAAATTACCTATGTAAAAAATAAATATGTTTGTGCAATAAAAACAATTCTAATATTTCTTATAAATTCCATCCAGAAACATCTATAAATTGTTTGGTTGAAAATATAGGTATACACTTTACATGACAAGTAATTTAAAGAAGAAAAATTACATCTTTACAAGATTGAAATGGGTATGCAGCCAAAACCGTGGAGTAAATTAATTATTTCGTAAAGATTTCTGTTTGTATATACCCATATTTTAAATAAAGCTTAGAACTTTATATACGAATACCTGGCATGTACTTTTAAAAAATGAATATTTATAAAGTGATGAAAAAATGTGTTCTTAAATTGGAAATTCTGAAGGAACTATGCCTAGAATATTAAAAAAGCTGTCCAGACACAGACTGGCAGTGAGGAAGTGACCTACTAATAAGACAAATATTGAATATAAAAATGTTTTCCAATCCAAAGGTTTCTCAATATTATTTCATCTGAAGAGAATGTTTATTACAATCATTAATAAATTTGGTAGGTACTAAAATGCTTACACAATTCTTACAACTTGCACACCTTGCGCCCAGTTGTATGCAGCCACGCAAAGTCGAAGCGAGGTTTCATAATACATTTATTAAATTTAGTTTCTCGCCGAGTTTGAAGTTACAGAAATAGTGTTTAAAGAAGTTCTCACCAAAATTTTAAGTAATTTCAATTATTTATGCTAGAGGAATTCCAAGGGGCATTACGGATACTAGACCACAAGTATTTGATGTAAATTATTAAGTCTCTTCCTTATACAGCGAAAAGTTAGTTGAAGTTAGTACTGCCGACACAGGTAAATGTTCGTGATACTTAAAAAGATTTTCGCAGAAATCGTCTGTTTAAATAAATTAATTATTTAATAAAAATTTGCTTTCGACACCTGGGAGAATATAACATAATTAAAAAATAAATATTTTGTCAGGTTCAATAGTGGAACTAGAAATATGGTAAAATAAATATATATAGTTTTTTTCGCCTAGTAAGTCAATTCAACAGTACCGCGGTTCTTGAGATGTAGTCCATTGAAAAGTTACATTTGGGGTTGCATTTTTTAGAGGACGCAATTTTATTGTTTAGATGTGAGGGAGGGGTCAAAAAAACCTTAATTTGAAGTTTGTGGGGTCGCAACCCTCCAACTTCGGCCGCCATCTTGAAAAAAGGGGGTTAAATTGTTTTCAGCATTTATCAGGTAAACTATTGGTCATACAAAATTTTTTTAAAAACATTTTTTATTGAAAATTGAATCCTCTACAATTTTAGTCCAGTAACTTTTTGTTGTAAAATCAAAAATAACAAAGATATTAAAGAACATCATCGTGTATCAGTTTGCGGGCGATCGGGGCAAATTTAGCGTGTCGTGAATCCAACAACCATTCAATTAGGTGCGATCGGGGCAAAGTCTGTGACAACACATTAAAAACAAATGTGCCACGACGCCAGTTGGAATCAACACATTTTAGTAAGATACCTGCCAATATTGCTGAATTTCAAAATTTGCCTGCTTCGCATCTTTATACTGCACATTGCTTCCAACGATCTGCCTATTAACGAAATAATTTTATTTAAAATTAATACTAAAAATGCTTCAAAACGAAAAGAAAAATATTTCTTCTTGCAACGTAATCTTCATGGTTTTAATAAAATAGTGACTCTATGATTTATCATTTTTAACTTTAATTCATAAATATTTTTACAATTACTCTACCCATGTTTATGATTTTTGGAGTTATTTATTATACCGTGGCCTAGGTAAATAGTTGCCGCCAGTCACATAATTAATGTGCACTTCTCCAAAGCTGGAAATATTTGACATGCAAATGATCTCTGGCTAGGCTATCAGAATCTCTGGGCCCGCTTATATTGATTGCGGTTTCTATTGGACTATGCTGGTGCTGTGACTGCTACGGTGGCAACCGCTCCTCATTAGTCATATAGTAATATAGTTGCAGCAAGAATTCAGACTACTTACGTCATGCGAACAAATGCATAATTCATTATATTTTCATCAAAATATTTAAGAAATTGTAACTGAAAGTAATAAAACTAAACACTAAATAACAACATAACAATAATACCAACAAATACTCTAAATGTTTGCACTAAATTACAAAAAAATATTGTTTCTAAAGCGACAAACTACCGAAAATTATGTTGACAATAAAAACAATTGCTTAACATCAGTTGTAACGTAAGTTGTCTGAGAATTATTGCCGCAATTATATTTACCCTTTGACAGAAAATACCACATAAAAATTAATAACAGTTTGTAACAATAACATATACCATGTTTTGAAATTCTACTATAATCATACTGAAATTATTAAATTTTGAAAGATTTAACACATATTATTATTTTTTTCCACTATGACAAATTGTATAATAATATTAATTTTTAGATAACCATAAAACTCGTATTTTTTTCCTTAGCATATATGACAAGAGATTCATAACTTTCATTGAAAAGCATTCACGAAAATGTTTAGAATTATTTGATTAGCTTATTAATATCTTTAAAATATTTAGAAATTCGATAATCAAAAACATAAATGCAAAATAGTTATTTATGCAACAAGTACAAAAAGTAAGTGTTTATTGCAATAAGCACTTTTTGTACAAGTTGCATACAATATTTTTTCTACGTTCATGCAAAAACCAAAAAATGTTATTTAGATGACACTAAGTCTAGGAAAATGTGACATCGATTTGAACGTTTATGTTTATGATGATGACAAAACGCTGTAGTAGAATGACACATGAATGCAATAAACATTTTGTTGCACTAGTGCAATAAAGAACCACTTTTTCCACTAAATATAGTTCAATAAAGGTTTGTTTTTTGCATGAACGTAGAAAAATATGTAAGGAAACACACGGCTAAAATATTTCCATGCTTGCTTAATATAGTAGTTGCAGAAGCAGGTATGTTTTGTATTTTAATTTTCTCTGAGTAGTTAAGCATAATCTTCCAGACTTACTCTTCTCTACATTTTATTTAATTAATTACCAAGCTAGGGAGAATCTTGATAACAAAATGTAAAATATTTAGAAACTACCGCACGATTACATAAATATTTTCTTTCCTAAATATCCGTTTACATATTCATCAATTCATACATAAATAAATTGTGTTTTGTATTTAATTAGCTTCGGTGTTTCAACATATTATAATAAATTAGTATGTATTTTGTATAATATTCATATTATGAGTGATTCAGAGAGCTTTTCTTGGCGTTTTATGGACAGAGAATTGTATTCAAGGATACACAAAGAAAATTCACTCAGTGTTAAAATATTAATGACATCTATGGCCAGTCAGAATTTAACGAATATTTAGTGGACGTTTTTGGTTGCCAATATTCCTTTAAATGAGTTGATATATAAATGAAGTTTTTTCTGCAAAAGTATTCCAAATTTAATGCTACGGATGAATAACACTAAGAGAAAAAACTACGAAAATAGAGATAACTATATTGCGGCAAGAATTCAGACGACTTACGTCTCGGCTGACATCACGCAATGGTTTTATTGTCAACACAATTGTCGATAGTTTGTAGCGCTAAAAACAATCATTTTTTGTAATTTAGTGTGCAAACATTTAGTGTAGTATATGGCTTTATTATTCTCAATTGCAATTTCTTAAATATTTTGATAAAAATATATATAATATAATTAATATTCAATATTCATTTGTTCGTATGACGTAAGTCATCTTAATTTTTTCCACAACTATACATACATTTTGTGGCACGTACAACTGATGCAAGTGGTTGTTATAATAGTTAATTTAATGATTGGAAATGTTACCGAAAAGTAAAACCTTATCTTACAGTAGCAGAAATGGAAAAACAAATAACTCTTTGAAAAATTCAGAGTCCTCTCCTTATGGATAAAGAAGCCTATTGTTCGATGTTGCGCAGTGTACAAATTGTCTCACTGAAAACTGCGTCGATGGTTATCTGGAAAAATACTGTTGCGCGGTATGGAAAATGGAAAATATGGAAAATTTGAAAACTAAAAAAATCTGGAAGTCTCCAGAACTTTTGGCAGTTTTCGTCAGATATAGCTTGGCATGTATCAAAAATTGGTATATTTTGTCTACATAGCCAAAATAGCAGATATTTGCAAATATTTCTAATAGTAGCCGTCGTATGTTCCATTTAAAATAAAAAATGTATAGCTGATTGAAAAATGTAACGACACGAATAAAACGCTCGATACAATATTTTTAAATTTACGCATATAAGTACTATAATTTAGCGTCTTCCAAGTTCTTTATGAATACCAAAAATTAAGTCGATAGTAGATTAACAATAAGAAAAGTGAACAAAATTTTCCGCATAATCTAAAAATGCAATAATATACACCGGTCACCGGAACAAACAGATAATTTAATGTAGGAAAGTCAGAGAGCAAAATTATATAAATATCTCAAATAACATTCGACATCACGTAATTGGTAGGAGCAAATACAGAACATTTTATTTCGAATCGGAATGAAGGGCTGAATACAATAAATGAGAAAAAATTTAAGTTTGCTTTACCATAGATTTTCTAAACGTCCTGTATACATTCTGGTAACTTAACAGAAAAGTTTAATTGACTCTACAACTTTACATTTCATTTTTTCGATGAACCTGTATTTCCAATTAAACATAGGTACATTAAAATAGTCTTCACAAACAAATAATGTTGCAATGCTTCGTCACGCTACACCGCCTAACACCTAATAATGCCACAAATGACAAATTAACTCTTCTATACGTATGTACTGCGTTGTCCAAAAATATGGAATCGTATATAGATATGAAATAAAGCACGCTGCCGTATTTAGATATACATGTACGAACGGCGTCTGACGTCACATGTCTACGCTGTAGCAACACCCGTTTTGTGGGGTGTGGAGAGACTAAATTTTTAAATTCACAAAATTGTCTAAGAGAAACGAATGGAATAGAATTTTCAGTAAGTTGCATCCTCATCGCCAAACAAGTCATACGTACGTGAGCCAGATTGTTAAGAAATTTCGAGAAACTGGGTCCGTACCAAATCTTAAGAAAAACAATCCTCCTAACAAATTAATGGAAGTAGGAATTTTGGGCGAACTGACAATTAACCCATACCAATCCGTGCGATCGTTACATTCTACTACAGGGATCCCTAAGTTGAACGTTCATCGGATTTTCCAAAAAGATAAATGACATCCATACAAAATACATCTTGTGCATTGTTTGAAGAAGGATGATCCGGATCAAAGAATAGAATTTTGTGATATCATGTCTAACAGAATTACAGAAGAGCAAAATATTCTTTACACTATCTGTTTCAGTGAGGAGTGTACGTTTTTCTTCAAAGGTACAGTGAATAGGCATAATATTCGTTATTGCTCGGGTGAAAACCCTCATGGTGTTAGGGAACCCCACACTCAGTATCCACAAAAGCTCGTTTGGGCAGGAATATTGGATAATCACATAGTCGGTCCAGTTTTTTAGATGGCACTTTGACTGAAGCCAGCTGTTTACGTTTATTGGAAGATCACATTGGTCATATGATCACAGAAATTCTGGAGAACGATAATCATCTGAATGAAAATCATGTAACGTTCCAACAAGATGGAGCTCCACCCCATTTTGAGCGTCAAATTCGCGCTTATTTGAATCAAAATTTTCCAGGACAATGGATAGATAGGCGTAGGACTATAGGCCAGCTCGGTCCCCCGATTTCAGTCCAAACGACTTTTTTCTCTGGGGACATCTCAAACCAGTGGTTTTTGCAAGTCAACCTGGAAATCTTGAAAACTTAAGGCAACGTATTGTAAACGAATTTCGGAATTTAACGACAAAGGTTTTTGTAAATGTAAGATGTTTCTTAGACAGGCCCCATATTTGCCAAGAACAACTGGGTGCACAATTTGAGCATCTATTATAAACAATTTTAAACGTAAAAATACAAGATTGCAAAAATTTATATTGCAATGTTTCTTTTTTCTTGAAAACGAATAATGACTTTTTTAGGGATTCGGAGTTATTATCAAACGGTGTATCAGACGTCCAAAAATACAAAATTCCAAAAAAATATAATTCAATGTTTTTTCTTCAGTGTCAAAAGAGCTTTCAAACGATGTATCACATAACTATAGTGCCATTTGAAACTTCAAAGTTGATACCTCGATCTACAAATGGGTTACAACTACAAAATAAATAATAATGTAAGTCGATGTCCCCCTTAAATTAAAAATCGACGTGTTTTTCAAATCTTTTCAAAACTTCATATTAAACGAAATATTCAGGTGGAAAATTTTATATGGGACACCGTATATCTTGAAGAAAAACGCAAAACCCTCCCTTTTATTTGCTAAAACGGTATGTTGGACATTAAATTTTGGTGCCCATTTTAAATTTATTTCTCCTCATGGATAGAAACAAGTGATCAAAAAATAAAAAACTTTAATTGCAATTATTCAAAGAATCCGATGATGTTCAACCTGACGCCTGGATTAATTAGTTACGTTAATTATAGTTAATAAACTCTGAATTAAGTTCCCTTTATATTTCCAGCCACAAGTGCAGTTACTAATAAAAATATTGTAACTGTGTATGTCTACTTACGCCGGATTTATGAAGGACAGCATAATAAATTTGAGATAATAAGGTCGGTACACATTACCAGAACGAATTTTAATACACCGACAAAAATGTATATTTGTGTTAAAGCAGTTAATGTAGCAAAGAATTATTCAGCCGGACCATTTGCTTAATGTCCGCGGTTATAAAAATAAGCCTCTGGCTTGCAGAATGGACGACGGGTTCTTATTTCAGTCCTGAAAGGATAAACAAACACGACTGAAACAGCAACATAGTCTAACACTTAACAGATCCTCGCCTCTGCACAGTTAAGCTAATATAGTTTGATTAATTGGGGTAAACGGAAAGAAAATATACAGCCACGACGAAAAAATACATACTTATCTTTGTATAAAAAGTAAACATAGGTTTGTACTTGTTATATAAAATTCTCTATGAAGGATAATATTTGTTTTCCATTTGTAATGCTGGTTTACTTCTGGCATTATAAAACTGAAAGTTGAAAATTGCATCTTCCTCTGAAAATTCGATATTCATATATGTAATGCATTTATAAAAAAAATGGAAACGGCATACAATCATACATACAAAAATTATAGTATAGAAATGAGTACTAACTATTAAAACATCGAAACTAACGAGTTTAGAAAACTATACCTGCAACGATATTTGCGCTTGTGACATTACACCGCGGCACTGACCACGGGCGTGTAACACAACCACTACATTTGTAACAATTGTAGAATATTACTTGTTGAATTGTTAAAATTCTGTAACACACTGCAACCTGTAGCTACATGTGCCGAACTTGTAATTACGGAGAAATTTCTACACTTGTAGAGCTGTTCTGTAACTCAACGAGAACACTTGCAAGTTTGTGTTACCGATTTTATTACAATTGTAAAAGAATTTTCACCTAACTGAAACCATGGGTAGAATCTCCTACAAGTGTTAGTATAATAAATACGTTGCTCAACGCAGTCGTGCTAAAATGTGGTCAAGTGAATCTAGTGAAGAAAATGCCGAGGGAGTTGAATATCGTTTTAGAGACCGAACAGACTTTGTTTTCCTGTCTGACGATGAGTTTATAGAAAGATTTCGACTGAATAGAGTACAATTTAGGAATCTTCTTCAAGATCTTTCTCCATCCCTTGAAAATAATAGTAATCGTTGGTATGGGTTGTCGCCTACAAATAAAATGTTAATAGCATTACACTGGTTAGGAAATGGTGGGCAATACCATGGTATTTGTGATATGCACGGCGTTTCGAAAATGACTGTTTGCCGATGCGTTCATCAATTTGTGGATGCAGTTAATCGGATTAAGTTTAATGATACAGTATCGTGGCCAGCAAATGTAGTAAACGTTATTCAAGAATTTCATGAAATGGCAGGTATGCCTGAAGTGTGTGGTGTAGTTGATGGAACACTTATAAATATAGATGCTCCAACATTGAATGGACCTTCTTTCGTGGACCGACACGGAATAAATTCAATCAATTATGGCTGTTTGTGGACCCCGGATATGACTTCTACATATTCTACAAGTCTTATAGATTGTTAGCTACATTTGTACGACTTTTTCCTATTTCCTACAAGTGTCGCGGTGAAGTTTGTGTTATATAATATCTAAGAACTTGTAACTACAAGTGAATTTCTTGCAAGTGCTACACTTGTTACACTTGTATGGCTTGTGTTATAGGCCCCAGCTGGCGCATTGTATTTACAGGGTGGGCAAATTTCGATGTTTTTATAGGTCGTTAACTACAGGAGAAAAAACTGACAACCCACTCTCGATCTCTTTATTTAAGAAAAAATTAATAGTCAATACGAAAATGCCCTATCGTCTTTCCAGGTTTAGTAATAAACCAAATTTCAAATTTTCCAGTTTTCGATACATGTCTGTAACTTGGTTGTTTATAAAGTTACAAAAAAATAATTAGTATGTTCTTCAGATACTTTTTTAGTAGAGTCCAGTGGCGTGCATATTTTTGCAACTCTATTAATTTTTGTGTTATAACCTAAAGTTGTGTTTTTCCAATACAAACCATGGGTGGCTATGGACCAATTGAAATCGTTATTGGCTATTGGCTAGCCTGTGTGTCGTAGTATGACGTCACAGAGCGTATTCGTTTAAACGAATATTGATTCTTTTGAGTTTTTCCCATACAACTAATTTTTATATTTTTGTAAAAATTTTCAGATAAAGTTAAAGTCGCCATATTTCTCCCCTTAAAATTATCAAAACTGGTGTTTTCAGGTACAACAATCTCGAAAAATAAAACACATAGAACAAAAATAATAACAAAAATAAAATTCTTGATGTTTTATTTATCCACTTTTACTATTTAAATGCTCCTTAAATAAAATAATACCATTTAAAAAGCGTTTGCAAAACACACATTATTTTGCTATTCTAACCTCATATTTTAACTGAATATACATTTTACCTACTTATAAACAGAAGTGAACAAACTTATAAGCTATGTAAGTTTATGTTATAATATTTACATCTACAGTTAAATTTAAAAAATACATATTTTGATATATTTCTGTATGTAAATATTTGTTGGTTGTAAAAATGTAAGTTTGCTTTACCGTTGATTTTATAAACGCCCTGTATACATTCTGGTCGCTTAATAGAAAGGTTTAATTGATGTTTTACATTACATTTTAATTATTTCGATGAACTTAAACCTACTTGTATTTCCAATTAAACTTACATTGAAATGCTCTTCACAAACAAACAATGTTGCAATGCTTCCTTTCGTTGCGCTTCATCATGTTTTTCTTTTCGTTCATTTGGCACGGTGAAATATTTTTATTAGGCGCTGTATGCTGTATTCGTACATAATAGCATAATGCAATACTTCTTCCATTTGCCCAATGAGATGCACTTTTGCTCATTTTACAAACCTAATTTGCAACTTTATTCAATACCAACGTCTATTTAACACAATAACACCCAATAATATCACAAATGATAAATTTACTTGTATTTATTGCGTTATTCGAAAGCATGGCAATCGTATATATGAACTAAAGCACACTCCTGTATTTAGGTATACACGTACGAATGGCGTCTGACGTCACAGCTGCCTACGCTGTGGCGGCGATCATTTTGTGGAGGCGTGGCCAGACTAAATTTTTAAATACCGTTTTTAGGTTTATTTTATTATGAAATTATCTAAGGCAAACGCCCTTTCGATTAAAATAATACATTCTTCTGCACGTATTTAGGAAACTTATGCAATTTCCCCATTACTTAAATTTTAGTGTAAATTAGCTACAAGTACATACCTATACATACAGTTCACAGTTGCGGTTGCGTCGCCAGTTTCGACAATGCATACATCAAAACGTATTAATGCAAATCTGTATTTAAGGGACATTAAGCATGGCCTAACAAAGCGTTCAGATTATGGCGACAGCCATTACCGTGCATTTATGTCGCTGACACAAATCCGACTTTTCTACTTTTCTTTGGAATTGTATAGGCCAATGGTCTACATATAATGCCTGAATGCCTCTATTTATGAAGATCGCCCAGCTGACGTCATTTGTGAAGTGTTGAATGACAATGTAACAATAATGAACAGCTTTGAAGCTCAAATCGCTCAATATTGCAGATTATTAGTCGTGAGCAAGAAAAACTCAGAAGAAATGTCTCTCCAGAAATAAAATAACAACATTAACGTTGAATTGCTTGCATAAATATGTGTTATAATTTGCACATATTACTTGCTTGCTATTAAAATTTTAGATATTTTATGTCAAAAAGCATGTGACTTGATTTAGTAAGAAATTTACGCATATTGTTAGATTTAATTTGATTCAATATCTTTAAAATAAAGAAAATGGCGTCATCAATAACTGGTTAATTAATATTTAAAGTACCTGTATGGGGTGTGTCAAATTTAACATCGAAAATTTAAAATCATTTTTTGTTTACAAATTTGTTTTCTAGTCCGCCGGTTGTTTTTTTTTTTGGGATACAGTGACAATTAAAGAATACAATACAATACAAACTATATTGAAAAAATATTGCGTACAAGAATATAATAGCCTTCAGTGTGTAAAAGTTCGTATCAAAAACATCTACTTCGAAATTTTTACGTTCATAAATTTATAACGTGCCGAAATCTCAGGGTGTTAGCAAATACTGAAAATGCAATTACCAATAAATACTATATAAGGTTATGACGCACGCTATTGCCCTGGCTAGCTATTTCTAGTTTCATAAATTAAAGAATAAAAAATATACAAACAAAACCAAGAGGGCCTTTCTAAGAATTTAAAGCTAATAAACTAATATTTTTTTTTAATAGGTCTCGAAAGCCACAAAAGAGTTTCCCAAACAAAAACAAAAAAATAATTGACGGATAATACCACAACAATTTTTTTATTTGTTCTAAAATCAGAATCGGAAGGAAATATTCAAATATACAACTTCGAGAGAGAGAATCGGTATATTAAGTTAAATATTTGCAAATAAGTTTATGCCGTTGAGTGAGAAATTATAGATAGAGGCGCAACCTTATGGCGAAATGCGTATCCACTTTTGGACCCGAGATAGTATTAGGTAATAGGAGCTCTTTGGTTCTAAGATTCGTCAATTTATCGACAACTTATTGTTTACGGATGTTTTCTTTGCTTGTTAAACCATTGAATCACACATAACACTCAAAATTGACTGTCGTTAACAACAGTTCTCGACAGACGGACAAATCTCGGGCCCAAAAAAACCCTACTGTAAAACACGGTGTAACATAACGGAACGTCAAACATGAAGGCCTTTATTTCTTGTCCGACTTTAAAAACATTTTGCCCTATAGATATTTTCTATTAGGTCCTTTGTTTTCAAGATACAGGGTGTTAAACTTGTAGATCAAATACGCATTTCGGCATTAAGGTTGCGCCTCTATAATTTCTCCCTCAACGGTTTATGCCAAATTCACTAGTAAAGACACATCTAACAAAAATCTAAAGTATTAGCGAAAATAATAATTATCGTTATATTACCAATAATGGATATCCACGATTTGGTGTACAGCTGGTAAAAGTCGTTTCTCTACTTATTAATTAAACATATTTTATTAGTCTCAATGTTGTCATCAAGAGATGACAAAATTACCCAATATACCAAGTATAGCTAAAATTAATGTAGGTACTAACATTATATTAAATATATTTGTTCTCAAGCAATATTTGTTGCTTAACAGTGGAGGGTTGAGTTTAGTGATCGATAGAAAAAACGTTAATAAATATTTAACAAGAAAAATTGCAGAATTTGCACAACATTCACTTATCTGGCGAACATCAAGAGTAAGCAGATTCCGAAAGGTCCAGCTGAATCAAGGGTAGGTGAAATCCCATTCGAGGGTTGAAATCAACGTGTTCCTCCACGTGATGAAGATCTGTAAAAGAAAATGGCAGATCCTGAGCTCCCATCGGTTGGTATGGTAGAAGTGGTCCTCAAGGGAGGTTACGTAGCACCTGAAGTTGGCGTTATTTGCGGGGAAGACAGAACCCAGTAAAATAAACCAAGGATGTAAAGAAAATGCGTTAATTAACGCCCAATAACATGTAAGGTAAACTAGAAAATTACTATGAAGTACTCCTTTATAGAGGGTTTTCTTGAGTTAGAAGGTGGTAGAACGATATTTTCCTAGATGGTACCGTAGAAGAAGAAAAATTCCTTCTGGAAAATTCTACACCAGTAGCTGCAGAAGTGGAGCGGACGACACAAAAATCCCAGAAAGGCTATACTTTTGGTAAATCAATAACCAACACCAAAAGTAAAATAATTTGGCACAAAATCATTTTAAATCCCAATAAGAGTGGTTCCAATTACCACAAAAAGCTTTGGCCAATGTTGTACACCACTTAAAAGCAGTAAAACTAACTGTTTTTTTTTCAAAAGACAAGGTTGTTTTAAAAAAACCAATAGGAAAGAAAATATATTTAACTATAAAATTCGAAATACCAACCTACTAATTGAAGCATTCTCAACACCCAAGGGTAGGAATTATGAGAATTAATTAATAATTTATAACGGGTTTTAAAAGACTCAAAATTTGTTGAAGATGAAGATAATATCCTAGAAAAGATCGTAGCAGACAATTTTAAAACATATAGAAACTTGCCTTGTCAAAGATATATATTTGCTTTGGAGTTTTTATTAATCGCGCGGCGCCCATGAACAGCTAACTAGGCGCGAGGAAAACAGATAAATTAGCTGATTTATTTCACTTTCCACATACAAATAATAAAATACTTAGATGTGGGGTTAATTGTATCTAGCGCCGTATTAATTAAATGGAACCGTCACAAATTCATAGATGATGCATTGTTATAAGAATGAAACAAACGACAAATCTAGGGACAGGTTCTATGTTTAAAAATAAGAAAAATAGTTATATAAACATGGGTCCGGAAATTCCTCGTTTTCGAGATACAGGTTGTTTAAAATTTTCTCTCTTAAATACTAAACTCTTCATTTCTTGAAAACCGATCGAAAAATTGAGATGAAATTTGGTACAAAACAGAAGAGTTACTTATACGTGCATAAATTTTTCTTGTAATATACTAACATCACTGGCGTCCGTGCCGTTAAATACTCATGATTAGCAAAAAAATTGTACGCCACTGATTTTTAGAGAAATTGGTATCGCTCTCATAAAGCCAAGTTAATTCTGCTTAAGAATTGTCCTTTTATTCTTTTATCTACAATCACATGTCCAGTCAATGTGCTTGTGATTGTGCTTGCATATTTTTCGAATATTAACAAAGTACGCCGTTAAATCAATGTGAATGAAAAATTCTATGTTAAACATTACTTTGAAAATACGGTAGATTGACTGCTGATGAAGAATTGTTGATGATTAAGATAAATGTTCGTTTTTTAGACAAAAAAAGTTTTTTCAAATTTTTACGTTCATAAATCCAAAAACGTTATAATTATTATGGAAATTAATTTTAACCACGCTGTATCTTTTTCAATATTAACATTTTATTAAGGCATGTTGACCCTAATCATAACACTCTAAGTAGTGACTAAAAAATCTAGTATGTCTTCCATAATTCTCGCTGTAAAATGATCAAATTTGTGATGTTTTTAGGTAAATCTTGAAAAATAAAATACAGAACAAAAGTAATATTAAAAATAAAATTGTTGATGTTTTGTATATTCACTTTAGCTAGTTAAATTCTGCTCAAATAAAATAATAAAAAAGCGTTTGTAAGACACATTATTTTGCTATTCTAACCTCACATTTTAACAATAATTACATACCTATAAACAAAAGTGAACAATCTTATAGCAGAACTATGTTATAATAATCTATAGTTAAATGTAAAAAATACGTATTCTGAAAAATTTTTCGTTATCATTATTCGTTTTAATTCGGTACCTTTGAATATTCGCAGGTGGCATGAAATAACAATCCTGTTATTTGCTAAGATCTATGTTATTCAGTTTTTAAATGTAAAATTATTTGTATTTGTAGGAAACACTATTTCAAAAATACGGCGTTCTAAGACAAGCTTCAAGAAGAAATGTTTTTTTTTGTTTGTTTGTTGCTCCTTGGCGTAAATATTTAAACCTACGTAATAAATGTGATTTTTTTCTAGATAGCAATAGAGAAAAAACTAATTAAAAGTATAGAATACTATAAAAACATAAGATATACTATTGTATGTACAAGGAAATGTAGTACTATATACTGTTACGCAAATACTATATTTAAGAGGTAGGTATATAAATAAGCTATTAATTATGGGAAAAATATTTTTCGGTGTTAGATTTTTTATTAATCAATTACATTAATAATTACTATAATTGATTCGATTTTTTGTTATCAATTTTTAATTTAACAAACTTAACGCAATTAAGTAAATATCAAATAATAAAATGAAAATAGGTATCACATATTATAGAAGACTTATATTAAAAAATTAAATAGAATTCAAATATAATTACCTTTTTCCTTTTAAGGATAAAGTAGCAAACGTAAAAATAAAATTAAATCATATAAAGAAAGAAAGGAACATACTAATTAGAATTTATGATGTATGTCTTCTTTCTTTAATTGACCGTGTATATATTTCGTAAGTCAATAAAAAATGTATTATAATGATCGCCAACAAAATGATGAACCCTGCTTTACATATTCACATTTATGTAGACCAATATTTGTAAATTATACAGGGTGTTCCAGAAATTCGCAATAGGTGAGTTCGAACATACGAGCAAAAATTAGTTTCCATTGTAAAATTATAACTTATGGATTCATACAACAAACTTGTAAACGATTTTTTTTAAATAAAAATATGTTACGGCTGTAATTACCAAACATTTTTCTGTAGGGAGATCCAGATAATGGTTTCTAATTGGTCTGACGTCACAAGCCTGCTACAAGCTCCGCCCAGACTTGGTAAACGCGCTTATCTGTCAAAACGGAAAGCAGGCAGGGTTAAATATAATTAACTAACTGTTAATTCAGCTTATGTTTATTAAAATTTCATAGTACATATAATGCAGGAAGAATATCAGAAGGCCGATTCGCCAATTCGCCAATTTTACCAATAGTAAATATTTGAGTTTTTAACGACCAACGCGAACAGTATTCAACATTGCGTTTCAGGTAACGTGCAACAATAAAATTTTCTTCAAAAAAGAATGGGCCCAAGATTCTGTTGTTGATGATATCTGCCCATACATTAACTTTTTGTGGGTGCTGCGTATGAGATTCGCTTGTCTCGTGTGGATTTTCCTGGGACCAAAAGTGATACTTGTGCCTGTTAACCACTCCGCATAGCTTCATCCGAAAAAATTACGTCTCGTTGAAAACCATTATTGTCGTCATACCGTCTCATCATTTCCTCACAAAATTGTAATCGCTGTAAGAGCTCTTCGACAAGGCATATCTTATAGGAGTGGTATTTCTCTTTTTTCAAAAACATTCGAATTGCAGTTCGAGAAGCATCGTGATTGCGGGCCAAGTAGTTGAAGTATAAGGGTTTTCAACAAGTTCTAATCTAATATCTAATTTCTTTTCTTCATTCAAAGAATGTGCCCGTCCAGTTTTGGGCAAAGTCTGTACTGTACCGTGTTCCTCAAATTTGTGAAATATTTTATTAGGCTTACGGTGAGCGCTCTATCAAACGATATATTATAAGATCTGTTCCAAAAACCGTTAAGAACTGGTTCAGAGCCGTGAGAAATGTTTGACCAACACCGTCTTACGCCGCATTCGCCGAGAGTACATTAACAACTGAACTGACTGACTAATTCTGGACGGTTCGGAATCGATTCTTGCTGTGTTGGAACAAACCCGTAGTTTTCGCTCAGTAGCTCCTTAACGGATAATGATAAAAATATGCGGTTTTTTTTAATAGACTACAAATATTATTTTGCGTCGGCGCTGTGTTTTGAAATTTTGAAAAAGTGTAAAACTAATTTTTTTTAAATGAATTTTGCGTATTTTCAAAATTTCAAAACACAGCGCCGACGTAAAATAATATTTGTAGTCTATTAAAAAAAACCGCATATTTTTATCATTTTTCGTTGAGGAGTTACTGAGCGAAAACTATATCCCTTTTGATCGAGCGCTCACCGTAAGCCTTAAATAGATCGCGGACTTTAGCCAGACTTCTTATTGTGTCTCCACATCCAAGCAATATTAAGATTTCGATGCGATGCGTTTCCGACAAAATCATTGCCATTCAGTAAATAACTTAATTTTGACACAATAGTAACGTTTCGAACTCCAATTATCAACTAAAGCGAAAAATTAACCAGAAAGCCTGTCAAATAAGCAGTACCAAAAAACGCAACATAAAAAAATATATTTTTTTGCGTTAGCAGTGATAGGTACAATTTCAAATTCTTTATTTTATTCTGTGCAAATTCATGGAGGATAACACCGAAAGATAATTAAATTTTATTTTACTTGTTTTATACAACCCTAAAAATCTTGCTATTGAAAACATAAAACTTATTTATTTGCTATGGCTGGATTCAGTTTTCTATAAGCTTTTCAAAGAGCCCCCTCATGCCTTATGTTTCCATTTGAAAAAAGTAGGGGTAGCTCGGAGTTAAGGGGTTGAAGAAAAATTAATTATTATATAACCGAAAGATGGGAAAAAATCAAGATTAGTTAACGTGTTTCGGCATTTTAAAAAAAATCACTCATAAGATATGGATTTTATTCCGTACTTTTGGCCATCCCTGTATCTATATCATTTGATTTAATAAATATATTATGTATTAGCATATTTTGGTACAAAACACAACTTTCTTGCAGGCATATCGCTTCGATAAAAAATTCAAATCGGCCGCGTATTCCGCGTAACCTGTAATAAATGTCCACGTCAGATGACGCAAAGTAGGTAACTGACGTCAGGCAACCTAGCCTCACATATAGGTACGTTTCGTAGCATGCATCAATTGGAGATTTTCAAATGCTCAAAACTGGCTAATTTTTTTAAATTCTAATTTTAAAATTGGCAAGATTTTTTATTGCATATTCAACTGATTTCAATAAAAAAACATAAATTGCCAAACTTGCCTATTCATTACAGAAAATATAGCGCATTACTTTCAACAGACAGACATTCTACACTTATTCAAAAATAATACAAGTTTTATATTGCTGCAATAAGTAAACAGTGTTATGGTTAGAAACAAAAAAATATTGATTTAACCTATGGCGTTTTATGATTATATTATTATGCTCCTGTATTTTTTTAATAGGACACCTTTTACAGAACAACGTAAATGTGGAACTGGGATTTGTGTTGATCTACAAATTGAGGACAACCAAACATCGTAAATATTTTCCCAGGAACATACAATTTTTATTCATACCTCGGCTTAGTGAATATTCAACAGCCTGTCCACACATGTCGCATAAAAGCTGATTGTTTGTGAAAAGAACTAAAAAGAATATTTGGTTCCTTTGATGCGTGTTAATAACATTGCTTTTTTGTCAAATTAGAGTATGTACTTCACTGAATGCCGAAGCGTGCTATTATTTATTGTAAGTGTTTTATTCAGTCGAAACTTAAAGCACGAATGCAATTCGTTTCATCCGCAGGCTCAGTCAATGAGGAAGTAATGCTTGCATATTTTTTAATGAACAAAGTACACGGTTCCATCAATGTGGACGAAATATTCTATGTTAAACGCTACCTTGAAAATTCACATGAAGATAGATCAAAATACGGTATAAGGAGCAGGACCTTAGTCTACGTGGGAATATTCGCTCTTGTTTGTTCTTTTTCGCTCATTTGATCTGGATGCAGTAAAGCTACAAGTATTTAATAATTATGAATATGAATACGAGGTAGTTTTTTTTAGAGCTAACGCAACACAAGAGGCGCTTTTTTACAGTAGCGACAGATGCATGAAATATATTGCCAATTCATCTAAAAGATTGTTTATCTTAAAATAAAATATAAATACCATTTTCAACATTAGAACCTATAGAAAAAAGATGGAAAGAGAATTTGTTGCTACCTTTATAACATCGTAATAGGTACGTTTATGCAGTCGCGGCTAAGACCAGGGCCTGGTTAACTATACAGGGTGATTTTGAAAGTGGGGTAGTAATTTTGGTATGTCTATTTATTCGAAGAACAAGTCACATGCAAAACATTGCCCAATAAAATGTTAATATAAAAACTCATAAATAACTCACCAACTTTCGCAATTTCAAATTATGTAAGCCGGTCCTGTACGTTCACAGTAAATGTTGAAAATTATATACCTACACCTTTCGAGATCGACCTGAGATTCAATTTTCTGTGCATTTCGTGGACCATAGCCAGCCGATTTTGATTATAATCTCCGTTACACTAATAACATATCCACAGGTCATATATTTGGTCAGTTCTTATATCACTGTGTTATATCTAAAATAATAAAAAATATCACGATTCGTTTACGCACGTGTTACGTTTTTATTTAAGGTTAAGCTATAAACGAAGGATGAAACTTCACCAAAGGCTGGGCGCGCATCTTATCACATGTCGTTTATCGGTGATGTATTGTTAAATAGTTCGTTTACTTATTAGGGCAGATTGGGGTTACACAGAGTCGACTTCAATTTTGTAACTTTAAAGGAGGAGGGCCTCTAAGGCCCCTTTTGTTTTTTTTCGCCAGTAAGTATAAGCCAAAAACAGTCGATTTGACCCTAAACGAAACCTCACATACCCCCCCGCCCCCTATTTACTCCACAGTCCCTATGATAAAATAATATGGTAGCATAAACGCCTTGTAAGTGACTAACTATTTGCCAGACTACTACCCTTGAGCCCTTTTACATATTAATTATAACCTACTAAAATAAATAACAAAATTATACCCTTTATGCATCGTTTTTTATATATTTTCAGGTATTAACAATATTGTCGACATTTAATTTCAAATAATTTTAATTTATTGGTATAATAACTTTTATAGTTAGATATTTGACTCAACTTAAAGGAGACCATCTGATGAAGCAATCCTAAAAATGCAGAAATAGGTCAGATCTCATCTATTGTGGTTGATTTCTCGAGTTCCCACTGTCAGAAGTTAGATATCTATAGAGTGTTTTCATTAAACCAGGTTAGTAAATTTAGATAGATTAATTTCTTTAGATAATTATTGAATAGAGCTTTGTCTGTGGAATTGTTCATTAGCATACCTAGATGTTTGGTATCAGAGAACATACATATGACTTCATTGATAGGAATTGTAGTAGATTTGATATATATTAGCTTAAAATGCCTTTCTAAAACAGTAAAAAATGTTACAACAGCTAATAATAAAGAATATATGGATGTAATTCAATGCTGGTTGGGGCTTTAGCCCACAGAGTAGTTAGTTTCACACAATATTGTTAATACCTGAAAATATATAAACAATAATGATACTACTTCAAAACAGTTTTTGAACTTCTGGAAGTTCTGAGTGGAAATTTCATTAAATCTCTAGTGGTAAGTGAAACAACTAACAAGTAATGTTAAAAGTTGAAGCAGATTTCATTACAAATACGTCAGCAGTTCAAAAGAAATCGCAAAATTCATTTTAAAGAGTGTCATTATTATTGCAAAAAGATTATACCTATTTCAACAACTTTGTTAGCAAATAAGTGCGCTGACATTACAACGATCAAACGGCCCGGTGGATGTCTTCACCAATAGCAGTAAGTTATTAAGAAGACTCTGTATCAAATAAGCTGGATATATCAATAAAAACTCAATAAGAATTTTCTACTTCCAAACAAGCAGTCATATCAGACATTATGATTTCCGAATATGCAGACAAAATAACTAGCAATGGAATGAAAATCAAATTTTTGTAAATGTCAATGTTAACAATAAGTAATTGTTCAATAAATTTAAATGATTTTTTTTAGTTATTCTTCGATTTCAACAATAGTAAGACTCTTTATGTTGTTAGTGAAATAAAGCCAATTTTGTTTCTCTAACTTATAAGAGCAGATTTTTACGGTTCTAAAAAGTGGATAAAATGTCAGTTATAAAGTGATTGTGGATAAAATAAATATCAACTGAAGCTATAATTATTTATCATAATATTATTTATGCAGATTAATCTGTCTCCCTGAGATTCGATTTATATTGTTACTTAAAATATAAATGCGACATTCAATAATTGATACAAAGGTAGCACGAGCCAAGTGTTCAGTCAATGACCTTAACAACTGATAAGCCTATAGAATATAAATTATAAACCAATACTTTATGTGAATATTCAACTACTCACTAAGATGCTTATTTAGTAATTTACAGTTACTTTTCAATTACTTGAAAATGTTGATTCTATACAATCATAATCGTTCTAATGTTCTCTAAGTCGACGTATACATACTAGTCTGATACCTGTATGATCGGGATCTGAGCTTCAGAACACAATTACTGTTGCGAATTAAAAAAAAAAACTTGTTTGCGATCAGTGACGTGTTTTGCTACTGACACATTGGGATTATGATAATGTAAGTTAAATATGCATTCAAACTTGCCAATCAAGGTTTGATACAACCGCTTCGGAAATTACAATAATATTTTGTAAGGTAGGAAATTTCAAAATATAGTTGTTACATATCTGTTGTACCGTTGAGAAAACTAGTCATATTTTCTTAAACACTGCTGCCTTACGGTGAGAATGTTAGGTTTTCTTAAATAAATTATCACTACGTCTTCTGAAGATGACTTGAACTTTTATCACGTATCAAATACCTTGGTATCACTAATTCCTGAAGAATATCCACAAATTTAGATAGTCGTTTGTTCTTGAAAAGTCTCCTTCTACCGCCGTAAAGATTCTAAATCCCGCCATTATTTAAACAGCACACTGTAAAGTCATTTTTACTTTAAAGTGTCTTTATGGAACTGATTTTATTGGTAAAACTCCCTTTCTGTGTTAAAGGAAGCTTCATTTCCTGGAGTGTCTTTATGGATCTAATTTTATTGGCATAACTCTCGCTTAGTGTTAAAGGAAGCCTCATTTCTTGATTATGAAACTGGCTGAAAAAGCCAGCTGTAATTATTTTTCCATAAAAATTGCAATGTGTATGTACAGTGTGTCCCATTTTCGATAGTTTTTCATTATCATCTTGAGAATTCCTGAAGATAGTTTAGTTTTCACAATAGTGTGCTACTTTTTCGAGAAACAATTAAATAGCAACAAAATTTTCATAGTATTCTTCGTAAACACAGTCAACTGCTTCTCAAAAATTTTAACTTTCTCCAGTAATTTCTAAGATACCCATGAAAATCATCGAAAATAAGGCAACACGAAGAGTTATGGCCGTTGTTTTACCGTGGGGACAAGCAACGCAAGATTCAAGACTCATAATCTCGTATAATAGTATGGAAGTTTCTGAATCAAGTACATATCCTGTATGTTAGATCGAACGGGGTGGCCACCGTTATCTCCAGATCTAAATCCTTTAGACTCCTTTTTATATGAGCATTTAAAAATTGAGGTATACCGTACCAAAATACAAGAAAAAGAATTGCGTGAACTTATCAACACGGCTGCTGATAATCCTCAAAAAACTCACTATATCTATCTTAAGGTAGATTAATTTATCTAAATCAATTTATTTTTGGTTACCCTTGAAATATACCAGCCTACTGGTTTTCGGGCACCGACATCGATATTTCACAAAATTCTGTTTTTAGACGCATCTTTGAAATTTGGTTACTAATCATAATATTTACGTTTACATTTTAATTTCACTTTTATTTTATATATTTACTTTACAGTATAGTAAAGTATATCTAATATAAACACTTTTACTTGTTTCCAACAGTTAGCTTTAAATTAAAGAATACCTACTTAACTCTCTATTTTTAATGAGGAAATGAAGTAAAATAGATGAAGTATTTATGCCATATGGTCCAGGAGAAAGTTTCTCCTTGGAATAGTTTGAAAACAAGTATTTTCCATGCGAATATGATAACAAGTTGATTTTAGTTGAGACAGGGGTAGATATTCTATACAAATTCGTCCATTGTTGTTTAAATTATTTATGTGAGGCATAGTCACTGTCCAAAGATTAAAATAACTTTAAACTATGACATGGTATTAGTTTTTACACTGTTTGACATTGTGTTACCGGTTAAGAAAATAGAGATGTATAATTTCATAAAAACAGCTCTGATAGCGCAAGGATTTGAATAATTTTTAGTTTTCTTTACAGATGGTACAAACAAAGAAAAAAGTTTTAAAGAGATTAATTAAATAATTTACTGATTTATACAGTGTGGGTTACCAAAAACTTGACACTCAGGTCTTTTCGTATTGATGGAAAAACTAAAAAAAAACGCTCAGACCCGTCAGTTTTCCTTCTGAGGGAGACATATTTTAAGAATGTACTCATCTTCCAAATTTCTACCCCTAAAAAAATTTCGCACTCATAACATCTTGAAATGAAAAGTGGTATTGTACGATACATCATTTTCTTGTACCTAATGATTCAAGCTGTCGCAAAATGTTGTGTCTTTAAATGGTCTACACAGAAAAAGTCTAATGGGGATTAATCTGATGAACGTGCGGACCATTTAGTGGGCCCTTTTCATCCATCTTGAAATGTAACTTTTAAAAAGTGTCTCACAGGCATCGCATAATATGGAGGAAATTAAGTTTTTGGCATAGTAACGATCGCCTTACTCAAGTATATAAGAGTGCCGTTTTTATACGCAAATTTTCAACAAATTCATCGGTTTGTTGAGACAGTCTAAAAAATCTCAGTATGTTAATTTTTTTCCACTGTGTCAATTATAAATTTTTTTCTAGGGTATATACAAGGTGGGCCATTTTAATCAGTACAGTCGAATATCTCGAGTTTCGTGAGTGTTACGAAAAAATGACTCAGACAAAAGTTGCTCAAAAAACTGGGGGCCAACTAGCTGTGCATTCAGATCTGACTTTGACATTGATTTTGAAGATCATTTGAAGGTCAAAATCAAATTTTTAAATAGAAACCCATATTTTTGAAACCGGTTTCGAAAAGAGCAAGAAATCTTACGTCTGAAGCCACTTTAAAAAAATTCTTAGGACTCTTAGGTATCATGCGTACCACATAACTTTGCTCCAAGAATTAAGATCAATCCACATGCAAATGCGGATTGAATTTTCCAATTGGGCTTTGAACATGATCCAGAATGATGTTATTCAGTTAACTACCTGGCTTAGATTATGGGAAGTTAGCCTAAATGCGATTTCAAGTTACGTAGCTACAGGATTGACTGCAGCTTTCCCGGTATTTCACCTTGTAATTACGATCTAAAAGTAACAAGCAAATATTTTTTTTACCAGTTCTCGACGGCTGTTGGAACAGACCCTTAGTCATATACGTAATTCTTATTACAAGTGAACGATATTGTGCAGCATTTACTAACATTGAATTAAGTTTGTTTTCTTTACTTCATTCATATGTAGCGATAATATAAGTTGCAGTAAATTACAATCATGTTTAGTAATAATTTCCTTATATATTATTAGGTCATCTGCAAGCAAGAGGTATCTAGAATGACATATTATATCTGGTAGATCACTAATAAAATAGAGAAATACCAATGATGTCAAAGTGGAACCCTGAGAAACACCAGAATGTTCTTTATATTTCTTTGAAGCAGTTCCATTATATTTTACTAAGAAGGTTCCAGGTTGCCAATGTGAATTAGTTTTAATAAAATATCCGGTACACCATATAGGCACAGTTTCTTTAGCAATATGTTATAATCTACTTTATCAAATGCTTTCTGAAAATCCGTGTAAATTGCATCTACTTATGTTCCATTATCAAACGACTCAATTTGTGGTGTGTGTTATTAACTATGTATTTTACTAAAATGTCTCCACAATAAAAGCATTTATAAAACATTTAAAAAAACTTTACCGGGTGCTGGCAATACTGCGATTGGTCTATATTTCTAACTTGTCCTCAGATTTATAGATTAGCGTCACTAATAACACTTTCCATCCGATCGGAAACATAAAATTATTTAATGCCAGGTTGAAAATATGTAAAAGTGGGGTTTTAAAATAATCACACAACTTTTTAAAATATAAGGTGGAATGTTATCAACATCTGAGGTTCGTTTGGACTTCAGCTTCTTTATAGCCATGATTACATGGCTTCCTGGTTACTAATATTATTTATGTACCTAGGTGGTATATCGTAGTTCGAAACAAAATTTTCTCTATCACAATATTTTCCAAACTAATCAGGAACCTCTTTTGTCAGTATTAGCGTTATTATCATTATAGACCTGGTAATTTGAAGTAAATAAGTTTACTTTTAACATAATTAAAAATGTTTTAACATTCGCTGAAATCTCGTTGTCAATTATTGTACATAAGAATTGTGCTCCCTACTCCTATTTATTAAAATATTCAGATGCTGTTTTAGTTTCATATATTTATATTACTTCTTCATAAGAAAATAAAAGGGGTATACTTTATTACAAAGTTTTACAGTCATTTTGGGCACATGCATATCAAAAGTATTATTGATAATATTACCTATACAAGTTGTCTGTAGCAACATCAACATCACCCTGTTCTGTAACTAAGGCAATTTTGTAGGCAACTTAAAATTAGAGTTAAAGTCGTCGTATTTCTCGCCGTAAAATGACCAAATTTGTGGTGTTTTTAAGTACTGAAATATCGAAAAATATAACACAGAGCAAAAGTAATATCAAAAATAAAATTGTAGATGTTTCGTTTATACACCTTTACTATTTAAACTCTCCTCAAATAATATAATAACTTTTAAAATGCAATTGTCTGACGCATTATTTCGCTATTATAACCCCACATTTCAACAATTATTTTCGCATACTTATAAACAAAAGTGAGCAATCTTGTATGCAGAACTATATAGTTTATGTTATAATAACAATTTTTCATATATTTTCAGGTATTAACAATATTGTGTGAAACTAACTACTCAGTGGACAAAAGCCCCAACCTGCGTTGAATTACACCCACAATATGTTTGGTATCAGAGAACATACATATGACTTCATTGATAGGAATTGTAGGAGATTTGATACATATTAGCTTAAAATACCTTTCTTAAACAGTAAAAACATGTAAGTTTATGTTATAACAATGTTTACAGCTGAATTTAAAAAAACACGTGTTTTGAAAGATTTCAGTACCTAAAAGTTTGTTGGATAGAACGCTTTCTGACGTTAAATATTGATTTTACTTCGGTGCCTTTGAATATTCGCAGGTGGCAGAAGATAACATTCTTGTTATTTACTAAACTCTATATTATTCAGTTCTTAAATGTCTAAAAATATTGTATTTGTAGAAAACACTATTTCAGAATACGCCGCCCTTAAGTGAATGTGACGATCTGAACATTCCACCCTTAGTTTCTCGAGAACTGATTCAAAATTAAACAAACGGTAATACAAACTGGTTAACTTCTAACTACAAATGTTTCTTAGATAAAATGTAAGCGGAAATCAAATAGGTACTATCTGGAAACCGCAGAAATATAAATAAAAGATTTTTAGGAATCTTAACCCAGATTTAGACAAAATATGAGGAAAAAGATAATATATCTAAAACTTGTGGTAAAATTTTGTCATCAATGATAACTAACGATGATAACTTCGGTTGCCAAATCTGTTAGTGTAAAAGTTACCGGGGAGATGAGGTTTTAGTTCCTGTAATATTTTATCTCAAGGCTGATGCACTAGACATAATATTGTCTACACAGTATAAACAGCATTATGTAAATTCAAACTCATTTGTGAGTGAAACTATTTTGGTGATAAACTTGGAGTATGTTTATAACACAATATTTGGTAAGAAAAACTAAAACAAGTGTATATGAAAAGTGTATTATCAGTATCAACTGAAATTTGTGTTTGTAATAACACATAATTTTTTTTAGCAAGTTAAGTCGAAAGTTGTCCAATATTAGTCATAAAAGATTTATAGATAAATGTTATTGAGTACTGAAAGTAGGAGCTATCGGTAGAGTCATTGACTCAATGGTAGAGTCTAAGGTTTGCGTACGAAGTTGATGTGCATCACTAAGGAATTTAATAATTATTTAACTGCCTTACACAAATATATGTATATTAAGCTACATAATTATTTAGTTACATGATAAAATTCACTAAACAAAAAATAATATACTCAAAATTTTTTTTTCTCTGGCCAAGGATATTAGTTATGATAGCAAACAGGTCTTCCATATGTGACAACTTCGCAAACCTACAATATTAGGTGTTTCTAACATAATGACAAACAAACCTACTATGAATGAAAATTCGGAATTCCAGGAAACAACTACTCTGCGGGCTAATGCTCCGACCAGCATTGAATTGCACCCAAAACACTCTAACAACAGCTAAAGTCATTCGTCGGCAGCCCACCGGACATATATCGGTTTGAAGCTTATTAGCTCTCATCAGTATGCTATAAGTAATGTAACCTACGAACAACTTTAGCTGTTTTAAGTCTGTCTAACCCGACCGTAGGGACCATAACTAACGCGAAGTCAGAGCAAGTTATTAGAGATACAACTTTTATTAGAAATTTTATTTTGTACCTCTAATAATGATAATAAAGGGTAAACCCTAGTTACTCAGTTTTGAATTTTATAATATTTTTATTTTTATTTTTAAATGTATTTGTAGAAAAGTATTGGTTTTGGACTGTTCTTTCATAAGAGTTTTTGCTGGGGTTGGTTAGATATAGAAGCCCTTTCAGTATTTATTTAAGTTACCTACTAATATCTCTACCCTCATTCTAATCACGAGGATTAGCCCAGAAGTCGAAGACTTGTGCGGGAAAGGGGACGGCATATTATTATTAAGCAGGCAGCATTTGCGCCCAGGATCGACTTACGTTGGTAGGCCCTAACCACCATTCAGTGCAGGAGTGAGGGAAACCTGGAAAACCTCATTAATTAGGGGTAGTCAAATGTCAACCGGTATCAATCTCTCACATTGACCCAAGCCAACATTCTTCCACCCTACCATACCCGCAGAGAGGGTGTCAATCTCTCCACAAATATAGCTTATATACGGTCTGCGGGGGTCGAACCCACAGCGATCTAGTCACCTCGATTCAAGTACTGACGCCTTAAACCGCGCGACCACTGACCGATCCAATAATACCAATAAATATAAAAACGTAAACACACAAATACAATAAAATTACACCTGATCATTAACCGATGTTACTGTTAATAATATCTGAGTTAGTTTGCATCAAACCTTAATTATTACAAACATTGAAGAGGCAAACATTTTTGCATGTTGTTTCTTAGAGAAGAGAAATACGTAAAATGTATTGCTTTGCCAATTTGCAAATGTAGGAATATTAAACAAAAATTATGTTAAGGTGGAAGGACAATTAACGTAATCATTGATAAATTTAAACAGAAAAATCATGGAATGCATTTGTCTTCTTATATTTAAGCTAAGAGTTTTATGTCATGTTAATAACTCCTCATGTGATGCGCGCACAGCCGGATAGAAACTGCCCATCTTGTATGAAAGAAATTCATCTAGTAGCTGGAATTCCAAATAACGTTACCATACTCCAGTTTTGACAAAACGTATAAATTAAAAAGTAAAGAAAAAGTCTGCATATCATTAAAGTTACAAGAATTACGTATAAGAAACCCAACACTTCTCTGAACGGAGAGCACAAGATCAATAATATATTTATTAAATATTACGCCCATTTCCTTAAACTCATCGCCTCTTTTTAACTGTGCACCATTCAACGAGTCGTCACACATTAAAGGATTATATTTTCTGCTGAAAATAAGAATATTATCAAAATTGTTTTGCAGCTTATGACAATCTTGTAGAGAATTAATAGGACAATACATTTTCAAGTCATCAGCGGACATAAAGCAATTAACGCCAATTATATCCGCAATGCCATTAATAAAAATTACTAAAGGTAAAAGGTTCCAATATGGAGCTTTGGGGTACTCCAGATATAGCAAAATACTCTACGGATTTAAAACGTCGGTGTTCAACGGTGTATTGGATTCTGACAGTAAATAAAAACTGAAGAAACGTACAACATTATTTTAAAAATCTGTTTGCTCAAATTTGTGTAACAGTAAAGTGTGATTGAATATGTCAAATGCGCTGCTAAAATCTGTATAAATAACATATACTTGTTCCCCGCATCAAAGAGAGATTGGTAACCACCCCTGCATAAATCCATGCTGATGATTAATTATTCCGCATATGTTAGAATGTATTTTGTTGTGCAATATGCATTCAAAAACTTTAAATTACTTAGAATGGTAATATGCTGATAATGATATGTTGCAATGAATACTCATTTCTGCTATAATAATCGACTGAACTGTTCATTATCGACCTTATGAATCGTGGGTAATGTACCACAATGAACATTAAAATTAACTCATATAAAATTATTCAGGATACCAGTTGTAAAAATAAATATCTTTAATGGATTTAATGTTTTTTTTAATACGAATGTTTAATTTTCCATTACAGTGTAAATCACGAAAACGTTTGAGAAGCATAGCTTGGACGATGATACATTTTTAAATTTCAATAAAACTTTCTTCCGGTACGTCACTGGTTTTTTCTAGCAGTATTTGAGAGAGTGCATTTTCGGCAACTTATTTAACGTTTTTCTATACATAATACTATTTGCTTTGTTGTAGTTGTTAATTTGTCATTTATTCTTAAGAGAGCAGTAGCGATTTTCTAAAACATCAACAAATGATTTTTTTAAATTGTTAATTAGCTCTACTGTTGTTACTCGGTATCAATAATTAATTAAAAAGTAGTTAATTTTAACTCAAATAATAATTATTATAAGTAGGCAGAAGTAGTTTTTGAAAACTGAAAGTCAAAATTAATGAAATAAATCAAATAAATAAATATTCATGTTACAGCCAGACTCCATCTTCTAGAGGATTTTGAAATCTGGCCTTTAATTTAGCGAACTACAGAAATCCATCATTATCTTTATTTCGCTCGAAAACGGCCGCAAATACAAAAACAAGATAGGAAAAAGTTTTTAAATTAAACAGGAAGTTAAATCCTTGTTTTAGAAAAAACCAGTAGCGTATCGGAAGAAGCTTTGAGAGCCCTAAAGGAGGTCCGACCCCAGAAAAAGTATCACCCTGTAGATCATAACAAATTTTAGAATCCTAATGATGCAGGTAATCTAAGTTACTTACGTTCCAAATTTTAGCTGCATATGAAGTTTTTTACTTAAAATCATGCGCAGAATCATCCCCCGCATAAAAATATATTATTTATTTTGTTCATGTAAGTTTCATCATTTACTTTTATAACATTTTTTGAAATTTTATAAAGTACGATATGTGCGATGACAATGTCACTTGCACACGTTGTTTTGTTTAACTTCTCTAAAGACTTTTGTTCTCAAAATAGAAATGTCATAAAGTAGATAAAATTTTGGCACTTTTAAGAGAAACTGAATAACGGGGAAAACAATCTTCCAAATAATAAATCACAAATAATAAGTACCTACTTAATGCAGGTTAACTATTTGATAGACTTTTGAACTTAAAAAATTGTTATGCATACAGCAAATTTTCCATAAATTCAGAGGTTAACAGAACACTAAAAATATAGACATTTTTCTCTGTTAGTGGATTAGTCGATTACAGCCTTATTAACTGATTTTAAATGAAACTTAGTGCAGGATTGCCACATGGGACAAAAATATTTTCATTGAGACAGAGTGATTCAGAAAAAGTGGTCGACCAGTGTTGACATATTCGAATTTGTCATAGAATGTTTAGTAAATTTGATAGTCAGTTCAATATTTTCCCCAAACTGTTTAACAGTTACATTGTATGATAAAATGAGTACTTTAAAAGTTCTCTTGGCACATAATCGATTTCTGGAAATATTATAAACTAAATGCAATTCTTCTGGAAACCATTCACAGTAAATTAAAATTTTCTATAGGCTGTCCACAAAATTTGCTTGAATTGTGTCACTTCAATATTGCAAATGGAAATCTCAATCCTTTTATGCCATTAATGTCTGCCTGCATCAGTGTAAAGGTAATTTTCTGATGCACCTCGTATAATGCATGTATTAAATTTCACATTAAATTTCCCACATTTTTAACAATTCCTTACAGAGAACACGTTATTTTTTATTTATCTACGAGTTCTAAATAGGCCAATCTGTGTGAGAATTTAGACTGACTGCATTCATAAATTGTGCCGAAACCTACTCACCTTGAGTTTTTTTTATTCATGAATTTTAATGCATTTCATTTTAAAACATTAATACGTTTCTGAGAATCTATCTATCCTGTCCTGCAGAGTAAATTCAAAATCGTCTTTTTATTGTATACACGAACGGTCGCAAAAGACATTACAGATTCAAACATCATGATATAATCTCAACTTCGAACTCTCAGACAACCTATACGGCGGTATTTTGCATTTATATGAGCTGCCTGTCAATTTCAATTAATTGTTAATTGTCACAGTAACAATTGCAGTTAGCTTGTAAGCATATTGTTTTGGAATGTTGCTACTGAATTAAATAAATGGGTCACCCCTAACTTAAAAAGAAAATGAAAACTTAACAACTATGCCAACCTCCCAGCTAACAATTTCTTGTTCTGTAAAAATTGTAAGAACGTTTCCAGAGCAAATTTTATAGAGCAATGTTTGTTCTAAGAACATTTTCAAAACGTTCTTACAACACGAATACTATAAAAATGGGCACCGTTCTATAGAACCTTTTAGTTCTTTAAGCGGTTCTGTAAAGCTTGCAGGGAATAATTATAGAAGTCTTAAAGAATTTTTATAAGTTACAAAGCAAAATTCTATAGCACTTCGCTATACAATTTTTGTGTTGCATGGTGTTATATTTAAAGAACTTTAAAATCGTTTAATTGTAGCTTTTAAAAACAAAATGTTTCTGTATCGCACATGTTAGAAATAATATGGACGGGCCAATAAGAACCAATAAGATGGGCCTAATCAGCCTGCATAGGAGTACTTACTTACATTATTACGAATTGCTTAGTTTGTTTGTCCATCAGGGAGCAGTACATTTTAATGCGGAAAAAGTTTTATCGTGAAATATGTGGTACATAATGGTAATTTTTTGACGCGCCCTCAGTTAACCTTATATTTCCTATGATGCTGGAAATTTAATAAAAAATTTTTTTTTCTAAATTGATGAATGTGACATAAAATAGTCAGAAAGTAAGTATATCCATATTATTGATATCATTTCACCTATTTATATTGTACAATCGTTTGCAATAATAATGACACTCTCTTAAAACAGTTTTGAACTTCTGGAAGTTTTGAGTAGAAATTTCATTAAATCTATATCTGTGAGTGACACAACTAATAGCTAATATTAAAAATGTGAAGTAGATTTCATCACAAATACTTCAGAAGTTCTAACGAAATCGCAAAATTTATTATAATGGGTGTCATTATTATTGCAAACGATAGTACATATTTTTAATTAAGATTTTTTTTCCTTCCTCACAATATGGCGGCAGAAAGTCGGCTTCATCTTGTACTTCCAATGGATTCTCACTAATATGACATTTTTGTGTCGATTGCTATGATTATAGAGCAAATATGCTTCGTAGGCAACTACTTAGTATTCACAGTGTTGTCATATTTTATTGTGGTAATTTCACTTATTTCAATCTTATTTAATAAATCTATTAAAATTCTTTAACTTCAACATCTAAAAGTGAAAATGTTTAAGGTTTGGGATGGTCTAAATTAAATATGTTACTAAATTTCTATAAGAAAATCAATTTCTCTTAGCAATCAAATAAATCTTATCTATCGTAATGAAATTTTCTTTCTGCAAGCAGATAATAATTTTTACAAGTCACGACTATGTTATACAAATTTCCCCATTATACATTGATCAAAATATTTTGTACCATTACAGGCAGGTCTCGTCAGATGGGGCTATGGGAAACCTACATATATAAAAAATGATAGTTCTATAGCGTTTCTTTATGGAACAAAAAGGCTTTTGTTACTTATTTACTCTATAATGATTTTATAACAACTGTATTATTATTTTTTATAACTGCTTTAAAAAGTTCTCTTAAGTTCGATAGCGGCTTACATATTTGTAATTTGTTGTCCGCAGTAGAATTGTAACTTAACAATACCTTACACAATAGTTCTATAATTAAACTATAAGCGACATTATGGAATAATTAAGAGTGTCACAGGAGATGGTATAATTCTACAAGGCACTATTTTGCATTTGTTTTACAGTAATTTGATTCTATAAGCACCGTTGCTGTAAAATTGTGTTATTGTACACACTTATAGGGCTACATTAGCAGTTATCTTATAACTGCTCTATAAATTATGCTCTAAGAACGTTCTTACAACAAATTTAAAAAAAAATTCAGTTTCTGGAGGCAAAATAGTCTCATGTGCCACATTAATGCAACAATTTAGTATTCTAAATACAACTATAAAATATTAACAGAATATAAAACTACTATTACTCTAAATGTATAGAACTACTTTGCTAGCTGGGCTGGCACCCGAGTTTCAAAAAATCATTTTCTTCTTTGTGATTCTTATAGATTATCGTTTATAGTGGTTTGTAGTATCATTTTTTTTCATTTGTAGTAATTTCAAAAAAGTTATATGACTTTGATAAAACTCACCCTCGACTTTTACAACACTAAAATCTGAGGGTTGCTTCTTACGAAGAATCATTTGTAGTTATTTGTAGTAACTTTCATTTCATTTGTAGTTCTTCAAAATCCTAAATAGAGGCACTATATCTCATGCGTAAGCTAAAAAATTCTTTGTAGTAACAAAATAGGATAAGAAATATCGTTTGTAGTAACTTTCATTTCATTTGTAATTTCTCGAAATCCAAAATAAAGTCACGATACTTCAAGAGGAGGCTAAAACATCTTTGTAGATGTTTGTAGTAACTTTCATTTCGTGTAGTTGCTTGAAATCTAAACTAGAACGACTGTATTTTAGCGAAGGATAAAAAATTGTTTGTAGTAACATTCGACTTATTTGTAGTTACTCAAAATCCAAAATCACTATACTTCAAATGCTACCTAAAAAATTGTTTGTAGTTCTTTGTAGTTGTTTGAAATCTAAAGCAGAATCGCTGTATTTCAAGCAAAGAGGAATTAAATATCGTTTGTAGCTGTTTATAGTGAATTTCATTTCATTGGCAGTTCCTTGAAATTTAAAGTAGAAACACAGTATTTCAAGCGAAAGATAAACCACCGTTGGTAGTTGTTTGTAATAACTTTCATTCCATTTGTAGTTCCTCGAAATCTGAAGTAGAATTACTATACCAGTTGCCGCATTTGTTTTCTTCAAAGGCTACTTTACACATAATTCGGTCTAAAATAAAATACAATTAAAACGCCTTATTGTTGTCGCAAACAAAACGTTTCAGTTGCACAATAAGTGGGATGTATATTTTGAACACAAGAAAAACTTATTTGAAAAAAGATCAAATAAAAAATTCTTTCAATATTGGCAAAAAAATGGTACCTATGCATCTGAGAAAAAAAATTTGGAGCGTCACGACGTCCAACGTCGTTTAGTTATGTACCTTAATTTCAAGTCTTAGTCTGCCCACAAACTTTGACAACACTTTGCTTTAGCCGTTTACAAGAAAAATGCATTTTCCTTGATACAAAAATCGCCCTGTATACGGATGTAACCTTAGCTAGAGAACACAGAGCAATGTGAAGGTTAATGGTGGGAACATTTATTAAAGTAAGTAAAGGTAAATGAATTTAGTGAACTGAACTTTTCGCCCAAAATTAAAAAACTGGATGCATTAAAAAGATAATTGAATGCCGCTTAGGGTTAGGTTAGAACTATTAAAAAATCAGTCCAGACAAAATAAGTCAATTGATACAGTTGATTTAAGTTTATCAAACTGTTGACTAATAAAGTTTAGTTCACGAGGTTATATGTACCAAAATAATTTGTTTCAATTGAGTTTATAAATTCGATTATGATTCCAATTATATACTAGTTAGGAATGATACTCGTATGTGTTTAGGTCAACCGTCAAAAAAGTATTTCCTCGGGAAAAGCAAAATAAGAATTAAGTAGGTACCGGATGCCTGGCATATAAAGTTATTTTTGGTTTCTTCAAGAATTATATATAAATGCAGGTTTTCCGGTATGAGCGTACAAAAATGTACAGAGTTATAGATCTAGATAAAATTGAAAATACCTATATTATTAAAAAAAATGCATGCTTACTAAAATATAGGGTGTTAAATTTTAAAAACTAAAAACTGCAGTTACCTTTAAGTATATTTGAAATCATCAAAATAATTAAACATTTGTATTCATCATTCAATATCACTTTTACTATTTAAATTATTTCTTCTCAAATAATACAATAACTTTTGAAATGCATTTGTGTGACACATTACCTTACTATTTTAACCCCACATTTTAACAATTATTTTTACATATCTACTTATAAACAAAAGTGAAGAATCGTATACAAACTATGTAAGTTTATGTTATAACAATATTTATATCTACAGTTGAATTTAGAAAAAAACGTATTTTGAAAGATTTCTGTCCCTTAAAACTTGTTGGTTAGACCGTTTTCAGCCGTTATACAGTATGCGCCAAAAGTATGGAATAAATTTAATAAAAACGAAACAATTATTTTTTGGGAAAAATCCTCGAACAGGTCGATTTTTAATTTAAAAAATACATATTTTAGCGTAAAATGCGATTTTCAAATGTCATTTGTTTTCGAGTAATGACGTCATCGATTTTTTTTAAATGGCAACACCATATTTTATTCCTTGATTCTGAAAGATCGTAAATTTTATCCATAAAAAAGTAACAATTCTGAGGTATGTAAAATAAAATACAATTGATTAAATTTTATTTATAAATTAAATGTTCGAATTTCCATCCACCAACTTCTTGACAATGCGCAAGTCTGTGAAGAATATCTTCTTGCACATTATGAATGATTTCTGGGGTAACTCTGCGTATTTCGTCCCGAATGCGATTTTGAAGTTCTTCTAAATTACGTGGTTTATTAATGTACACTTTTGACTTCAAGTATCCCCATAAAAAATAGTCAAGAGGTGTAAGATCTGGCGATCTTGCAGGCCATTCTATCGGTCCGAAAACAAATGACATTTGAAAATCGCATTTTACGCTAAAATATGTATTTTTTAAATTAAAAATCGACCTGTTCGAGGATTTTTCCCAAAAAATAATTGTTTCGTTTTTATTGAATTTATTCCATACTTTTGGCGCATACTGTATATTCGTTTTACTTTGGTACCTTTAAATATTCGCAGGTGGCATGAGATAACATTCCTGTTGTTTCCTAAACCTTATATTATTCAGTTCTTAAATGGCTAAATTTACTTGTATTTGTAAAAAACACTATTTCAAGAATACGGCGCCCTTAAAGAGAATGACTGAAAGTGAATGTTCGAAGTTTTTGTTGAATGTGAAACAGATACTGATGGTTTTCAATAACAATTGATAAACTGAAGCTTCCTTATCAAAATGTTTGTAGTGCCTAATTAATATATATCTTTTGAGTAATTCCATCCTGTCAATGTTCATCTGAATAATTACAAATTATTAAATCAAATAATTTTGTTATTCCATGTTATTATCATGCATCTAACATTCAGTGAAAATTTGAACATTGATATTGTACCGTCTTTTAAAGAATTAGCCAACACTTAGATAACAAGGTATACTTCATTTTTTCTCGAAAACAGTATACTTTACACCAATGAAACAAGATTACACCCATTAGTTCCAATTCATGGCTCAATAAACTATATTAATTTTCTGTAAATATAATTTACGTTAAAGATGTACAATGTGTTACAAACTTGTGAAGAGAGCTGGTGTAGCAAATGAGAGAATAATCGAACTTGAATTAATAAGTTATTTAAAAATAAAAATAAAAAAATTGAACTCTGCCAAGCTGTAACGAAACCCCCGGTAATTTACCGGGGGCTTCGGCTGTATCTTGCAAACAATTGACAATTCGAAAAAAAATCATTACAGACTGCTATTATTTTAATCCGTAGAATCACCTACCGCAGTTTCCTGATGGACTATTAGAACACCCTGTATAAATAGAACAGTTTTTGTATAGTACACATTTTTGTCTAATTCATTAATTTTACAATACACGGTGTCTTCAATTTCTTTCCTTGTAATACGTCATATGCGTCAATACAATAAAAATATGTCTTAAATAAGCAACAAAGACAATTCCTACAGAAGAAAGTATCAGAATTGAAAGATATATTATGGACGTGTAACAATATTTGAGCCCACTTTCGAATACAGCGTTGTGTGTCGCAACTTGTTCCAAAGATTAATCAAAATGCAGACTAATATCGCCATATTTGGTTGGACATTATAAATTCAGACAGCCAGACTTAAATCCGTAATGGTAATATATGTATAATATTACCGCATGCATGTAAAAACCTGTGTACCCGATACTCATGATAACTCGTTTTAAAAAAGTTTTGCTTTACCACCACTCACCACATTATATATTAAAATTATATAACCACAAAATGTTTTCCTACAGTCTTCAATAAAAATATTTAATTGACATCTGTTGTCCAATTAGGAATAAATGAATTAGGCTTATGTTATGTGTAATTATAATCTTTATTATGCTTTTAAAATAAATATAAAATGATAAATTAATGTTTTATATTAATTATAATGTTATCTTCTCCAGTATGTCAGCAAGATATTGTTTATATTTTTTTTATTAAATTAATTAATGTTACAGTAACTAATAAGAAAGGTTTGCAGTTTCATAATTATAGAAACTCAATACGTAAAATTTACTTTAAAAATATTAAGTTAATCGTAGTTCTAATGGTACATGTTCAAGTTCATTCATAATCACCGTGTGATATAGGCTTTGCTCCGTTTAAGAATATAAAGTGTCAAACTTTGTATACATTCTGATAACATATTTCGAGAACCATTAGCCCGATCAGTTTAGCGTACCTATATTCATTCCATAACAATTTTAAAGATAAAATACAAGTTAAATTATTTAAAAATTGTAAATAATTAACGTCTTCTGCAAAATAATGAATCATGTGACTGATTTTATTCCTAACTATAAACATTTACATTCGCTGAGAAAGTATATGTAGATACTTCACTGTAAAAGTTCATTAAAAATATTATAACGTTTCAAAACCTGCGTCAGTTATCGTTTTAAAATCTTTTGAACCTTTTAAAAAACCTGTTCAGCGCCATCTATTGATGAGTGTATAATAAGTGTAATTTTTGAAATTTTTATCCTAAATAATACATTGAACTTGATTGAAACATTTGATAAAAGTTAAAACGGTGGAGATACTAAGCGCGTATAGCCTTCAGACATTTATCGATTATAGTCAATTAACAAAGTAATTACTAACAGCATATCTATTCAAGATATAAATGAAACTAATAAATTAGATATAAGAGGAAAGGAGGTTCTGATGGTTTACCTCCCATTTTTATAAAATCTTGCATCCTTGCTGTTTCGGATCCCTTAAATATTTATAGTAAGTCTTTAACAAGCATAAATTGTTCCTGAATTAAAAGAGGTAATAAACATTTAGCTTCAAATTATCGCCTCGTATCGATTTAGTTAACCCTGGGTAAAAAAATTTAAGCTCAAGTCATTTGTTTTTTGATAGTAAACCGTGTATTAGCGAACATCAGATCTTCCAAGGACGTTCCATTTGTACAGAATGTCTCATACTCGATATTATGGGCCTACTGTGAGACTACAAAAAATTTAAATAAAATTTGGGGCACGTGGGCTAAATGGAGAGGCATTTTCAATCAAAATTGTTATCTTTGGGATTTGACAGAGATGACTAATGACGACATCAATTATATTTTTTTCTAGAAACACCCAAATATATTTCCTACAGAAAATTTCTCTAATAAAAGTTTAGTAGAAAAAAAGAGCTTTTTATCAGGAAAAAAATTTGGGTATTGTATCCAGAAAAAATATAATTGAAGATGTCTTTAGTCGTTTCTGTCAAATCCCAAAGCTTTCGATTGAAAATGGAACTTACCTCATCCCATTTAACACAACGTGTCCTAAATGTATTTAAATTTTTTGTATCCTCACAGTAGACCGTTACTATCAAGTTAGAGATACCCTATACAGTCAACTCTAGAAGAGGAGCCAAGTTGATGCCGTGTGATGACGTGATGAAGTTTATTATAAAAATCTCTTAGTTAAACTGAGGAATTTGCAGAGTAGTATGTTAAAATTATTAACTTAACTTTCGGCGTATCCCAAGGGTCTTACTTGGGGCCACTACTTTTTTTATTATTTACTCATGATATTGAATTATGTTTTATACGCTCTGCGTTTTGTTATACGCCGATGATTTAACTATATATCAGTGATACTAATAACTATAAATTTTCAAGCGGAGTAGACTGTTCAAATACTGTAGGAGTCAATACCGACAATTTATTTAAGTTTCTCTAGAAAAGATAAGTGCAGCCTGTATTAGACTCTAACTTATCTTTTTGCTGTCTATTGAGACGGTTGTTAGAAAATCATGTAAGCATTTAGGTTTCACAATGAAGAACACTAGGAATAATTGTAGGATTCGTTTATATTAGTTTAAAATACTTTTACAATACAGTAAGAAAAGAAGAACACTAAGTTATTTACGTAAAAAAATCCAAATATTTTCCTTATAAAACTCCCTTATACAAAATTTGCCCATATAATTTGGAATTCAATCTATGTAAAATATGGTGAATTGATAAAATGCAGATAAAATTTACCAATACCTAAATTTTAGATTTATGAGAAACCTCCATTTTTGTTCAAATGATCTCAGTTTAAAGCATTTTAAACTTGTGGTGTTTTCAAGTACAAAAATTTCGAAAATTAAAACATGTAGAACAAAAGGTTTGTTCCAACAACAGCAAGAATGGTTTCTGAACCGTCCAGAACTAGTCAGTCAGTTCAGTTGTTAATGTGCTATCGGTGATTACGACGTAAAACGGTGTTGGTCAAACATTTCTGACAGTTCTGAACCAGTTCTCAACGGCTGTTGGAACAGACCTAAAGGTAGTATCAATAATAAAATTCTTAAATGTTTTGTTTACTTACTTTTACTATTTAAATTCTCCTCAAATAAAATAATAACAAAAAGCGTTTGACACACACTATTATGCTATTCTTATGCAGAACTACGTAAGTTTATGTTATAACAAAATTTACATCTTCAGTTAAATTTAAAATAATACGTTTTGAAAGATTTATGTACCTAAAAATATGTTGGTTAGTTCGCTTTCTTTCATTATATACATATATTCTTTTTACTTCGGCACTTTTGAATAGTCGCAGGTGGCATGAGATTATTATATTACTCTCTAAATTATTTGTATTTGTAGAAAACACAATTTGAAGAATACGGCGGCCTTAAAACAAATGGCACGTTCAACAAACTTATTCTATGTACGTAAATGTAAATTGTAATAATTTTGGTAGTAACTCAATGCATGGGTTTATATTGAGTACTTCAGTCATATTGATTTATTCTTCAATTCGCTTCCCGTCGTAAGGTGCAAGGTGTAATGTTATTTTTGTTTGTATTTAGTTAGTTAGTATTTGCTATCTTCCTCCCACTTTTTATATGTAATTTTGTTTGTATGTACAGTTTTTCATTAAGTTTTTTTAGTACTTTTCAAATAATTTAAGAGTATTTGTGGATATTATCTTAAGTGTAAGATATTTGTTCAAAATTCTCTTGAACTATTTCCAGTAATAAGTAAATACGTGTGTTTGACGAAGAACGGACCAGAACTTTAGCTTTTTTGGGTGAAAGTAAACCTACTTGGTCAAGTTACTTTAGTATAATTTGGAGGCGATTTTAAAGGGACCAAATATGAATATAAGTTCTTTTACCAGAAACGTAGAGATCGCTAAAAACACCGTATACAGTCTCTTGTATTTTCCACTGTGTTCTTTTGTTTATGTTTAATAATTGCAACAAGAATTCATTAATATCTCTAACATAAAAAATATTGCCAAAATATTGATTGATATTGATTTTAAATAATTTCGTTGCTCCAAAAGGTCCACGAGTTCGTGGGAATAATGGTGTAGTTATACAAGTTATTATTCAATGGTTGAGGGTATTCTCTAAGATAACTTAATTGTTCTGCTAAATTTGTAAGTAATACACACATATTTTTAAATTCACATCGACTTACCTCTACTAAAAGGTGAATGTATTACACAAAACTAAAATATATTCAGTGAATACATTTACATTATTGCCATTATAAAATAGATACTTTCTTTAGCATTTGAATTCAGTTGGACGACGTACCTGCAACAAAACAAGAAATTATTGTAGTGAATCACGTTCTACTCAGCTCTGCAAAAAGGTTAGTGACATTTATTAACAATAATTATAATTTATGATATAAGTGACTGTCTACCAAAACTAAAAATAGTGCTGTTCAATATAGTACTAACTAATGAAGAAAATTGAAAGATATTAAAAGCCTACATATCACTCAATCTTTGTACTGTTTGTTTTGCATCTTTCTCCGTCAGTAACAATTTATTTTATTAAATAATAAATATGTCGACAGTTCCATATTATAATTAAGGTCAGAGACGATGCGAAGCTTTGAATCTTAAATTAATTAATTTAGCCATGAAGCAGGTCTCTGTACTTATAAAAATATTATTGATCCAATTCTCAAAACGAGGTTCTATATGGAATTATTTATGGATGTTTAAGATTAAATCATTATGAATAATCAGTACTCTTACATTACAAGACAATAATAAATTTGTATCAATCCATTAAAAAAATAGGGTCGTGATAGTAACTCATTGAGTAACAAACAATTTTTTAGATAAAAATATGTTAATGCAGGGAAAAATTAGTCTGCCGTAAATATATGTAAAATAAATTGTTTTAATAGCTCTAACAGATCTAACATCTACACAAAAATGTAGTTATACGTTCAGTACAGAGATCTCGCGAACGGTAATATACAAGGTGTCTGGGAAAATGTGAGAAATCGCTTGGATGTAGATATAACATGAAAAATAACATGACAAGTTCCTTTTTTTTGCTACAGTCCCTCCCTACGAATATATGTGTCCCTGAAGGATGCCGTTGGAAATCGGTTTTTCTTGAATAACTTTTAAATTACCCAATATAATTTAATAAAAATTTAATGTGATGGACCTAGTAAGGATCTCTTAAAATAGTGTCTTTTTTAGTTTACCACCAGACTTATTTATTTTGTGCTGAGTAAATACTAATGTACAGCAACTAAATTAAAAAAATAAATAACATTGAATGAACATTGATGTTAATGTTTATGGAGAAAATGTTTGAATTTATAACAATATTTAATTAACAATTTCGGAATTAATAATAATTGTTAGCAATAACGATTTATAAATAACAAGTGCAGCAATTAACAACAATACATTTCAAATGGAAATTATTTAGTAAAAACAACGAAAATTGAAGCGGAAATTGATACATACACGTTTAATAAAACTTAAAAATTTTTGGCAACTGCACAATAATGTATTTTACATAATGTACCTACCGAAGTTAATTCTTTTGCAAATGAAAATACTTTTCTCAACTGTCAACACTCAGCGCACAGGAATTTCGAAACAGAATAAGGGACATTATTTTTGTTAAACTGTATGTAAATAATGAAAATAACAATTTTTTTTTAAAAATAGTCATTGGCGTAGAAGTTCTGTTTAAGAAAGGAATTGAGCACCCCTTCCACTCCGCCACTGTGCAAGTTTTTTAACGTTCTTATCGCTTGTTTTATGCCCCTTAATTAATAGGCATTAATATAAAAAAATCTAAGCATTCTTTTATAAGTTATAATGAAAATGTTAATGAAAAAAAAATATATTCAACACCCTGTATCTCGGATACGAAGCCTTCTACGGCATATGTTTATAGGAACTTTTCTTTTTAAAAACATGTGTTCTATTGTTTGTTAGAATTTGTCTACAAAAAAAACTGACTCACCCTGTACATATGCTTAAATTAAGAAATTAAGTTGCTTATTTTTATGTCTTACAATTTTCTGAAAAGAAATATGAGATATTTTGCGTACTTCCTGAAATATAGATATTCGTGGACATAACACACTACACAGATGCTCTGCTACCAATGTTGGTGGAGATAAATAAATAACTTTCCACTAATTCCAATCTTTACTTTTATTTATCTTTTACAAAAAGACAGAATTGACAGTTTTTCTCGTTTTTTTTATATATATGACAGACACAGACTTGATTAAATTTATATAACAAGTACACAAGTACGAGTACTAACATGATTACTAATATGATTTCTAACAATAGACTTCAAACTGAAAAAATGCTGTTTCTGTTTTCTTTCATAACTTTTTATTTTCAAAATAAATGTCATGAAATTGGGTACGTTTATTTAGTTCGACATGAGCTTTCCAATGGAGGTGGAAAAAAACATTATACGTCTACTACTCAAGTGTTCACACAAGTTTTATATCTCCTTTGGCACTGGAGTATTTGCATCACATTTGGAATATAAATCTACAAGAGCACTAGTAATACAGACTTGTAAAAAATTAAATCACAAATAAAAAAGTTATCTAAAAAAAATTTAAAAAAAATTTCTTGTCACACTGTATCTCCGTTAATATTGAGTTTTCGAAAAATTGTTTTAGGACTTTGTGACCCTAATTTTTTGTGAGGAATCACCTCCTGAAGTCTTGACGCATAATTTCCGGACACCCTGTATAAGCCCTTAAAATTACGGCACTCATATTCCGCACACCTTGTATATATTTTTTTATGAAAAAAATCAAGTTACTCCCTCAAAACAGTAATTAACCAGCACTCATCATTTTACTTATCCTAACTGGAAATATTACTGTAACAAATGTAATGTAAGGCAATTTATAAAAATCTGAATAACTAACTAAAAAAAACCTATGAATGGGATGATGATTTTACGTACCTAAGTTTTAAATACAACAATCTGTGTATTATTTAAACTTCACTTTCCTGATTCTAATTTTGCAAGACTTTAATGTCTTGAAAATTTACCACTTTTAGAATACACTTTCATAAAGTCATAATCCAGAGAACCACCTCTTAAAATATTTTAATGTACACAATGTATAATTTGTAAATATGCAACCATTTTTAATTTTATTTCAATAATTTTTAAATAATTTGCGTATTTTATTTTAAAAGGGTTTTATACAGAGTAAGCGTAAAACCCGTGTATAAAACCTAAACTCCAACTGCATGTAGAAAATCCAACCACGTATTCTGTTTAAAATTAAGGTAATCTTGTTAAGTAAGCATAACTTCTAAATCCCTTGAAATAAATTAAATCTGGCATAATTTTTAGTGCCTATATTGATAGGTTATAAAATATAAAATTTGCAGCTTGCGCAAAGTAACCTTTGAAAATACTATACCTATTTCGGAAACGACGCCCCTGGCCCTATGTATATATTAACAAAATTACTTTAATTTTAACCATAGAACACGCTCTGTATTATCTGCACGCAATTTCATAAACACCCTGTATATCATTTTAATATAAAAGTAAACGTTGAAGAAACTGATCCATTTATTTAATAATAGACTCTGTAGTTCAATACCGTGATAGAAATTCTATTGTTAATATTCAAATAATATACCTACCAGTTTACAATAGTAAACTCATTTTTTTATTATGTGTGAATATTTACTATTTGTGCCTAAAATTATATTACTGCTAACACGATTTTAATATACCTTCGCATAAAACTTACCCGCATCGATGCTTGCCTTAATATAATTTGATTTTATTTTAGTATTTTTGAGAAGTATATTTAATTCTTTTCGAAGAAAATTAATATTAGGAACATTTTATTTTAAGAAACTGATTCCAGTCCCAGTCACTTAGTAAATCGAAATCAAACGAGAGCTTCCAGAGAAGTATCAAGTTAATAATTGTAGGCGTATTTTACATTAAACGAATAATACTATTATATATAGTCTCTAAATATTTACCTCTGCAAATTTTAATCGGCTGCGTCAGAAATAAATCCTTTCAATAGCACTGTTAACAAGGTAATTAGTAATACAGTCACTTCATTTATTAACTGGAATCATGACTACTTAAGATACTTAATAGGACTCTAAAGTTTTACGAAGATGATTCAAATATAAACGATTTATAATGTTTTTCTTTAAATTAATTGCAGAAAAATAAAAATGCGAAACCTATATTTATATCATATCGAAAGAAAAATGTTTTAAATTTAGATAGAAAATGAATCATGTTAACAAACAACTGCACCTCCAGACAAAAAAAATAGCCAAGATTCTACAAAGAAGTAATATTAATCTACAAACGTTCAAATAGCTTCGCCTGAGAGAAGGATTTGTTTCTTGAAACTTGCAAGATTTAAAAAAACTAATGTTTATCTATTAAAGTTTGTAGGCCTCCGTGAGAGTTGTCAATGATTGAACAATTTCCGGAAGGGATGCGACGTTGTCGATTCTGGTAGCTTGACGTTTCGAGAGTCATGTCGTTCTCTTCAGAAATAATTCTGAAACTGGAGATTAGGTGCTTCGTTCGGTGTTTATATAGTCTGTTGTGTGCACTGTCCCATAACATTCTGGTCTTATTTTCATGTATCTTCCAAACTCTTAGTAAATCTAGGCCTTCACCTCTGTAAAAATTATTTGGTTTTTTTTTGTATTTCTATGGCTTCCCGGTAGAGTCGTGGCCAGAATCTTCTCTCCCATTAGAATCTTGGTTTCTCCCAAAAATATTTATTGTCCCGTGTTCGTTCTGTGTTCTGCAACTGCCGATTGCTCAAAGTTATTGTTATTGACGTAACTTGTATACCTACTCTTTCAACCCCGTACTCACATGTCTCCCCGTTTGCCCAATATATACCGTGTCCCATGTACACGAGGTACTGTAGACATCTAGGCCCGGGAGTGTATTACTCCTACTGTTGGTCTTAGGAAATGCTGATCCTACCTTCTTCAAAGTGGTGTAAACTCTGTAATATTATCTTCTCAAAAGGCGCCCTATTTCATCCGTACATAATATTGTAACCTCGAAACTAGGTTATCGTTGAAACACGTCACGTAGACAAATAATCTTTATTATCACTCTTGATAATACAAGAAATATCCTTCAACAAATTTCGCAACTGTCAACGCTTTACTTTGACGTTTGTCACTCGCGTTTGGCTGCTCAATACAAACTAACTCAGCGGCCGAAAATGATCTGCTTATATAGGTTTCTACAGTTCTCGAAGTTTCTGAGATTTCGAGAACGTGTCGAGAAACAAATAGAATATAGCCTGGAATATTCCGGAAAACGTCAAAATAAAGGCATCACAAAAATTGTAAATTCTAACATAAACAGAAACGTAATTTACAAACTAATGAGGTAGGTGAGCTTCAATTATAAATTCTAACGAAAACAGGAACATAATTAACCAACTAAAAAGGTAGGTGAGCTTTCGTAACATTGCCCCCCTCTTAGAACTGATCGTCCCGATCAGGTTACTCCATTGTCCGCATGGCCTTCTTGATAAGGTGTCAAACGATCGATGTGGACAATCTTCATCTTGGCAGGGATTCCTCTGGATCCTGTAAACTACGTCATTCAATCGTGACACGACAGTATAAGGGCCTTCCCACGATTTCTGCAGCTTCGGAGATTTACCCTTGCTTCTCTTTGGGTTATACAGCCACACTTTCTCAAGCTCTTGAAACCCGCTGCTGTTGGCACGCAAGTCGTATCTGGTCTTCATTCTGTCGCTTTCTATTTTTATCTTCTCTCGTACTTCTTCATGTACCATCTTTATTCGATCTTTCAGATGGCTGAGATAATCATCTAAGTTTTCCTCGTGTTGCGGTCGATTCATAATTAGATCTATGGGTAGCCGCAATTCTGTGCCGAAAATCACGTTGGCTGGTGTTTTACCCGTGGTCTCATGAATTGCTGCTCGGTAAGCCAGTAAAAATGGAGGAAGACAGGTATCCCAGTTGGTCTGTTTCTCGTTGACGGCCGTTCTCAGGAAGTTTTCGATGGTGCGATTGAATCTTTCCACCATTCCATCTGATTGCGGGTGAAGAGGTGTAGTTCTGGTTTTGTGAATGCCTAGCAGCTCACAAACGTTCTGAAATACTTCCGACTCGAAATTTCGTCCTTGGTCGGAATGGATCTCTCTGGGCACCCCATAACGACATATCCAATTTTCGAATAAAGCTTCGGCTACGGTAACAGCTTCTTGATTAGGTAAGGGATATATTTCTGGCCATTTACTGAAGTAGTCCATCACTACCAAAATATAACGATTCCCACTGCTGCTTCGAGGAAATGGTCCAGCTATGTCAAGCTATTCTCTCGAATGGAGCTCCAACATTGTACTGCTTCATCTGTCCTCGGCTTCGAGTCCTGGGTCCTTTACTAGAGGCGCAGGTATCACAACGTCGGCACCATTCTTCCACATCGGACCGACTGCCAAGCCAGTAGAATCGTTCTCTAACTTTATTCAGAGTTTTGTTTATTCCAAAGTGCCCACCACCGACTCCACTGTGCAGTGCTTGAAGAACTTCTGGAATTCTTTTCTGGGGCAGTATTGTTTGATAAATCTTTTCTTTGCCGTCTGGGCTCTCCCAGACTCTTTTTAATAGGCCGTTCTCAATGGCTAAAGAATTCCATAACGCCCAGTAACTTTTTAGAGATGGTGACTTATCAGCAATGTCCTGCCAGGTGGGTCTGTCCATGTTGTTTATCTTCCATTGGAAAATTGGTCCAAAATCCGGGTCTTCACTTTGTTCTTTAGCAATGGTTTTAATATCCCAATCCTCTGGACACTGGATGGTAGTTCTTCTGCAAAGAAATTCATCTTCTTCCCTCACTTCTTGTCGCACACAATGTTTACAATTTGAAGGACATGGTCTTCTGGATAGAGCATCAGCATTACGATGGTTAGATCCTTTACGGTGTTCAATTTTGAAGTCATACTCCTGCAACCGTTGAAGCCATCTTGCCACTTGGCCTTCCGGATTCCTGAACTGCAGTAGCCACTTCAAAGAAGCATGATCGGTCCTCAAGACGAACGGCTGACCATAGAGATACTTATGAAAATGCTCCACAGTTTTAACTATGGCAAGCAACTCTCTTCTGGTTACGCAGTAGTTCATTTCTTGCTTAGAGAGGACCTTGCTAAAGTAGGAAATCACTTTTTCTTGCCCATTTTCAATTTGTGATAATATTCCTCCAATTCCAATATTACTAGCATCCGTGTCAACGATGAATGTCTTTCAGGCTTGGGATATGACAGAATCGGAGAAGAACACAAAGCTTCTTTTAATCTCTGAAAAGCTTGTTGACATTGTTCCGTCCAGATAAATGGCTGATTGTTTTCTGTGAGTCGATGTAAGGGTTTCGCAATCTCGGCGAAATTTTTCACAAACTTGCGATAGTAAGTGCAAAGTAGGAAACTCCTTAATTCATGTTTGTCTTTCGGTACTGGCCATTTCCAGACGGTTTCAGTTTTCTCTGGGTCAGTCTTCACTCCGTCAGAGGAAATAATGTGTCCTAAATACTTGACTTCCTTTTGAAAGAGCATACACTTCTTAGGACTTAACTTGAGCCGGGCCTCTCTCAACTTTTGGAAAACTTCTTGAACATTCTTCAAATGATCTTCAAAGTCTTTGCCAAGTATTATTATGTCATCAAGATAAACGAGACACGTTTTCCAGGTCATTCCTCTCAGAATGGTTTCCATAAGTCTTTCAAAGGTGGCTGGTGCATTGCAGAGACCAAAGGGCATAACGTTGAAGTGCCACAAACCCGTACCAATGGAAAAGGCGGTCTTCTCTTTATCATTTGGATGAAGCTGCACTTGCCAATAGCCGCTCTTCAGGTCTAATGTGGAAAACCATTGAGATCCAGACAGTGTATCCAGGGTGTCGTCTATTCTTGGCAATGGATAACTGTCCTTCTTAGTGACATCGTTTAGTCTTCTATAATCTACACAAAATCTGGTAGAGCCATCCTTCTTCTTTACCAAAACAACCGGCGAGGTCCATGGACTCTGGGATGGTTCAATGACTCCCTGCTGCTGCATGTCTGTCAACATCGTGGATACCTCTTCTTGCTTTGCTAAAGGAATCCGTCGTGGAGCTTGTTTAATTGGCGTGGTGTCGCCGGTATTTATTCGGTGTTGCACAAGATTAGTTCTTCCAACATCATCTTCTGTTAATGAGAAAACATCTTGATAACGCCTCAACAAATCTTCCAATTGTTGGACCTCATCGGCTTGTAGTGGGGACTTGAATCGGTTAACAAGGCCCTGAAGAACTTCAGGTAGTTTTTCAATACTTCGAGATGTTGTTGATGGTTCTATATTGCTGAAGACCGATCCAACTGTTTGACAAATTCCCAAAGGTTCACCTTTCTTGATCTGTTGTGGGTAGTCTTTCAGATTTAGCATTCTGACCAATACCAAATTGTTTTTCCTTTCTGTTAATGTCTTTCCAGTTAATATGCCCTTCTTATACAGGCTGCCCTCTTGTTCTGGTTCTACAATTACAGTTTCTTCAACTGCCGAAGGACTGCTACAAATAGCTTCGATTACAACTTCTGAACCTGCTGGAAGTTCTATGTCTGCTGACGCTTCCACAGTTCTAATAGGAAGGTTTCTGATTTCGGGAAACTGCATGATGATTTCTTCATCTTTGGTCTTCAATGATCTTCGAGAAAGGTCCAGCACAAAATGATGTTCAGTCATGACATCAAGTCCAAGAATGACATCATCAGTTATATCTGCTACTAAGATGTTGTGTTGGAAAGTGGTTGTCCCCAGGGTTATTCTAGCTAGATGGATGCCTTTCACTGATATGACTTCTCCATTTGCTGTCTCCAAGATGTAGTTCCGGTCTGGCTTTTGTATTCTGCAGTGAGCGACGATGTTTGGTCTTACTATGGTGTGACTAGAGCCTGTATCAAGGACCATTTCACAATCCCGTCCACATATACGCCCTGGTACTACCAAACTCGTTCCATTATTTTGCAGACGGGTTACCTTGATCTTAATAGTTGGTGGGGCTTGGTAGCACCTAGCCAGCTTTCGCCCCTCAAAGCTGACTAGTTGGCGTTTTCCTGGTCCTGACTAGATGTATTCTTAGGGCATCGATTCCTAAGATGCCCTTCAACTCCACAATTCCAACACTGAATGGGTCTTCTCCTGCTATATACAGTGGAATTAGTACGGTCTTGTTCTTGCTGGAAGTTATTCATTAAATCTTGCAAACTCTTCATAAATCCTTCCATGTTATTTTCGCTTGCTCGTTGTTTGCTAGTTTGAAACCTAACTTGCCTTATTCTGCCTTGACTACTTCAGGAAGCTTGTCGTGCGGCTTCAATTTCTAGCGCCTGGGCCAAAGCTTCAGATATATTTTTATGCCTGGCCAACCTTAACGCTTGACCGATCTCAGAATCTCGCAGGCCATCAATGAAGCTACTTATTGCTAACTGTTCTTGAAATTCTGTCGGTGCGGTGGGGTAGGCTAGCTTTACCATACGTGCTATATCTGCCTCAAATTGCTGCAGATTTTCTTCGAAGCGTTGTCTTCGGCCTTTTAATTGTGCTTGATAAACGTGTTGTAGATGAGCATCGCCATACCTCATTTCTAAAGCACTCTTCAGCATTTGATAGTCTTTTGTTGATCCTCGGCTAGAGTTCGTAATATCTCCATGGCTTCACCTCGTAGGGCAACTATTAGTGATGTAGCCTTTTCTTCTTCTGACCAATTATTTGCCAAGGCAGCTGCTTCAAATTGTTTAAGGTAAGTGCTCCATGACACTTTTCCATCAAATGTGGGTGCTTTAATCCTTGCAGAGGAAATGCAACTGTTGTCAGCCTTAACAATCTCCTTCGCAGGCCATTGTGACTGTAAATTTGTAACTTTATGCTCCAACTTAATTAGGCTTTCTTCTAAGACTTGGACTTTGACGACTTCACTCTGTAATTTACTAACACTTTCTTCTACGACCTGAACTTTATCTTGCACTTCATTTCTCAATAGATTAATTTCTTCTTCAACGGTTTCCTCAAACTCTTTGAGATTGATCTTAATTACTTCTTCTAACTTTTTATTATTTCCTTCTTGATAATTTTTCATTTCTTCTAACCTGTTCCTCATTTCCTCTTGACCGTTCTTCATTTCCTCTTGACTGTTTTTCATTTCTCTTTTCAAGTCTTCCATCATATCTTTCATCATTTCGTCTTGGTTAGTCTTCATTTCATCCTGGCTGTTCTTCATTTCTTTTTTTAAGTCTTCTTTCATTTCGTCCTGGCTGTTCTTCATATCTTCCTGACTCTTTTTCATATCTTCTTGACTCTTCTTCATATCTTGCATCATTCCCATTAACTGTTTCAATGTTTCCTCCATTTCTGTTGCTCTCGATCTCGTTACCGGCATTCACTTATCTACTCCAAATGTCTTCTTTGTGGAACGTCACACTTCTGACACCAATGTAACCTCGAAACTAGGTTATCGTTGAAACACGTCACGTAGACAAATAATCTTTATTATCACTCTTGATAATACAAGAAATATCCTTCAACAAATTTCGCAACTGTCAACGCTTTACTTTGACGTTTGTCACTCGCGTTTGGCTGCTCAATACAAACTAACTCAGCGGCCGAGAATGATCTGCTTATATAGGTTTTTACAGTTCTCGAAGTTTCTGAGATTTCGAGAACGTGTCGAGAAACAAATAGAATATAGCCTGGAATATTCCGGAAAACGTCAAAATAAAGGCATCACAAAATTGTAAATTCTAACATAAACAGAAACGTAATTTACAAACTAATGAGGTAGGTGAGCTTCAATTATAAATTCTAACGAAAACAGGAACATAATTAACCAACTAAAAAGGTAGGTGAGCTTTCGTAACAATATGTAGGGTAGATAGGTTTTCATCGACAGGTACCCCTTCATCTCCGGGGTCGCCCGAATGGCTTGTTTGATATTCCTTTTCGTGTATACATTTCCTCTAAGAGCCATTCGTAAATGGTATAGTTCTTCTTCCACCTGTTCAGGCTCGCAAATGGAGCGTGTTCGATATATCAAGATGTTGATGATACCTTGTTGCAGGATGATCATGAGACTCGGTATTCGAATATCTGTCAGTATGCGTCGACTTCATCTAAACACTGTGCCCGAATGTTCCGTGGCTTCTGCTTGACAACAACATTTAGGAACGGTAGGGTGCCATTTTATTCTAATTTCATAGTGACCTTCATATTCTGATGTATACCACTGATATATTTCAAAAAGTTGCTGAGTTCATGAGGCCATATGATAATTGTGCCATCAACATGTCTGAACCAATATTTTGGCTTCAGAACTGCTTATTCTAAAACCCAGATAGATAGTAGATATTCGCCAAGACTAGAGACAAAGGTAAACCCATAACTGTTCCTTTCCTTTGTTCATACAGCTGATTCTAGAAGGAAAAGAAGGTCTAGGTGTATAGTCTTGCTAAATGTACTGAATTTGCATCTCCGACTCCTGCTCTAAACCTCCGATATAGTTATACTAAAGCTTCCTTGATAGGCACTTTTTAAACAAATATGTTACGTCGAAACTCACTAGGATATCATCTGGTTCTAATTGTATTCCCTCGATCTTCTTGATAAAATTTCCCACGTCTTTGACATGGTGTTCTGTCTGTTCCACTAAGTCTTTGACAAAACTAGCTACTGGTGGGCATACACAATGCTATTTACTGGAAGGCATGCCTTTCGATCCCAGAGTTAGAACGACGAGAAGCAGTCTAGTTAATATTTACAGTTTTCTGATGCGAAAATACTTATTTATGTAAAAACAACTGAAATGTGGTCTCTTCAAATCTTTGCCTACAATATGTTGGTGGAAACATTGGTTAAAAAATTTACCTCATATGCACCTAATAAACTTACAACTAGAGCTTGATAATTATAGAATTTAACAACGTATGGATGAAAATTCTAATACGGAATTACTTTTTGAAGTAATGGTGAAATATGTTTAATGTAAACCACATAGTACCACAAATACACATAAGTTCAGAACACAGGAAATTTGCAACATTTTTTCCGTGCCGTGTGTTGATCACTCTTAAAAGTTCTTTATTAGCTTGAATGTTGTTATTCTCTTCACCTTTGCTCAGTATTGATACTATCGATTTTCAATACAATCTGCACTCGAAGTTACACAAAATTTATTTTTACGAAAAAATTCAATGCCGATCTCAATATTATACATACATGTTTTATTCAACATTTATTGTATTAGTCATTTTAATAAGTTTTAAATTTAGAATACTTCAAAAAAACAATTTACTAAAGTGATACATCTTAGATTAAAAGAACAGAAAATAATTATCGATCCATGTATTATATTTTATCATGTTTCAGATATATTTTGAAAATAATCTATACTTCAAATAATAATAATATCTTAACATTTTAATGCAATTTTGTTGTTAAGAATTTGCTAATTTTTTTAAATATAAGGTCTTCTGAGAACAGATGTGATATAATTGGTATTTTGCCGTAAGAAACAGATACAGATGGTTAAATCGAATTACAATTAGTAGGATGTATCAATATGTTCTAAATTTAACTGAACAGATTTTTTTCAATGCACAACATATCGAATTTCCAAAATACTTAATGCTGTCGAAATTCTGCCATGGTATGTCTCCATATATTTATTTATTAAATAAAAATGAAATTCATCAATAATTTATGTCATCTTCAGACATTTCAACATGTGACATTTTTTTAATTTTTAAAAACAACCTATGAAGATGCTTTTTTTGAAATTATTACAAACTTTCTTCTAATGTCGTTTAATAATAATGACAACTTTTAAACTGATTATAACAGAAAAATATGAGTTACATACTAAATTTCTTCACTCGTACATTTTTATATAGATACCTATGTATTATTTTATAAGAGGAAATATCAGTTGCTTGTACTACACTGTCAGCCACTGAATGTTATTTTAAAGTTAATCGACATGATTTAACTAGATTTTCCGATAATATAAATAACGTTTTTTATACTTCATATTTCCATAGAATGGGAACGCCTTGAATAAATTTCATTTAATAGATAATAATTGATTGATAGTTCTAAGAATTTGGATAGTTATGGATACAATTTAGAAAAAAGCTGTATATAGGTACTGGAAAATTGTATATATAAGAGTTGTTATCAGATAAATATAGGATATTACAGCGAAGTTACTTTCAAGTAGCATTCATAAAGGCTTTTGGGTATTTATAAAGTCATCTCTAAATACGTACAAGGTAAATGCACCAATGAATGAACAGTTAAGGGTCTAAAATTCACATAGAATTTGTAATCGCTATGTTCATATACAGGGTGTCCGGAAAAGACGTGTACAACGGAAGACCACAGACTCCTGGGTTCAAAATAAGACGATTTAGCCCAATTTACTTATTTCCAAAATTGCTTTGTTTCGCCGCTAGGGAGCGCCAAAGTTCGCGAAAATTTTTTGTTTATTTCGAATATCTCGAAAACGACTTGATCGATGTTAACCATTTTTGGGCTACGCAGTTATTAGTCTAACCGACACTTTTTGACATTATTTAAAATCTTTTGCAGTCATTATAAATATAAGAAAAATCATGTATCATGCAAATATAAGCACATATTTTTTTAAACCCCTGTATAATCATTATCAGTTTTTTTCTATTAGTAGTTGACTTTATTTAGAAACTTTTTTATACTTTCAGAATTTTGAATAGATGAGTAGTTTAGGGAGAAAAAATATTTTTCGTATGTCAACAATATCAGCATTCGTTCTGCAACAAATAACGAAAATTCCAAAACTCATTTATATTTTATTTAATAAATACGAGATAATAAGATTAATACAGCAAATAAAAAAAGTTATGATTTCTTTACAATAAATGCTCAGTGACCCGTTTTCTCGTACGCAATAAGTAATCCGTTTTACGGTTTTACGAAGTTGTAGTGCTCTCCATGATTACTGGATTATCTCGTAAAAGGTTAACTGCGTCTTGGATGCGCCTAAAAAAAATATTATTAACTGCGTAGGCATATACTTTACAAAAAATAATCGCAAGGAGGTAAGTCTAGTGCTCGAGGTGGCCATTTTATAGGAGCATCGTTTTCTCTTCCAATCCGCCTGTTAGGATACAGATTATGTAAATACTGACTAACGGGTATTGCAAAATGGGGGGTGCACCATCGTGCATAAACCACATGTTACGACGAAGTAGTAACGGTAAATCGTCCAATAAATTAGGTAATACTTGCTGTAAAAAATTTAAATAGTTGACCCCATTTAATCGATGTGGAAACACAACCGGGCCAATAATAAAGTTGTCTATAATTCCACGTCCACTCTGAATTCATATTGAAAATGTCTTATTTCAGTACCTAGTGTGGTTTTCACCAGTATAAACGTGTTTGTTATGGTTATTAATAATTCCTGACCTAGCAAAATATGCTTCATCTGTAAATAAAATGCTTTTGCGGAAATTGATATCATGGGTTCTTTATTCTTGTATAAAATTACAAAATGCCAAACGTTTTTCAGGGTTCATGAACCGGTCATGAACCGATTGAATGTGGTACGGATGTAGTAACTGCTCCTTCAAAACATCATGAACTATGGTTTTTGGTATCCCTATTTCTTGTTCAATGCGTCTTGCACTAATTTTTGGGTTCTCTTCTATCTTATCTAGGATTTGTTCCTTCACCTTTATAGTTTTCGTGGTACGTTGACGCCCTTGAACTGTATTAATTTGGTGTAAAGAACCAAATTCGCAAAGTCGCCTTTCGATGTTGGCAAAAGTTTGATGATTTGACACTCGTGGATGAGGGAATCTGTCCATGTAGACCCTAACACTTTTGCGGCCGTTATCTTGACAAACTCCATAAACCAAAAGCATATCTACTTGTTCGGAATATGTATACGTATCCATGATAAAATATTGAAAAATGAGGAACATAAACAACCACAACAATAACAACAACAAATAAAGTAAGATCTAAAGTAACTAAGTAATTAAGCAAAATAATAAAACGAGAGAATAACTACAGTAGCTGATTATATTTGACATACAACTGAAACTAAAAATATCAGAGCCTACTTCTGGTACTTCGTTATTTGTTGCAGAACGGATGCTGATATTGTTGACATACGAAAATATTTTTCTGCCTAAACTACTCATCTGTTCAAAATTCTGAAAGTGTAAAAATAGTTTCTAAATAAATACAACTACTAATAGAAAAAAACTTTGAATTATTGTACAGTGGTTTAAAATATGTGCTTATATTTGCATGATACATGATTTTTCTTATATTTCTAATAACTGCAAAAGATTTTAAATAATGTCAAAAAGTGTCGGTTAGACTTATAAATGCGTAGCCCAAAAATGGTTAACATCGATCAAGTCGTTTTCGAGATATTCGGAATAAACAAAAATTTTTCGCGGGCTTTGACGCAACGAAGCAATTTTGGAAATAGGTAAATTGGGCTAAATCGGTTTATTTTGAACCCAGGAGTCTGTGGTCTTCCGTTGTACACGTCTTTTCCGGACACCCTGTATGTTATATGTAATGAAATTTTTGATGTTTTCTTATTTAAAATTACTGACTGATCCTATTGAATAAGACTCCATGATTGAGAAAAAAATATATATTTATTTGGAACACTAGTAAATGGACGGTATTCGTTAATGAATGAACACTTTATTTTATAGAGTTCATTTTCTTCCAAGAAAGAAGTTTTGATGTTTGAATGGAAATTTTTCGATTTATTCTAACATTTATCTAGGGTAGTGGGCTGTTTTCATTTACTCTGTTTTTCTAACCATGCATCACACTTATTTTATATTTGTCTTGACTGATTTTTAGTATTTACCTACATCTTCATAATAAGCTATTACTTTTTCATATATTTTTAGGTATTAATAATATTGTATGAAACTAACTACTCAGTGGACAAAAGCCCCAACCTGCGTTGAATTACACCCACAATATCTACCCATATATTCCTTATTATTAGCTTTTGTAACATTTTTTACTATATTAGATAGGTATTTTAAGCTAATATAAATCAAATCTCCTACAATTCCTATCAATGAAGTCATATGTATGTTCTCTGATACCAAACATCTAGGTATGCTAATGAACAATTCCACAGACAAAACTCTATTCAATAATTATTTAAAGAAATTTATCTATATAAATTTACTAACCTGCTTTAATGAAACACTCTATAAATATCTAACTTCACTTTTTGGCAGTGGTAAAGCGACAATTCAACCACAATAGATGAGATCTGACCTATTTCTGCATTTTTAGGATTGCTTCTTCAGGTGGCCTCCTTTAAGTTGAATCAAATATCTAACTATAAAAATTATTATAAAAATTAAAATTATTTGAAGTTAAATATCGACAATGACAAAAAGTGATAGATTAATTTCTTTAGATAATTATTGAATAGAGCTTTGTCTGTGGAATTGTTCATTAGCATACCTAGATGTTTAGTATCAGAGAACATACATATGACTTCATTGATAGGAATTGTAGGAGATTTGATTCATATTAGCTTAAAATACCTTTCTAATAAAGTAAAAAATGCTATTACTTGATCACCCACTTCTAATAAGTTATATGTTTTTTATGTTACTAGTTGTAACTGAGAATTATTTTTAGTTGTTTTAATTTTGATTCTATAGGTAATTTCCATATTTCTTGTTTGAATTAGATTTTATTATTTTTATTTACATTTTTTTAATTTGGGACAAAACTGAACACTCGAAAAGAGTCGGCAAGAATATTTATACCTACATCCTCGATATTACTCGTAAATCAGAAATCTATTTGCTAAACATCTCCGATACCGATGCCCGAGCCTTGAAAGTTATCTAATTTTTTTTATCTCAGGATGTCTCTGTAAAAATAGTTCGTCTTTAAATGAGGATTTTCCCGTATCTGCATTCGGTACCTCACTTTCGTGCATGGGGAAGCCTAATTTGGAGTTCCATTTTTCCCACTAAAACTTACTTACTTTATTACGCATGTGATGACTTTAGAATTGAAAATGCCCAGCTAAATACATTTTCTTTATTTAACAATAAGGGCGTAGCTTAAAAAAGTGTTCCACAAAATAGGTTACTAACAATTAAAGACATTGATACACAATGTTGAAAATAGAAAAAATAACAACACTACAAAAATATATCACTAGTACACTTATTAAGTAAGAGAGAAAAAAACTACATTGTATTATATGAAATAGTTATTTTACTAATAGGCCTATAGTTAGTGACAACATTTCCATTTCCATTTTTGAAAACAGGAATTGTATAAGCCTTGGTGCCTTTACTTTATTTGTTCGCTAAACACAAAACTATTCTTTGAATAATGAGGGGGTATAAAGAATATTACATGTCAGAGATAGGTACATAGTAATTAAATAAGTTGCTTCTAGACTATCCCTATTAGGCTAATTAATCGCGAATGTAGTAACTCGGTCTAGACATCGCTACACCGATCTACGCCGTATAAGGACAAGGAAGCAAACAGACAAGTGTGAAATCTATCACTTAATAAATCACTCCTAATTTGTACGAACATTTTGGTGCCGCGATTTCTTTTTAGTTGCTATTTAAGGAAGTAATTTGAAATAGAATTTAATAATTTCTTTTCAATTGAGATTCAGTCAGCTCGTTTTGTAATTTTCTTTGCTCAATTAATTAGGGACAGGTTTAATAATTAGTAAACAGGTCTCATTATAATTTAATAATTTTTTTATGTACCTACAAAAGAGTTTAAGTAAAAAATATTTTACATGTATTTTTTGTGTAAAACTGATTGTTATTATGCGTGGAGACTAATATTAATAGAGGTATGTATAATAGGGTGTTTAAGTAAAATATTATTTTTTTGCCGATCGACATTAAAGGCGTAGTTTCTGTGACAGTTGTCAGACAAAGTGTCATATATACTGCCTAGGCATTAGAATCATTTTTTCTGCCGCTAAATTTAAATTTGTTCTTTAACGAAAGTAATTTTATTTACTGTAAACATATATAGTGAAATTAGAACATTCTGTAAGGGATATCCCTTGTTTTATTTGTTTTGAAAGATTTACTTTACCTATCTATACAGTGTTCAAGAAAGGTATTTTCAGCTAATATGTATCAAATCTCCTACAATTCCTATCAATGAAGTCATATGCATGCTCTCTGATCCAAACATCTAGGTATGCTATTGAACACCCACAGACAAAACTCTATTCAATAATTATCTAAAGAATTTATTCTATTTACTAACCTGATATACTCTATATATGGAGTGGGAACTCGAAATTCAACCACAATAGATGAGATCTGACCTATTTCTGCATTTTTAGGATTGCTTCATTGGGTGTTCATTAGCATACCTAGATGTTTGGTATCAGAGAGCATGCATATGACTTCATTGATAGGAATTGTAGGAGATTTGATACATATTAGCTTAAAATACCTTTCTTAAACAGTAAAAAAATGTTACAAAAGCTAATAATAAGGAATATATGGGTAGATATTGTGGGTGTAATTCAACGCAGGTTGGGGCGTTTGTCCACTGAGTAGTTAGTTTCACACAATATTGTTAATACCTGAAAATATATGAAAAAACTATCTATATAGGTTGAGGATTTCACTAGTATACTCGCGTCAAGAATTCAGACGTCTTACGTCACGACTGACGTTACACATTTGTTTTTATTGTCAACGTAATTTTCGATATTTGGTCGCGTTAAAAACAATCATTTTTTGCAATTTAGTGCAATATATAATGCAAACTTTTAGTGTAGTATATAGTCTTATTACTATCAGTTGCAGTTTCTTAAATATTTTGATGAAAATATAATGAATTATTCATTTGTTCGTATGACGTAAGTCGTCTGAATTCTTGTCGCGAGTATAGGTGGTTTATGAACTATTGAATCCTCCAATGTGGTTGAATTATTTAAATAATCGCTATCAGCACAGTAGTGATTTTTTTGCTAATAATTTACGAGTTATGAACTCCTCAATGTAGCCTTCAGCTACCGTTGAAGATTTCCATTCACCATGCATTTTTTAAGTTGTCGATTCACCTCAATTTATTAATAGTGTAGTTGAAGTTCTACGGAAATAATATATTCGTGAGCATCCTTCAATTTGAGAAACGGAGCAACTTGTTTTAACATTTTCCTACATGTATGAATTCCTATTAATTGGTTTTATACTTTACCATTTGAATATTTAATAAAAACTGTTACTATGTATTTATTCATTTTCTATAATGCGTGATTTTTTAGTATGACATCCATACCGGAAATCTCCATCTATTTCCTTATTTTAAATACTGCGTAATTTCAGGGGTACTTTTATCAAGCTCAAATGGTCTTCGAGATATTTCAATGCTAACAAAAAGTTGTTTTTCGATAGTCTAATTCAATATTGCCTATTTTTTACACACTAAAGTATTGATATTTAGAGATAGGGGAATGCCTATCATTTGTTACAGATATTTTAAAAACTGTCGAATTTGTTTAATTTCAAGCCCCCAAAACTTAGGTTTTTTTTAATGGAACACCCTGTATATTTAAAATCTGTTGTATAATTTTACTTATCTATGTTAGGTATATTTTCCTATATATATATCTCTTTTATCTGTTTTTGGCAGTTTTTGTAATAAGTAATTAAAATGATCCAATTTCTTGCGAGGATGGCTGTGAAATTGCTACCAAACTTTTATTTTTTGTTTATTATTCCAAATTCATGCTAAATACACAAAAGTGTTTGCATGCGTCCAAAAGAAAATAAAACAATTTAGTACAAGTAATACAGATATAACATAACAAAAGACTTGTTGCACATTAATATATACAGTGTGTCCACGGATGGAGTTGACAAGAGGAGAAAGTCTTTTGTTTTTGACTTTAACGAAAAATGTCGCTCTTTATAAAAAGTTCTGCTTTTCGAAAAATTGAGACGGTCATAGAAACGTTTTAGATCGGATATACAGGGTACTCATAAATTAAAAAAACATGAAAATACTCAAGAGAAATATACCATTATTTATTATTTTACGCAAGGTTTTTATAAAACAAATCTGTTTATAACCCGAAATATAGTCCTAATACAAATTTTAAAATCAAAATTTCAATTTTGACTTTTACTCTACACACTACGAATAGTTTGTTATTTCTTCTTTTATGCGCTCTTTTTTATATCATGTAGCAGATCATTTGAATAAACCTTTTGTTTTAGAAAAAAAGTCAAGGAGCCTAAAGTCAGGTGGTCTAGCAGGATAATGGGCACCATTGTCTGAGCAAGGCTGTAAAATGAGCAAGACAGCAATCCTGTTGCCAAAACAGGTTATTGCGTATTTCTGGCTCTCAAGTATTTAAAAATGTTTTGGCTGTCCTGCTCACAGAAAGATTTGGCCCAATCCTAACCTTACACCACTTGCCTTTTTCCCCAAGGTGCCCTAAAACAAAACATTTATTCAAATGGTTTGCCCCATGATAGGGAAGTATTAAAAGAACACATACGCCAAGGAATACATGAACTGAATGAACCGCTAACTATTCGAACAATTTATTAAGTTAGCCGAAAAATGTGTTGAGGTTGGAGGTAGAGTCAATGATAAAATTTAAATTTTGATTTTAAAATTTGTATTTGAACTCTAGTTGAAGTTATAAACAGATTTGTTTCATAAAAATGTTGTATACAATAATAAATAATGGTACTTTTCTCTTGAGTATTTTCTTGTTTTCTTAATTAATGAGCACCCTGTATATCTGATAAGAAGTTTTTATGAGAATTTAATTTTTTTGGGAAGCAGAACTTTTTATAAAGAGTGACATTTTTCGATAAAGTCGAAAACAAAAAAAGTTTCTCCTCTTGTCAACTCCATCCGTGGACACACTGTATAACTTAAAAACAAAACAACCAATATGTCATAAAACATCATTTGCTTTGCTTCCGCTTACACTATGTAAAAAATAGGCAATTCTGAATTAGGCTATCGAAAAGCAACTTTTTTGATATAAATGAATTAGAAATAGATTATAAGGAAGTTTGATAAAAGCCCTCTAAAATTAAGCGTAGAATCCAATTATTATGTTACATTTAAAATAAGTAAGTAGATGGCGACTGCCAGTATAAACGGAAATGCTACAAGAATGACCTTAGTTTATTTTGAAGTTTATTTAAACCCAAAGGCAAAAATTTATAAAATTTAAATTCAAGTAGTCTGAAATATTCTGAAGGGCCATCGCCGTAAAACAGCCTGTATATTACCCCTTCAAACGCTCTTATTTCAGATATACGTTATATGTATAGTGTAAAAATAATCATCTCATGTAAACCGTTTGTAAGGTAGATTATTTTTGTACATGTTAGGATACATTTGTGTAATACATTGCCCCAAATTTCACAAGTACAGTTAGGTACTTGGTACTTTATTATGAGACTGTGTTATAGTCTCCCGCATTGATATTAAAGTTGCAAACAGCTTATTTATATCTCAACGATGCATCTGCATTGCTATTTCGTTACTAATTCAATGTGTTACATTTGAAATTGTCAGTTCAATGAGAAAGGCATGAATAGTGGGATATTTATATCTTTATTCGAGTGCTAGTTGTCAGATATTTGAATATTGTTCTGCCAGTTTACGTGTACATACAGGGTGCAACATAACGCGTCAAAAATGAAATAATGCTGATCGTTTTAGCCCGCAATATTTGAATGACATTTAACTGAACACATTAATATTAAATCAGTAGTGTAACATGAGGTTGAATTTTCCTCAAAAATTTTGATAGATCACTGGGAAAAAAATTGAATCACATATTTTGTTTGATTTTTTGTCTTCCTTGGATAGTGTGGCTATGAAACAAATCAGCAATACATAATAATGACACGTTTCAATAAATGAGGAGTATAGTTTTAAAAGTCAAGCAGTGCCCATCAGAAGCAAATTTACAGGAGAAGGGAAACATCAAAATGTATCAATGTATGTATTTGAATCGGTCAGTGGTCGCGCGGTTTAAGGCGTCAGTACTTGAATCGAGGTGACTGGATCGCTGTGGGTTCGACCCCTGCAGCCGGTAGACCGTATATAAGCTATATTCGTGGAGAGATTGGCACCCTCTCTGCGGGTATGGTAGGGTGGAAGAATGTTGACTTGGGTCAATGTGAGATATTGATACCGGTTGGCATTTAACTACCCCCCTAATTAATGAGGTTTTCCAGGTTTCCCTCATTCCTGCACTGAATGGTGGTTAGGGCCTACCAACGTAAGTCGTTCCTGGGCGCAAATGCGGCCTGCTTAATAATAATATGCCGCCCCCTCTCCCGCACAAGGCTTCGACTTATGGGCTAATCCTCGTGATTAGAATGAGGGGTAGAGATATTATTATTATTATCAAAAGACACATTTAAAAAGAAAATTCTGTAAAAAATAGTGATTTGCAGAGCTTAGTCAAGAGTCCTGCAAAATGATTTATATTTATCTTTAAAAGCATTATCATAATCTGAAATAAAAACAAAATTAATTTTGCTACTTTTGCAACTGTTCTTTGGATATTGTCCGTTTTGCAAATAAATAATTTGGAGATTGTTATTTTCGTAACTAATATTATGTGATTTTGAATCTAAACCGACACTTTAATAAATATACTTTAACATTAGAATTTGCATAAACTTCTTTACTTTACGTTTATGAAGGGCAAAATTCTGCACAAAATGATATAAATAACCGAAACATGGATATTGCAATTTTTGGATTTATACCCCCCAAATATATACTGCAAGAAAATTTGCAGTGTAAATAAGATTTTCCTGTGTTTAAGTTATGTAGGTATTAGAATGTGTTGAAAACTAACACTAAGCTTGTTAAATATTTTGTTAGAGAACTTATTTGTTATTATTAACATAAACCATTAATGTTATTTATTTGAACTGGATTATAATTTAATAATAAATTGTAACTGTAACTGTAACTTAATTATATAATTACTACATAATTATAATAAAATTAATATTTTACTTTCGCTTTCACTGAAATATGTAAATTGTTAAACATAACATATAATATCTTATCACTATGAATTGTGTAATGAATTTTTTACAGTGTAAGTACAGCAGGACAAATTCGAGGGTAACATTTGAGATCTCGGAAACTAAACAGATACAAAACGCTTAAATTGTGGTAAAGTCATTTACTCACTCATTTAAATGTCATTTAAAAATTGGAGAAATTGCTATTTCATGTATAGATATCAATGGCTTGTATTTTGCCCCGACTTTTATTTCATAAATACCTAATTTATTATCTAAACGGGCCCATTTTCGCATTTTTAAAGTATGTAAATAGGTCCTGTATAGTAAATGTTGAAAATTATAGCCGCTTTTCGCATTTGCCTGTTTTTCGGGTTTGTTGTGTTAAATAAACAAATCGTGGTTCAGAAGGTTAAACTCTATAAGCAAATTTTCTGTGCATTTTGTCACGCAGCGCCAGCTAATTTTTGTTACCCTCTCCGTCACTCATAACATGCCAGGTGATTATTATCATTGCACTTGGGCCATTGTTATATCACTGTCAGTAAATTACGGTTAACACAAACTTATACTATGCACACACTACGAAATACCAAAAATAATAACAAAAACACGATTCGTTTACGTACGCGTTACGTTGTTATCTAAGCGAGCTTTAAGGTTATAGAGGAAGCATGACATTCAAAACTGCGTGCGCAATTTATCGATGACGTATCGTGAAATAGAGTTCCTTGACTTAATAGGGTAAGTTAGGGTTACAGAATCGGTTTCAAAATTTGCAATAATTTTAAACTCAGTTATCCCGGTTATTAAAAAACATTTTATTAGAGCAATATTTTGTAAAATGATTTATTTTAATGCAGTTAATGTTAATACCCCACTTTCAAAATCACCCTGTATTAATAATCCTGTTTTCTGATGAATTTGCTGATACCCATTTTTTTAATTTGAGCCACTTTTGTTTACATAATGAAACAAATCTTATCATCCGTCCTTCTGTAAAAACAATGATTTTGCATAGGTATACATATCACGAGACATCAAATAATATAATCTTAAAAAAGTCAACTTATGTTTCATCTTGCCCATTGTTCATTTCTTGCAACACACAACACTTTTAACCATATGCATGTTCAACACACGACATACATAAATAAATCCACAAAAACCCATTATGCTTATACAAAGCGTGACAATCCTTATATAGACTAAACAGATCCATACTATTAAAATGTACCAGATGTTTTTTATTAGAGTTACTTTCAACGGGCCAGACTAATTTCCATCTCATTAATGTTAATTCAAGTAATTTTACACCGCTACGGTGAAAAAATACGACCTACACCAAGCAAGTTATGTTCGGACCAAAGATCATCAGTTAGGCTCTTATCTTGTGCCTACCTGCTAATGCAGAAATAAATCATTAAATTACGCTTGAAAATAATTACAGAACGAGCGTTTAAGTACCCATTAAATATATAATTAACACGTTTTTGCGCGAACAGAGGTGTTATCTGATTTCAAAATGTGTATTAGAAATAGGTTAGATTCTTCCATTGATAATCAAAAACTGAGGAGCATATATTGTACAATATGCACAATATGTGAATCCGGAAAAATAACAAACCATTATTGTGAAACATATATACACTATGCAAAATATGTTGTCGTGCAGATTTTCCAGTGTATAATTCAGAATGTGTAAAATTTCTTTTGATGGTGTCAAATTGTGGTATTGATAATATTGTGTGAAACTAACTACTAAAAATATACAGGGTTAACTATGACTAAGTACAAATATTTTAAGAGGAGATAGAGCAAAATAAGATTTCCACTTAGTTATAAAGCAAAAAAAAATTGTTTTCGAAATTATATTAAATCCTTATTTGACGCCGCCTATGCGACGTGTCCCCCACACGTTTGCAGAATCAGAGTAGGTAAGGTAGGCAACTAACAACACGACCGTAAAATTTCCAGTCAAGTCATAATTTAATTTCTGTGTTTACCATGTGTTTACGTTATAGTTTTGTGTTCTTCTTCAGTTATTAGTGCCTTTTTTAATTTTTAAACATTTTATAGTTATTAAATAAAGAAATTTGTGTTGGGTACAGATACTTTTCGACAATATAGTTTGCCGGTTTAGTTTTCTAGGTTATGAGACAAGACTGCCGCGGTGAATCTATTCCTCTCGTTAGATTTTATTATAATAAATAGGTATTTTATCTAGCTGCACCTAGACGAAGTGTGTAATATCGCTAGTGAGTGGTTGTAATGAATGAAAATGTTGTAGTTTTGCCAGTTTGTAACGAAATAATGAAAAACGAATGCAAAATAGTGGAGTTAACTGGATTAACTGTTACCTACCTATCTATCAGGTATTATTACTAATAAGAATGTTAATTATTGTCGTTTCTGCATTTAGAAATGCTGCAAAAGAAACGATCGCATGATTATAGTCGTATAGTAGATACTGTTGACAGATGTAAGTTTTTTATCCATGGATCTAAGCCATCTCAGTCGATACTTACCATTGGCGCCGACTTTCCGTAGGAAAAGAAGGTATTGCCCCATTTTTTAAATATCAAGTTAAAATTCAGGTATAATTTTTTTTATTGTTTTTTATGCCTTCCTGAGCATGTGGTTAAAATGTTTGTACTTAGTCATAGTTAATCCTGTATAAAAAAACTTTTACATAAAAGGTAAACATTATTTAAGTAGATATTTGTCATATTTAATTTAAAATTCATTGACAAGCTAATGTCACTTTTGTCATTGTCGATATTTAATTTCAAATAATTTTAATTTTTATACTTAGATATTTAACTCAACTTAAAGGAGGCCACCTCATGAAGCAATCCAAAAAATGCGGAAATAGGTCAGATGTCATCTATTGTGGTTGAATTTTCGAGTTACCTCTTTCAAAAGTGAAATTAGATATTTATAGAGTGTTTTTATTAAACCAGGTTAGTAAATTTAGATAGATTAATTTCTTTAGATAATTATTGAATAGAGCTTGGTGTGTGGAATTGTTCATTAGCATACCTAGATGTTTGGTATCAGAGAGCATACATATGACTTCATTGATCGAAATTGTAGGAGATTTGATTTATATTAGCTTAAAATACCTTTATAATACAGTAAAAGTCAAATTTACGTGCCAGAAGATCATTACGGGTTCCCACTCTACTTCCAAGGCATCGTGCTGCGCGTCTCCAGTGGGCGCGAGAGCATAGGGGTTGACTTTTACGCCAGTGGCGGTGGGTCCTATTTACAGACGAAACCAGAATTGGGCTGGTTACTGATGACAATCGACAAAGAGTCTGCAGAGAACCAGGTCGTCAACAGCGACTTCATTTTCCCGTGAAGTTGCTCTGTATGAAGGCGATACCATCATGTTTTGGAGTGAAATAATGTTCAACCGCCGCACCCCATTAATTCGTATATCACAGAATATGACCAGCCAAATTTACATGGAACAAGTTATTGTGTCCATTATCTACTCCCTACGTAATGAATTATGTGAAATTTTTGTATTTATGGACGACAACTCTCGACCACATCGCTCAAGAAGGGTTCAAAAAACACTTGAACATGAAGCCCATTGAAAACATGTGGAATTTCGTTGCTAGAGCCATTCATAATCATATTCCTCCACCTCAGAGTGCAGATGACTTAGCCATGGTGGTAGAAGAGGAATAGAACAATATTCCGCAAGAGATCGTTAACCGCTTGATTATCTCAGTGCACAGACGTGTTAATATGCTATCGGAACGTGGTGGAAGTCATACCGACTATTAATCAAGTAGAGGACTTGCCTTGTTACTTCTTTTTGATTTAATGCATTTTGTCAAAAATGCTGGTTTTTAAATTTCTAAGTACTCAGTTTATTGAACATATTATTTTCACAAAAAAAAAGATTCAGAAAACAATATACTTTTATAAATGTATCTGGTTTTTCTAAAAAAAAGATTTCTTTAACAAGAATAAGGAGGAGTCTGTTTATATATTAAGAGCGTTAAGTAGCTATTTCAGATTGGGAGTATGAAGATAATATTACACGCTTATTGTATTAAACGCATTATGGCGTACGAGATCTTATACACTGTCAATATTTAGAATACTTATGAATTTGCTAAATATCATATTATGTATTTGTGGCAATAAGTATCTCCATAACTAATATCAAGTAATTTTTGTTGGAGCCGAATTGACAGTTGTGACGGATGCCTAGCAATAATATCAACAAACGGGATTTATATGTATGTCATATTTAGTACACGAAAAACCAAAGCAAAGTAACACTTATATATGGATTTCAATAGTATATAGTGTATAGTGAATAGTACGGATGAATCTAAAGAAAGCCTATTTCCGGGAAAATTAAAAAAAAAAGTTACGTATAAAATAAAGTTTTACATAATATTATGTGATCTAGGATAGAAAAAAATCCTTTAAAAAACTTACACGATAAAATGTTAGTAGAAATGATCTAGCAACTCTCCATTTGTACAAAAAAAACATGGGTGTGTCAAGTTTTGTTGAAATCTGTAGTGCTTTAAAAAAACTTACATCTAAATTTTAATTTTCTAAAATTCTCACCCAGAAAATCGGTGGCTTTAGGGTAAACCCCACTTATTTTTCAATGTTTTAACAGCTGTAGCAATATTGAAACACTCTGTACATATTTTGTAGAAATCGACGCAAGAGCCACTTTTTCCAGGTCGTACAGTAAATGAAAAACTACAATTTCTTCAATTCATCCATGACGTCATAGATCATAAACCCAGCGATAGGGCAATAATCTGGACTAGTTTGAGATCCTTGACTTCGATAACTATGAATAAGTTATTTTGCATGTTATGTCATTCATTGGAAGGCATGGCCAACTAACAATAGAGTAACAATAGACTGACTCAGTAACGTTTATATCTCATTTTTTCAAATACCTTTCTTTGTATTTTCCACTCACTTGAGATTTTGTCCTGATGTTGACGTTAATTTAGCCCGTGGACTTTTGGCCCGAGGGATGAATGTCAATCGAGGGCAATAAGCAAGAAAATACAAGCGTAATTCAGCTGGCTGCTTTAGCTACAGCTGCCGAAAATTTATTACCCTTCACATTAAGACTATTGATAAGAATTGTGTAAAAAATGTATTTCATATTTTAACACAAAAGGATACAATATTGTAGATATTAATTAAGTCCAACGATGTGTTTAAGGGTTAACTCACTTCACTGTTACTGCTGATATGTATCTAATTTTACACTTTACTCATTAAAGGCGTAGATTTCACATAACCAAAATACTAATTTTGTAGAATACATAGTATTGATCTTAGATCCTTTTGACCGAAATCATTCCGATTTTCTTTTTAGAAAAACAATTAAATGGACGTACTTACTAATATCCATATTTTTCTTCATTGATATAACCGAACGTAACAGAATAATATACCCAAAGCGACGAAGGCTTGGCTATGTTTTGAAAGATATTCGAAATATGCCAGAAGAACATTTTCGTTGCTGTTATTCTTGATTCCTTTCCCTTTACACCAATCTTCAAGTTTTCCATAACTTTGCTCGTACGTCTGTCTTGATTTTTCGAAAAACAGAGAACCGCCAATATTTTGCGCAATGCTTTCGATATCCGAAGAGATACTCACGAAATCAGAAACCCCATGTTCTCACAAAATCCCCATATTAATATGCTCACAAAATTGGACGCCAGTAATGAAGTTGTCAAAGTCAAATTTAAAACAATCAATAACTGTGGTTACCATGACATCGTCAAATAAGAGCACCTAATAATTTTGAATTTCAATTTATGAAAACGTTTCTAATATTTTAAGATAAATCGAATCTGCAAATAAAATTTATTTGAACCGTCGTAGATTAAATTTTGATTGATATACGTTCGATATGAACTTTGTTAACTAAAATTGTGTAACTAAATCACTTGGCTAACGCCTTGTGACTTAAGTTTACACGCGTATTATTACAGTATTCATATCGAACTACTATCATTAGTAACTATAAAAATTATAATAATCTCTTAAACGCACACTTCTCATGTGGTCCTGGAATGTGTCAGAGCTCTTTCTCTCTTGGGAAGGGACAATCGTGTTAAGCTGACCTTGGTTGCGGGTCACAGTGGTGTGATCTGAACCAGTTTTGGGGTTACCACAATGCCATTTCGCAAGGTCCACTGATAACTGGATCAAAAAGCAATCAACTGAAGATTGGTCGGTGGGATCCGGTTTGCGTCTGGCCAGGTTACATATAGGGGGTGCATGGGCTGACGCACACCGAAAGTTCATTGTGGTTAACAGAAGCAACATCAGGATTGTCACGGGTCTCCTAACATGCCACGAACATCTGAACAAGCACCTATATAGGATTGGCCTAAGCAATGTCGCGAGGTGCAAACTTTGCAACAATGCAGATGAGGATTTGATTCACATCCTTTGTAACTGTGTCTGTTTAATGGTAAAGACACAAATATCTTGGAGCGGCTTTTCTGTCTCCTCAATACATTAGAGAGATTCCAGCAGAGCTGGTGCCCGCTTTTGCACGCAGCACGGGCCTGTTTTGAACTCTATAATCAGCGGCGTGTACAATGGGTCTTGAGACCCGAGTGCTGCGGACAATCCGCGCCGCTATTAACAACAACAACAACGCACTGTTTTGCAGTTATATACCATAAAAGGTGGAACTGCAGAAGTAGTTTTTATAATGTAACTTTTTATTGGAAAAAAAAATAATTAAATTGCCAGTAACTAGTCAGTGTTTGGCAGCCCATAGATATAGACCTTCAGCGAATTGGAAGATTGGAAAAGTGTGAACGTTTTCAAGAAAGAAAAATGTGCAAAGGGCCTAAAACATGTTTAACGTCTAGTAGATAAAAAGCCAGTAAACATTAAAGCTAATAAAAAAGAAAATCTGTTATCCTTGATACTTTTTGGGATAAAAAATATAAGGACTTCTAATTGATGTACTCAATAAATTTTGATGTACCATTGTTTTTTTATTCATTATTGATGATGATATTGATGTAGATAGGCCATGGTTTAAAAAAGTAGTAGTCAAAATAATGGCTTTATGTCAATTTTTTAAATATAAACAATATGGCACATATCCGCATCTTATGGCACTTAGCTCTTTTTGAGTATAGTCATGACAGACATTTAGCCTGTTCTAGTTTTATTGCTCTTCAATTCATTAAAAAAAAACTATACACGCACAGTAACTCGTTCTTTGTCAAACTTTAGAAAGACTTATTTCATGTTCTAAAATAAATATTAGAAAAGCATAAGATATTTTATGCTTGTTACAAAAAGTAAAATATTATCTCTATACTATAATTTTGGTATTTAGCTCACTTATCGAATCTGCTCTTCAATTCTTCTTGTCAAAATAAATAAAAACCAACAAACTTTTAACCTAGAAATACAATCCTGTATAAGAAATATTCTGCCGAGCTTCCCTATCTATGGAGTCTTGTAAAAAGGAAGTCAAAAGAAACTTATTACATCCGGCCTCAAGAGTGTCCTATTGACAAAATTTAAATGCATTTAATATATCGGTACTCGTCCACATTCAAAATAGCTTAGGGATGGCTGGAAACTTTAAATGTATTCAAAAAGTATAAAGCACACTTTGATATATTTACACAACGCCGCATATATATTTAAAGGGTACGCTAGAAGTTACAAATCTATCTCGGCTTCCGAACCGTGAAAACGACGGGCTGTGTATATCCTACCAACACCAAATTCTGCTTCGCACACGTCATTGTTTCCAAATTTGTTTCTGATGCGGATATCCATGCATGAAACTACGTATTTTTTATTTAAAAATCTGTTACCTTGTTTTCAATTTATTAAGTTAATCAGATCATTTCTAAAAATGGTCATGTCTGTCAAATTTAACCAATTAGATGTACGAAATAAATAATTTTTGTGTATGACACAAACATTTTTGATAGTGCTATAAGTGCTAAAAGTGACATTTTACATTTGTGAGAAGAGAAGTTTCTTCGAACAAAATAAAATCTGTTTTCTCCACGACCACAGTATTAAGAAGGTTTAATACGTCTGCTTTCCGTGGTCTAAAGATCTTTTAACACACTAGTGGATTAGAATTCATAATACTAGGTACTCTCCGATTTTATAGCATTTTATTTAGAATTAGATATTATTATTAACATTAACATTTGTCTCAAGAACGATTATGTCATTTTGATCGGGATTATTTAAATTCGGTCGATAAGGAGTTTGTGAAGGACTGGAGGGGCCCACAACTTTGCCAGGTATGGCCTGAATTTATTCAGCATTTGCCATCTTGCTGACAGTATCTTCAATTAGTCGCGTCAAATTAGCATGAAAAAAGTGAAAATGGACAACTTTTTGCGGAGAAGTCCGATTGAGATGCGGTTTTCTGCAAAATGTTCAGGGAATTGTTTATAACAAAAGGTACATCTAACCTCTGTACGCTCGCAAATTAATTGTTTATTTAACAAATGACCGATTTTTGTTGAACATATGGCAAATGCCACACACGATTCAACGAAAATTCATGGAAAATGTTCTCTCGGGGGTTTTCGAGGTCCCTCTTTATCACTTTGGTGTTAGCTTTATTATTTATTGTTAAATTGTTGTAACTGGGCTAATTAACAAATTAAAAACTCTACCCCCGAAATCACTAGAAAACCGGAGTTGTTTTTTTTTCACAGAAAGGTTAAATTTTTTCTTAATTTAGGTTTCTAGCAGATATAATTTGAATTTAATTATAAAACCGATATGGATTTTATAAATTTATTTAAAAAATTGCGAAAACGTGGAAACTAGGTCGACTACTAGTGTAGTGTTTATTTTATATTTTGTGGCAGTTTTGCCTTACGTCTAGATGTGTACGTTTACTTACTTTATTTTCTAGGCAGTTTTTAAAATTTAGTGTCATTTTCACCTAATTATTTTTTTTAGGATAGTACGAAATGAAATTAAAACATGCATATTAGGAATGATTTATTTTGAGGTTTACAAAATATATATACTCGTATATAGGTAACATAATCAAAAACCCCCGTTGCTTTATTAGGTCTGTGGGGGGTTTCCATCCTTATCCTCTTTATGAAAGCAGTCCATTTTTTTCTATTTTGAGTTCAATCCTTTGCTTCCTTCCTTATTTTAATTCTTCTTTAGAATTTTCTTAATTAAGCGATCCCACCTCTAACTTGGTCTCCCTCTCTTCTTTTTGGCCGCAACTTTCAACTTCCAAATTCTCCTCGTCGGTCTCCTACTGCTCGCGGGTTGTAGAAGGGATAGTTAAGAATTAAACAGATTTTTACCGTACATTTATTTCCTCCCATAGTTTATTTATTGGGGTATAGTTTCACTAATAAATAATTAAAAAGCACGTATAAGATAACTAAACACTCAACACGACGTACAAAGCTGGAATATAAATACAATACCGACATGTTAATGTCAAAAAACATAAATGACACACATCACAAGAAATCGTAGTAATAACTGTCAGTCGCCAACAAAATGGCGGATTTTTGGAAGACGCGGGAAAGCTAAGTTTTCCAACCGATTTGATTAGTATTATACTGCGCTTCAGAGGTAATATCACCCCCAGCATTGGCTAGTAATGTTGCCGAAGAACGCCTCATTCCATGTCCGGTAAATCTTTCTGGATCAGGGAGCCCAAGAAATGCAGCCACTTTTAAAAGGTTTTCGAAGTGGTGTTCATGCCTACATGTTGTGTGGTACACTTTCCAGCCACATATCGCATGAAAAATCTCCCACTGGCATTGTTAGGTCGCAGATTGATGTATTTTGGACACATTTTTACAGCATTGACTGAAAAAGCTTCTTCCATGACCGTGAAACTTCTTTAAATATTTGTTTTCATATCCGGAATGCGTTTGTTATGTCCGAAAAGGTTAATGCATTACATCGACAAGCACCTTCGTCCCACATGATCGTTGCAACCCGTAAAGAGTTCAAAATAAAAGCCTTAATGTATAAATTGAAATATTAAAATCGTGTATTTTCTACATTAACTTGTAAATACTCCTCATCCTGTGCTTTTTCAAAAATTCTTCGATTTGGTTTCTCTCCAGTATATTTGCTTTCTTTGGTTTATAATTTCTTGATTCTACTTTCAAATATGAAGTAAGTTTACCATACTTCGAAATATATTAATACCTTTGTGCACTTTCAACATTGATTTTAGCATGGAATATTTTGTCCACATGGAAGAGGCAGCAAACCGTTTCTCCACATTGAAAAAGTAGGATAGTAGCACCTCTTATGTAATTGCTCCTTCTTCTGTCCTTCTTTCGTCAGTTATCGAATTCCACCAATTCCTTCTCGTACAGACTTTTGCATTGCGCTGGTAACAGACGTTATTTTGCTGTTTGGGCTTCTTGGATTTCAGCCGAAATGAAGAAATTCTCAGCATTCTCACTCTTTTTCTGTGTTAATTTTGCAATTTTTTTCACTCTTAAATACGTATAACTAATAGATATCTTTAAAGAAAAGTCAATTTTTGAATATATGTTTGAATATATTATTTCAAGTAGCTATGAAGAAACTTCAGCAGTACTTTGTAATTATGTGAAGTGAAAGGTTGGGTTAATAAAATAACCATTGCATATGCACTGGACTAGCAGTCCACTGATAAATTTCCATTTTACTAGTCTGATTGTCAGTAAATAGTTTACTGGTACTCCGAAAATGCTGCACGAACACCAAATTATTAGGGTTTGAGATTTGTTGCAGAAATAATAATTTCTTCATATTATTGGGAACCATCATTCACTGCTGAAGAAACAAACCTTATGTATCTAGACGTACAAGGTGTTGCATAAGTGTTCCTTGACCAATTTTAAGGGAGTTCTTCATATTTTTTTGTAATTAGAGCTTCTCTAAAGTTACAACCCCTTAAGAACGAAGACAAAAATTTGTAAAAAGATATTTTACTACCATATGTATTTCTTGTTTTCCTGGTTTGCTCTAAGGGGGTGAAATAAACCACCCGTTCCATATTTATTTTCCAAACTTTGTTATACTATTAAATTTCTTATGAAATTCCAAGACAGATTTATTTATTTAGAAACGTTTTTACCTTTTGTGAAAATTTCATATTGCTTTCAGTTTTTGAGAAACTATTTAAAACTATGCAAAAATACGATATTATCAACTTTTGAGTTTTTGTGCAATTTATTCTTAGTAGGCAAGAGAAGAAAAGTATCTGAATAAACAAATTATCAATTTTTGATGAAATAAACAAATATTATTTCCAATACAAAAATTTTCAATAAATTTGCTACGAAATTGGATACAACAATAGAAATAGTAAGAGAGAGGGAAGTCATAATTCTTTGATACCCCACTAAGTACGTTACTGATCTATAAAACCAGAACGAAATATTAAATACGCTTTAACTTCGGCAAGAGATGCAATGAAAATAAAAATATAAGATAAATAAAATAAAATAATGAACTTTATTCTGTTATCACTGTATGACAGGAAACAGGGTATCACAATGTTATTATTAACAGACTGTGACCACGACGAAAAATATTTTCTTTAATGTGATTACTAAGAAACCTACTCTTTAAAACTATCCATACATGCTTCAAAATTGCAATAGAGGGATTACCACTTTTCCAGATATTGCGATAAAATGATATAATGAACAATGTGCAAAAATTTTACTACCAGCATCATGGCATCACGATAGTTTATGTTTTCTGTTTTAAGAAATTGTTATCAGAAAATCATAATGTTAATTTTGATAACAAAATAAATTGCACTCCTTATGTGAAATTTAATGGTAAATCTAAAAATGCAATAATATAGAGAGAGTATCGTTTGAAACAGAAAGGGCTAATTAACCTAAAATAATTTTTAAAAACGAAATTTTCCATGAAGACATGTGCATTTACGTATAATGGAATTGAGCAGATATATAGGATATTTTCAAAACAAGTAGCCCAAATAGTAGCGGTGATTTACAGCTAAAAAGAACACTCTTGCGTAAAAATAACCTTAGTAAAATGTTCCTACCTTAGGAGATACTGCTCCTCCCAGCTTCCAAAAAAGATATGGAATAGCGGCTGTATATTATAAACCAAAAAAGGTGTGTATTAGTCAAATTTTCTACTAATGCATGTGCAACTTGTCAACCATTTTTCTAAAATTTCTACCCCATGGAAGGGGTTTAAATAAGCATCCCCTCTGTTATTTATAACTTATTTGTTTGACAAATATTAATATTTGTCAAACAAATACTCAAATATTCAAAAATACGTATCAGATAACCTGGTTTATTTTAAAACGTTTACCTCTCTTACTTTTCTGCCTCAAAACTAGCCGTTTATAGGAAAAGAATATAATTGCATATAAGAAGAATGTAACTAGGCGGTTGTCATGCTAATTTCTATCTTAGACCTTGACTTTTGTAAGTGGTTCCTTAGATTTGCTATTTAAAAATTTTATTTTTTACGATATTTCGAAAATAATTATGGCAAATAATTCTACTAATGATGAATATGTTGACATGCTGCGAATATCGGAAATACTGTGCCGTCACAGCAAGAAAGTATAAAACGTAAGTTTTAAAATAAATATGAAACGTATTTATAAATACTTAGTTTTTGTCAAACAAATAAGTTGTAGCAAAAAATAAGATGCTTTTTGAAAAATTATTGGCAACTTGCACATGTTTTAGTAGAAAATTTGTGTAAAATTTAATTGTTGTATCTTTTTTGGTTTTAAAATTACAGCCGCTATTCCATATTTTTTTGGAAATTTTTAAGGGCTGTTTCTCCCAAAGGGTGAACATTTTATTGAGGTCATTTTTTTGCAGACGTGTTCTTTTTAGCGTTAGAATCACCGCTACCATTTGTGCTATGCATTTTGAAATCATCTTGAATAAAGGCTTAACCATCAGAAATAATTTTTCAAATAATTACACCAGATTTGAAAGGAAAGCATTTCTAAACATGTTTAGGAAAAAAACTTTAAACTTCTAAGAACTAACGCAACGCTTACAGATTATAATGTATTTTTTAAACTTTTACTAAATTAATAAGGTCCAAAAAAAACAAAACTCTAAATATTAAAGCAGAAATTTTGTACTTTGGGACATTAGTCTAAAAATGTAAAACTACATTAAAAACATACACTACTACTACATTTAGTAAATATTCTCTCTGGTATAGTGCACCAAATATTGACAGATACAAATGACAATGGTTAATGACAACATTATATATTAAACGACAATATTGTGCTCATATTTTTCAGAAAATCTACTACTGCTATATGAGACTAGAATTATATTTTTATAAAGTCAAATTATGTTATGTGAATTCAATTTGCTGTTGAATATTTTATATTACATTTGTAACATAAATTGTAAACCCGCACTTTGTTGCAAATGGACCTGCAATTAAATATACATCAGATTCAAATAATCTAGATCATTATTTTATGGAGGTGCATTCCACAAATAACATTCCAATAAAAGGATGGAGTCTTTTATAAACACATCCTTGATATATTATTCGATGTTGTGTCTGCCTAGTTTACTATACGATAAGGCCTTTGTGGGAGAAGAAATCTAGATTCCAGGAAGCAAGAGTGGTGATAATATTGGCAGGAATATAACACCGAGTGTTGACAGAATGATGAAATGAAGTCTCTATAGTTTATCTGATACATTTCAAAAAAGAAATACTAAAAAAAATATTATAATTATACATACAAACTTTGGGCGGTGGTAGTAAATAAAAATATATTACTCAAAACTCTAAACATAACCTCTTAAATGCACCGTTTTACAGTAGTTATAGAAAAGGTGCAATTACAAAAGTAGTTCTTATGACGTAACTCTTTGTTAAAGAAAACATAATGAAGTTTTCAGGATCTAGTCAGGTTTAGGAAACCAATAATGTGGATATGAATTAAATCTAGAGAGCGGAATAATGTTTTCTTTATCACCCTATATCCTATTTCTGCAAAAAAACCTACAAAGGTATAGCATATATCACAAAAATTTTAAAAAGGCTTTATTTTCCTTTAGTTTGATTGGGTTTTGCCACACTTCTGAAAAAATAGAGATTAATTAAATAAGCCCTTGCGCCAAAAACCCAATCAAACTAAAGAAAAACTAAAATTATGCCACAAATAAATAGCTTCAGACAAAGGCTGTTGAATTTAGAATTTATTGCGTCTTTTGTGTATTATTTATGTAAATTTATGTTTAGTTTGCTAGTAATTGCGGTGTATTTTATCGATAATAAACAAGATTACCTTTTTTTAGTCTAAGGTTGCAGCTACCCAGATTTATTATTTTAAAGTCTCTATAATACTGGGTGTTAAAAATTTAAGCATTAAGTTGTAAGGCTTAGCCCGCTCCTGGTAAACTAAAAAAGCTAAATATGTTTCAAGAACACTATTTTAAGAGGTCCATCACATTAAATTTGTATTAAATTATATTAGGTACTTTAAAAGTTATTCAAGAAAAACCGATTTTCAACGACGTTCTTCAGGGACACATGTCTCCGTAGGGAGGGGCTGTAGGAAAAACAATTATATGAACTAGTTACCATATTTTTTTCTTGTTCTGTCTGCACTGCAGAATTCCCATATTTTCTCGTACACACTGTATAGGTATACGAAATTTGGTCCGTTTTATATTTTTGAAACAGCCTGTATACATCGCTAATTTGGACTTGGAGTATGTTAATTCGTATTTCACACTGGCATTTTATTGTTACACCGCATACCAGAAAGAAATGAAGTGCTCCTTTCTTTCCGCAAACTGCATGTATTGCCTTTACCTCATTCATTCGTATTCCCTTAAGTCAATTACAGTCACTTATTTATTATTATTAATCCATTTTTCGACTCGAACCGATAAATAACTTCCTTCAACTTCCACAACACGTATAATCGAACATTAACAGTTCAGACATCACACAATGAATTTCTTTTTTCAAGTTCAATGAAAGGAAAACACAAAACATAATGGAATCGAAAGTATCTTATTAGTTTTCTATTGTGTAATTACACGGTTGGTTATAGGAACTCGTCCAAAATTGGACAAAAAGTTGAAACACGATAAGCTTACTATGCGCAAAGTTCGTAAAGTCTGTTTTAGATTTGGTGTTATATTTCACGAAACAAGAAAATGTCAACGCAATTTAAAAATCTTAGTTTCTACCCTGCTTCATTAAAGATACACAAAATATGATATAATGAATTCAACAACAGTATCGAGACAGTAAAATAAATTGTAAATATTATGAATTGAAATAATTAATGAAAACCTCATAATTTTATTAAAAACTAGTTTATAAACACGATTTTACTACCTTCAATCGGTGTTCTGCTAAAACAATAAAACACTTTCTTACGTTGAGCAAGTACATATTTTCTATCACTTCTTAAAGGTAACTAAATTACTTATTTGTACTAGATACATAACTGCTTTTTGTTGAGCCTACTTATTAACAGTTAAAAATAAAAATAACGAACTTGTTGCTAGAAATCTTAAATTGCATGAAATAAAATGTTATAACTACAGCTAGATATTTTGCTAATGCGTTTTTATCGTGCCTATATTAGTGTTTATTAGTTAACGTCAACTTAAAATTTATGTTTTAGTTGGAAGTAAAAAAGCGATATTTGGTTGATTCTGACCGGACTGTAGATATCTTACATTTTATTTGTATTTTTTCTTAATGTAAAATAAAAGTTTAAAAACAAAGTTAACAATTGTACCATTCTAAGTATACTTAGTAACTATAATAAAATCATTTAATAGTGACTATAGTGTCACTTATTTGAAATATAAATAAATATTTGCTAGTATTGCCATAGAACTAGTTATCCTAGGATGAGAGCCTAGCGGCCTTAGATCGCCGTATTTCTTGATGTAAAATGACCACATTTATAGTGTTTTCAGGTACAGAAACTTTGTAAAATAAAACGCACAGAACAAAGATAATATCAAAAATAAAATTATTGATATTTTGTTCATCCACTTTTACTTTTTAAATTCTCCTCAAATAATATAATAACTTTAAAATTGCATCTGTATGACGCACATTTTTTTGCTATTCTAATCCCACATTTTAAGAATAATTATTTTCACATACTTATAAACAAGTGAACAATCTTATATGCAGAACCATGTAAGTTTATGTTATAACAATATTTACATCTATAGTTAACAAATATGCATTTTGAAAGATGTTTATCTAAAAATATGTTAGGCTTTCAGCCTTTATCCTCGTATATTCGACATGAGTTAACATTGCTGTTATTTGCTAAACTCTATATTATTCAGTTCTTCAATGTCTAAAATTACCTGTATTTGTAAAAACTACTATTTCAAGAACACAAATTTTTGCTAGGGTGAAACATTACAAAATAAGAGTAGAAGTGTAATAAGAAAGGTTTGCAGCAGTAATGGAAGAAAAATTTAAAAACACCACTAGTAGGTTCCTTTAGAGAATTTGTTATTAATGTGACTTCAACGGAGCTTGTTGGGAATAATCAATTTCTACTAATCGCTAAATGTTTCATTTTTGCCTCAGTGCACCATTAAACAAAATTTGAAAAGAGTTACGTTGCTGTCATAATAAAAATTATTTTGCTAAAGAAACCTACTTGCGGTTAAAAATTGTATTTAAGTTTTGATTTATTGCTGCAATTATACCTATTATAGTAATTTTGCAATTTTACCCCAGTAAAATCACCTTAGATGACTACTTCTATAGCAATACCAGCAAATATTTATTTCTGTTTCAAATAAGTGAATTTAAATTATTTTCTTGCCATTACTAAGTGCATTTATATTGGTTGAATTAGCAACTTTGTCCTTAAACTTTAATTTTACATTAAAAAAGTTGCAAGTAAAATTCAAGATAAGTAGGTAGGTACCTACAGAATCGAACTAACACTGGCTTTTCATTTTTAACAAATAACTAACTTGTTGCTAGAAATCTTAAATTGCATGAAATAAAATGTTATAACTACAGCTAGATATTTTGCTAACGCGTTTTATCGTGCTTATATTAGTGTTTATTAGTTAACCGTCAACTTAAAATTTATGTTTTAGTTGGAAGTAAAGCGATATTTGGTTGATTCTGACCGGACTGTAGATATCTTACATTTTATTTGTATTTTTTCTTAATGTAAAATAAAAGTTTAAAAACAAAGTTAACAATTGTACCATTCTAAGTATACTTAGTAACTATAATAAAATCATTTAATAGTGACTATAGTGTCACTTATTTGAAATATAAATAAATATTTGCTAGTATTGCCATAGAACTAGTTATCCTAGGATGAGAGCCTAGCGGCCTTAGATCGCCGTATTTCTTGATGTAAAATGACCACATTTATAGTGTTTTCAGGTACAGAAACTTTGTAAAATAAAACGCACAGAACAAAGATAATATCAAAATAAAATTTTGATATTTTGTTCATCCACTTTTACTTTTAAATTCTCCTCAAATAATATAATAACTTTAAAATTGCATCTGTATGACGCACATTTTTGCTATTCTAATCCCACATTTTAAGAATAATTATTTTCACATACTTATAAACAAGTGAACAATCTTATATGCAGAACCATGTAAGTTTATGTTATAACAATATTTACATCTATAGTTAACAAATATGCATTTTGAAAGATGTTTATCTAAAAATATGTTAGTTAATTAGTTAGTTAGTTATATGTTAGGCTTTCAGCCTTTATCCTCGTATATTCGACATGAGTTAACATTGCTTTTATTTGCTAAACTCTATATTATTCAGTTCTTCAATGTCTAAAATTACCTGTATTTGTAAAAACTACTATTTCAAGAACACAAATTTTTGCTAGGGTGAAACATTACAAAATAAGAGTAGAAGTGTAATAAGAAAGGTTTGCAGCAGTAATGGAAGAAAAATTTAAAAACACCACTAGTAGGTTCCTTTAGAGAATTTGTTATTAATGTGACTTCAACGGAGCTTGTTGGGAATAATCAATTTCTACTAATCGCTAAATGTTTCATTTTTGCCTCAGTGCACCATTAAACAAAATTTGAAAAGAGTTACGTTACTGTCATAATAAAAATTATTTTGCTAAAGAAACCTACTTGCGGTTAAAAATTGTATTTAAGTTTTGATTTATTGCTGCAATTATACCTATTATAGTAATTTTTGCAATTTCTTAACTCAGTAAAATCACCTTAGATGACTACTTCTATAGCAATACCAGCAAATATTTATTTCTGTTTCAAATAAGTGAATTTAAATTATTTTCTTGCCATTACTAAGTGCATTTATATTGGTTGAATTAGCAACTTTGTCCTTAAACTTTAATTTTACATTAAAAAAGTTGCAAGTAAAATTCAAGATAAGTAGGTAGGTACCTACAGAATCGAACTAACACTGGCTTTTCATTTTAAAAATAACTAACTTGTTGCTAGAAATCTTAAATTGCATGAAATAAAATGTTATAACTACAGCTAGATATTTTGCTAACGCGTTTTATCGTGCTTATATTAGTGTTTATTAGTTAACCGTCAACTTAAAATTTATGTTTTAGTTGGAAGTAAAGCGATATTTGGTTGATTCTGACCGGACTGTAGATATCTTACATTTTATTTGTATTTTTTCTTAATGTAAAATAAAAGTTTAAAAACAAAGTTAACAATTGTACCATTCTAAGTATACTTAGTAACTATAATAAAATCATTTAATAGTGACTATAGTGTCACTTATTTGAAATATAAATAAATATTTGCTAGTATTGCCATAGAACTAGTTATCCTAGGATGAGAGCCTAGCGGCCTTAGATCGCCGTATTTCTTGATGTAAAATGACCACATTTATAGTGTTTTCAGGTACAGAAACTTTGTAAAATAAAACGCACAGAACAAAGATAATATCAAAAATAAAATTATTGATATTTTGTTCATCCACTTTTACTTTTTAAATTCTCCTCAAATAATATAATAACTTTAAAATTGCATCTGTATGACGCACATTTTTTTGCTATTCTAATCCCACATTTAAAGAATAATTATTTTCACATACTTATAAACAAGTGAACAATCTTATATGCAGAACCATGCAAGTTTATGTTATAACAATATTTACATCTATAGTTAACAAATATGCATTTTGAAAGATGTTTATCTAAAAATATGTTAGTTAATTAGTTAGTTAGTTATATGTTAGGCTTTCAGCCTTTATCCTCGTATATTCGACATGAGTTAACATTGCTGTTATTTGCTAAACTCTATATTATTCAGTTCTTCAATGTCTAAAATTACCTGTATTTGTAAAAACTACTATTTCAAGAACACAAATTTTTGCTAGGGTGAAACATTACAAAATTAGAGTAGAAGTGTAATAAGAAAGGGTTGCCGCAGTAATTGAAGAAAAATTTAAAAACACCACTAGTAGGTTCCTTTAGAGAATTTGTTATTAATGTGACTTCAACAGAGCTTGTTGGGAATAATCAATTTCTACTAATCGCTAAATGTTTCATTTTTGCCTCAGTGCACCATTAAACAAAATTTGAAAAGAGTTACGTTGCTGTCATAATAAAAATTATTTTGCTAAAGAAACCTACTTGCGGTTAAAAAGTTTATTTAACTTTTGATTTATTGCTGCAATTATACCTATTATAGTAATTTTTGCAATTTCTTAACTCAGTAAAATCACCTTAGATGACTACTTCTATAGCAATACCAGCAAATATTTATTTCTGTTTCAAATAAGTGAATTTAAATTATTTTCTTGCCATTACTAAGTGCATTTATATTGGTTGAATTAGCAACTTTGTCCTTAAACTTTAATTTTACATTAAAAAAGTTGCAAGTAAAATTCAAGATAAGTAGGTAGGTACCTACAGAATCGAACTAACACTGGCTTTTCATTTTTAACAAATAATTTAAGTTAACGTTGTTAGATAATGAACATTATAGGCACTATCACTACACACACCATATCACAAGATCTTGTTTGTTATTATTACTTATATTAGGTAGTTAGGTACTAATATTTATTCCTTGTTTATGACGGACAGACCGTCCTTCCTGTTGTAATTTTGGGCACAAAAGTTTTACCTTTGCCGTTTTTTGCGTAGATTAACGACGATTACTATACGTTAGCAAAATATCTAGCTACTATTTACAATTTTCATTTGGCGCAGTTTCAAGCCTTCTAGCCATAGGTAAATTCTTTGTAATCAACTAATTGCAGTTACATACTCAATAAGTGATCTTAGTGATCTTTAGTAGAAGAAGTGATATGTACTTGTAGAATGTAAAAAAGGTGCTCTATTTTTTTAGACCGACATATGGTAGTAAAATTATGTTAATAACATTTTTATTATGCTTGGTATATGATATGACAATATTAACAAGAAATATTTGAACAATAATGCAGATTATCTTTTTTATTAGTTGATTTTCCACATTGAGATGTTCTAAATTGTCTCTTAATTGCTTCAGAACAAACAAAAGTTTCATTTAAACAGTATATTTCTTATAAATTTTTCCAGAATTGGCTACTAAAGGAGATATATGAGGGAAAATACCATATTTTTTACAATTCCGTACAAGGCTATCGAGACTTTAAATATGTGAAAAAAATATTAAAATGAATTAAAAACATATCCTATTTATCAATAATTACTTTAATTAAAATTTCTGCATTTATTAGAATCGATATTTGAATCAACAAAAATATTAATCAAAACTGTTATAAGGAGTTATATGAATAATTATTTTAACATGTAATTATCATTTTACTTTTTGCATCCTTTCAGATACAAGAAGAATACAATAAAACGTTTTTGTAAAACTAGAGTAGACACACTTTACTTTTGCATAGTACAAAATTCCTCTCCCGAAAAATTTTTTCATGTAAACTTCTGCAATCACTTCTTTGTTGAATTGAAATACAAGTACATAATATGCAGTGATGTAATGTCTATTTATATTTGATATTAAAAAGTCTAAATAAACCAAAAATTAATCACAACCAAGAACAAAGCTTCTAAAGTTAGTCATGGCATTAGATATTTTTAGATTTAAACTTAGCCATATGCTTTGCGTGAATCTCTCCTTTCCTTGGTTATATAAATACAGATCTGAGTTAAAATTAAAATCGGTCATTTGTAGGTATGGTGCAACATTACGGAATGATTTGTACTCAACCACATATATGAGAGGAATTGTTTTAGAAGAAACGCAGAAGGGATAAATATTAGGTAAATCTACATCTCTCCTTATAAGTGATATTAAAGTAAAGTCAAATATTTGGATTACTCATAAGTTTTGCTTTCACATACAGTTAATCGGTTGTTTAAACATGTCTTCAAGTCATGGCCTAGTTAAAGCTAGGCACGCACTGTAGATTTCTGTCGACGACGAAAATGCCGCTAGGCTTTCATGGGACGCTACATAATATATATTTTTTTATATACATTGACAAAAATTCGTTTGTAATTTCACATAAATTATTTGAACACATTATATATTTTCAGCTTTATCAACATGTGGAAAAAAATATCTAAAAGCAGCAACATGGATTTGTTGCAAATAAATCAATTAATACCAATTTACTTTTATTTACTAATGATATATATAACGCATTTGAGGAAAACCATCAAATTGACGCAATATATACAGAATTTACAAAAGCGTTTGACAAAGTTAATCATGATTTACTATTGAAAAAGTTGCACACGCATTCTACTTCTCAAGACGCTTTAAATTTACTTAAATCGTATCTCCAGCACAGACATTTTGTTGTCAAACACAATGGAAATACTTCAGGCAAGTATCATTCCAATTCTGGGGTGCCTCAGGGTTCCAACTTGGGACCATCACTATTTGTATTATTTATTAATGACATTCTTACTGTTTGTGCGCATTCAAAATGTTTACTTTATGCTGATGACAAAATTTTATAAAGAAATGAAACCTGAGGGGTGTTTCGCGATCGGCAGTGGTGTACAAAAGAGCAGCAGTGAATACGTCAGTTAAGGCAATGCCGTGAGCAATGTTTGCATTGATTAGGTAGTTGAAGGCATTCAATAGGTAGTGAACGGCAGTGGACGGTATTGTCGGCAGTGCTTTAGGCAGTTACAGCAGTGACACCGTAATTGTCGGAAATGATTAAACTAGTAAATAACGGCAGTGATATACAGGGTGTCCGGAAATGATGAGCAAAAAATTCAGGGGATAATTCTAGACCGAAAATAAATGATACCTCTTTCTATAAAATTTTTTTCAAAACTGATTATAAATGGAGTTACAGGGTGTTAAAGTTAAAATTTTATTTTCGATATTTGTAAATAACTTCTTAAGAAATCCAAATATTTACATAAAATTTGTAAATCGGCGATTTTTGCGGACGAGAAATTCAAATATGTTTCTACGTTGGCGTCACTAGTAGAGGGCACCACTTGTGGCACACCATGTTTCTTTTAAAATGGTAGAATAATGTGTAAAACACCCGAGTCAGAAGATGGGCAAGTCCATTAAAAAAAATCTATACAGTGCTTTCGAAAAGTAACGAATACATTCATTATTTGTGAAATTGAGAAGTTTTCGAAAAAATCCCTGAACGTCGTTTTAGTTTTTTAAAAAGGCACTTTTTGACATACGACCCATAGTTGTGACGTCATCGACAATTTTTTTAAATAGCAACCCCCAATTTTGACCATGCCATTTGAAAGAGCATGTCATTCTACATACATACATCATGAAAAATTGTGGTGTTACATAACAAAAATTCAAGAAAATAATGTTTGAAGATTTTAAAATTTAATTTTCACAATACTGAAAATGATAATGATTACGTAAAAAATCGACTAAATTAAATGTTCAAATTCTGCACCGTTGGCTGCCTAACAGTAGCCAAGAAGGTTAAAAAATTCTTTTTGGACATTATCAATAACTTCAGGAGGTATACGATGTATCTCGTGACGAATTCTTGCTTTTAAATCTTCTAAATTAACCAGTAGTAAAAATTTTTAAACGTATGTCAAGTTTGACAGTTTAAAATTTGTTTATCTGCTTCCATAGAGATGTTAAATGATTTTTATTTTATTGTTACTTACTTCTTCTTGATACAACTGTAGCCAACAATGATCGATGTTAACTGAACAGTTAGACACACACTTATAATCGCGGTCTCTTTTAATTTTCTTTTTTGCGTTATCTTCTTTTTCTAAAATTTTTGCCGAACCCCATTGAATCAAATGACCGTTTTCCTAACGTTTAAAAATTTTTACTACGATTTTGAGAACGAAAACAGAGAGTTTTTCGAAACGTCAATAACACGGAAGTGCGCGATAGTGATGTGATTTTTGTTATTTTTTACTTATCTGCTTTTTCAGTGTGCAAATGCAAACTTAGTTTCGAAAATAACTCTTGACTGTTCCGTTTGGCGCAAGGGCTTATTTAATTAATCTTTATTATTTTTTCCGAAGTGTGGCAAAAACCCAACAAAACTAAAGAAAAACTAAAATTATGCCACAAATAAATAGCTTCAGACAATAAATTATTTTTACTGGCGATGCTTGTTTCACTCGCAGAGGAATTAATTACAAATGTTCACAACTTTCATGAATATTCCGATGTAAATCCCTATGCAATTTCTTGATTGATTGGACCACTTACTTACTCGATTAAATGTCGAACGTTATTTGGAATTTCTGCAAAATACTTCTGATTTAATCGAAGATGTACCGTTGTAACTTAGGCTAGAGTTTTGGTTTATGTATGATGGGGCACCGTCTCATTTTAGTGCTACTGTTAAAAACTTTTTGAATTTTATGTTTCTAAATAAATGGTTAGTACGAGGAAGCAATTGGCCATCACGATCGCCAGATCTCAACAAATGTTATTATTTTCTTTGGTTAACATTGAATGATTTTGTCTGTTCACTGATTGAATCCCGAGAAGATTTGTGGAATCGTATTACGAATAAATGTAACGTTCCAAGAAACGATTATCATTTATTAGACAGAGTAAAATTCAATTTTCGACAAAGAGTATTTATGTTTCATAGAAAATGATGCCCATTTTGAACAATTTATTTAGTTTTAATTTTATTTTATAACTTTATTGCTGTCAAATTTTAAAGACAAAGCCTACTATTGACTTTTTGATTCCTTCTAATAAACGCAATTAAAATCTTGTTTCAGTTAATGCATTTATTTCTTGATAACCTTAAAGTTTTTTAAAATTTAGCGAAAGTAAAAAAGTGTTAAATTAAATTCTGCGCCGGATATTACCATTCATTTCAAATTCGATCAACGGAAAGAACAGTTTTATACAAATTTAGGAGTGACTTACCCTCGATGAATACCTTGTAGTGTTTCAACTTACTTGAACTCATAGTCACAGAAGACCAATAATAAACCTAAATCATGTATCAAATTTGGTTATTCCAAGTTAAAATTATTCCGAGATATTTTTTTTTTTCAAAATATTTGGCTCTATTTTGAATGCCTGTAAATCTGCCTGTGTGCAACTTGGTATATAGGTATGTTTGGTTAGATAAATTGAAATACTTTGGGACATGTACCAATTGATTTCTTATCAACTTTTAAAACCCGATATCTCGAACTTTACGTCCTTGGAGCATAGAGTCCTATGCTTATTTAACCATAATATACTTGGAATCCTGGATTTTCTGCAAGCGATTAGAAAGCACCCTGTTATCAGGAATATTTCATGCAATTTGATCATCTCTGATCAGTTCCAAGAAACTCGAAGAAATAGATGTTTGGTTCATACATTTTTGGACAGCCTTATGACATAATATATGTAAAATGCGATCATGCGATGAACGCCGCAGTGTTAGTCTATAGTCAGCGACCGAAATTGTAGAGAGTGACTAATCGCTAGCTTGTAGACTAACGCGACGATCGAAGCGTGCGGGGAGCAACATTGCATAGGCGTACTAAATTTGAATGCGATCAGATATAAAAAATATACAAAAATGAAAAATATAATTGCATTACATAACATCCATTATTTTTAGAGTAGAAACTGAACAATTTCGATGCGTTAGATAATAAAAATAACAAAAATATTTCAAAATTTAAAGTTTTGATCTTGTATTATCGAAAATAATAGACCTAAGCATGCCACTTGAGAAGAGTTAAAGTACACAAAATTATCTAAAATAAATTGACGTCGGCTGAACCTAGCACGTTAACAATTTACTTTAAACGTGCCGCCTGTGTCATCCTCTCTACAAATTAGAAAACCGTTCTTTTGAATGGCGATTGCCCACCACCACCCACTTACACCTATCTGATGCGCACTTCGCGGATATCACACTTAAGCCTTGTCATTGACGCGAAATTCACGGATTTTTGCACGAATTTTGTAACTTCTGTTTTAATTATGGCGGGAAAATCTCAACTTTTGACAATTGCAATTTGCGAAACTGTCAAACACTACAAATATTATTGCACCTTTCATTATTATGTGGTATTAATAAATTTGTTTTGAGCTTCTGATAATCTACCATGGTAGTTTCATGTGAAAGTGATAGAAAATGTTATAGGTAGTTGACAAAATTTGTTACAAATAGAGATTTTTCCACCATTAAATAAATCGTGCAAATATTTGCGAATTCCGCATTCAAAAGGATACAAGTCTTTAGAATACATACACACTATTTACTAGTGGTTACTAGCACTGTCACTATAACGGTCACACATTAACACTTATTATATAATATTGTACCGCTTTCTGTATGACCTTCATACGTCCATGTTTCGTCAAAATTTAATTCTTCGATCCAGATTCTTATTTTTTAATATCTATTTTAAATAGTTTCTTCGCCATATCACTATTTCGTCCTTTATATCGGTATACTCTTTTCGATTTCAGTTATACGGACTAAGTTTCATTTTGTAAGATATGGCAATTGATATTTTTTGTCGAAAAGTTATTTTAAAAATACAACTTTCCACGAGTTTCCATCACTTTCCGTTTCACAGTTGTACTTCTTTACCAACTTTTAATTTGCACACATATGCTATTCACGTACAATTTTGTTAATGAAATACATATTTCAACATCACTTACACTCATATTTTGACATTGCGCTCTAAACTCTTCATACATGTCATCATCCGATATTCCTCACTTCGATCAAATCACTAATAAAATTAATTACATTCATAATTAAATTAGCGAAAAGATATACCCGAAATTTTGCCCTCCCGAACGATATATCCGCCCATTATAGCGCTGGAAATGAAACAGTTGGATCTGACAATCCGTCGCAGCCAATCAAAAGCAGCAGCGCGTGCGTACTTACTGCAGCGCATGCGTAGCAGAAGCTGTGTAATCGGGTATAATCTCAGAGATATGCGGCACACAATTTTGTAGAAAAAATATACTACAAAGAAATATACATGCAGCCCATGTATATTTCTTTGTGTTGACTGCTATAAATTGTGAGCAGGTTTATAACATGAGTCACTCTCTACAATTTTGGAAGTCAACTATAGCTGTAAGAGAGAAAACATGTCGATTTCCAAAATAAATTATCTCTGGTGACAAAATACAAAATACATAATTCATTTCATTCACCTTCAACAACACATTGTACAATAGCAACCAACGCAAACATCTATATCACCTATTTTTTAAATTGAACTGTAGACGTAAATGTTTTTATAACACAAACTTACTTTGTACTGTGTTTACTTTATTTATAGGTACATATGTGAAAATAATTATTAAAATGTGGTGTTAAGGTAGCAATGAATACAAACAACATCAAACATTTTATTTTTGTGCTTACTTTTGTTCTACATTAGTTTATACGATTTTCGTGTCTAAATGCGCCAGAAATTTCACCTTTTGGCTAGAAATATAGCGACTTTAAATATGATTTTGTACGTGAAAGTTCGCCTTGATCTAATAAAAGCTGAAAGCGTCGTTTTTTCCTTTTATAAATAAAACGGAATATACTTCGCTTTCAAACTTAACAAAACCTCCTGTAGCCGATTGTATAAGCACTGCGACCTCGAAAGAAACCTCCAGGAGTCCAGCAGAAGCATTTGTGAGGCCGGTTCCTACCTGCGAGCGTCGCTAATCCCCTGCGACACACGCCCCAGACAACGACCCGGTTACCTTGAGATCATTACCGCGAAATGTATGACATCCGATCATATCAACCTCACTTTACAGTGTCTTACACCCTGGTCAAATTGCACGCGGTGTATTATACCAAAATTAATCCCTTAATAAACAACAACACGGAACGCTAGGTGTTGCCTGACATAAAATATTGTCCATTCGGAGAGATGAAAGCGTCAAATTATTGGACCTCAGAGACGCTGCTCATATAAGATTTCATATATCAACTTGCGGTTCTCCTTTTTTCATGACTTTACGATGTGAGTGAGCACATTTACCTTTCAAAGTTACAAATTTGCTCTGTTTTGCAGTTATTATTTCGAGCACATTGCATTGAAATAAAAAAAACAACTTTAAATTGTATTCAAAAGTACAGGAAAATAAAAGATAGACATGATTAAATTTGATTTCATACATTCTATTGTTTGTATCATCAGTTAAGACCAATTTATAATTTTTCCTTTGCTATTTCCATTGTAATTATTTTTTACATAGACTTTTTTAGGCATGTGTGAAACTAACTAATCTACAGACTAATACCCCTACCAGGGTGAAGTTATATTTGTCAAAAAATAAATATTTGGTTTTGAAATCGGAATAGCTGCAAAAAGTTGCTCTACAGCTTAACTAAGAAGTAGTCAAAAGATGGATTTTTTAGATTCAAGTGTTGAAGTGCCCCAAACACCTTCAGTATTTCCAAAAAAAATATATTTTTTGCATGTTAAAAATGTATATTTATTCTATAAAATTTAATTGTGGGTGTTTTTAAATGATTTTTTGTGGTATGTTTAGAAATAATAAAAGAATTTGTTACTAATGTTATAAATTGATCAAAATTTGGTAACTACTGGATAAGTATATCAAAATTAAAATTCGGATTTTGTGTTAAATCAAGGCATACTTTTGCAAGATTCAAGCCTCCCTCTAAAAAATGCATTCTTACTTCTTATCTTTAATCTGTTTTTGAAGCTGCCGCTACTAATTTCATGCAGATTTCCACGACCTGCGTGTCACGGAAGTAACCATATTGTTACGGAAACTCACCTACTTTTTTTAGTTTAAGTTTAGTTAATTATGTTTCTATTTGTGTTTGAATTTATAATTTTTGTAATATCTTTATTTTGACGTTTTCCAGGACATTCCAGGCTGTATTCGATTTGTTTCTCAAGACGTTCTCAAGACCGTATAAACTTCGAGAGAGACTAATTTCATGAGGTTTTCCACGACCTGTATGTGTCACGGAAGTCACCTACCTTTTTAATTTGTTAATTATGTTCCTATTTGTGTTAGAATTTATAATTTATATAATAGCTTTGGTTTTGCCCCCCGAGTTTATACTGAGCAGTCGAACGCAAATGACTGAAACATCAAAGTTAAGATTTAACAGTTGCTAATGTGTTAGAAGTAGTGACAATAAATAATGTAACCTCCACGCTGACTTAGTCATGAAATACGCCACGTAGAAAATCGACCATTCCATCTGACTAGGAGTGAAGTTTTGTGAATGCCTAACAGTTCAGAAACCTTTTGAAATACTTCCGATTCGAAATTCCGTTCTAGGTCCGAATGGATTTCCCTAGGGGCCCCATAACGGCATATCCAATTCTCAACTAAAGCTTCGGAAACGGTTACTGCTTCTTGATTGGGCAAGGGCTATAACTCTGGCCACTTACTGAAGTCGTCCATAACTACCAAAATATAGCGATTTCCACTGACGCTACGAGGAAAAGATCCAGCTATGTCAATAGCATCATTCTTCCACATCGGACCGACTTCCAAGACAGTAGAATCACTCTCTTTTTCAAAGTTTTATTTATTTCAAAGTGTCCACCATCGACCCTACAATGCAATGCTTGAAGAACTTCAGGAACTATTTTCTGAGGCAGTACTGTTTGGTCAATCTTTTCCTTGCTATCGGGACTCTCCCAGACCATTTTTAACAGGCCACTCACGATGACTAAACGCTATAGCGCCCAGTAGCTTTTTAGATATGGAGATTTCTCGGAAATATCCTGCCACCTGCGTCTGTCCATGTTTTTAACTTTCCATTCCAAAATTCGAGTCTCCACTTTGTGCCTTAATAATAGTTTTATTACACCACTTCTGACACCAATGTAACCTCTACTTAGTCTTGAAATACGTCATGTAGAAAAAAAACTTTACTTTGTCACTACATGATTCCATAACAAATGTACATAACAAATTCACAACTGTCAAATCTTTACTTTGATGTCTCAGTTATTCGCGTTCGAATGCTCAATATAATTAACTCTGGCAGCGAAGCCGATCTGCTTCTATATATTTTTAGGGTTCTCGAAGTTCCTGGGGTCTCGAAAACGTGTCGAGAAACAAATCGAATATAGCCTGGAATACTTTACATTTTATTTTTTAACGTTTTTTTCCGTTTTAACGGAAACAGTTAATTTTATCAAAACAATATAAGAGAGAAAAAAGTTTCTAAATAAATCGGCTTAACCTAATTTATTTTTTTCTACGTCGTTAAGGAAGTTTTTTGAAAGTATAGTTAAAAAAACTGAAAAGGGCTAGTTTATTTCAACCCTTTCCAATTATTTTCAAAAAGTGAAAAAATATGTCACAAGTGTCTTTCGATGATGGTAACACTTTCACAAAATTTTACCATTCCCACGCTTTTCATTTCCTAGAAAAACAATAAAAACACTCTTTTTTCCGTTATCTTTGCAACGCGATATCTCCCTAATGGTTGACTTGTGACCCAACGTTTATATAACAAACTACCTTTTATTTTCAACAAGGAATGACCCCCTGAAATTTTTCGCCTTTGTTTTGAAACACCCTGTATAAACATAGGTTGAAATATGCTTCGTTTTCGGGATATACTTAAGAGTATATAAATTTTAATTTTTTATTTAATTTATTATTTTATTAATTATTTCAAAGAGGTTTAAAGATATTGACTCAAAATTGCGCGATACTTGCGCCAGTGACGTTCGTGCGAGAATGCAATGTCCTCAGACTTTAATCTGCATGCGGTGGTAAGTTGGCCTACCCGTGTAACTGAAACCTCATTAGCTATCATCAATCACATATTCACTAACATTGAAAATAATTTAGTTTGTGTCCTAGACAACGACATTTCAGACCATAGAACAGTATTGTTTGAGTCCTGTATTTCCCAGGAATATAACATTAAACATACTTCCCAATTCAGAAAAATTCTTTCTGATAATCCTATAAAATAAAAAACAAAAACATTTCCATAACAAACTGAAAGGTGGCAGTAATAAAAAGTATACTAATTTATAACAAATGTTCTACGTGTCCCCCATTCTCCTTTTATGAAACTATTGAGAATAGGAAACGAATTATACGTTCATCTATAAAGTTGTTATAAAGTTTTAAACAATTCCTTTCAATTGTCATGTTGTTATGGATACGTAGTTATTGGATAAGTAGTTATTTCCAAGATATGTGTTAAAATATTTTCTGTAATATCTTCATAACCGAGCATAAATATATTGAAGCGGGCGAGTCCACCATTCAATCATAAAAAACTGCTATTAAAACTATAACTACGGCATACGTGAAGTTGTCAATGATTGAGCAGCATCTTTTGTGAAGGAACGCAAACAGTATGTCTGTCTTGCTTGCTCGGGTGGCAGTGTTTTGTCGAAAATTAATTCTGGACGTTTGAATATTAATATACCTAGGTGTTCCTCAGGGGTCTATATTGGGCCCAGTTCTATTTTGCTATATGCAAACGAGTTTCATAATAAGTTGTGGTTTATGCTTCATCCGTCATGTATGCGGTTGACACATCATTATTGATATCTAATAACTAAGATGAGTGCTTAAGACTCAAGAACGATGGCCATTCAAAGAGGTGTGTGCGTGGTACGAATCTAATAACATTTATCTTAACACGAGAAAGATTCAAGTAATAAGGTTTTATAATTGGCAAAAGAATTGTGACATACATTAAGTGACTGTAAATGGTAATGATACTCTGAACTGGGACACGGATAGAAAATTTTTGGGAATAACGATCGATGAATGCTTGAACTGGAAAACTCGTTGCTATCAGCTGATATCGAAATTAAATTCTGTTTGTGAATTGATAAAAAGTTTAAAACATGTGTTAACGTTATCACAGTTGATAACAGTATATCATCAATATATCAAGTTAGTTGAAGATTGAGCTAATGGATTGTCCTCTGAAACGAAATTAATTTTAATGTATATGACGGGGATTCCCACCCATATGGCATGTCGATACGTTTTTAAAAATGTTAATATTGTAACCATTGTGTCGTTGTTTATTTTTGAACTATCTGTACATGTATTAATAACAAATCTAACTTTATAATGAACGAAAGTGTGCATAACAGAAACACTTGACAAAACAAAAATTTTCATTTTTATAAAAAATATAAAATATCTTTAAAAAAGTTTTTAATAAATTGCCTTTAGATATAAAGTTGGTAAAAAGTCTAACAACCTTTAAAAACTTATTAGACCCATATTTTTGGCAAATAATACATTTTATACTTTTTTAAACTAAGGTGTGTTAGAATAACTATTATTTATAGCTTGGTACTAGGTTAATGTATCTGGTATTTGACTATTGCTATGCAACGTCTTTAAAGAAAAGTAAAGAATATTAATATTAACCATAACCTAAAAGAAGTTATGACACAAAATATTCCTGAATTGCAACACAGTAAATGTCGTATGTATTTTTTTAAACTAATAGGACCACTTCCAGGTACTTACAAGCACTCAATACATACGACTTAATTGTTTGTACTGCTGTTTTTAGACTCTTGCCACTAATTACCATTGCATATACAGTTCTTCTGTTTTACAGAAAATTTTACAATTCGTTTATTAATAAGTTAGTTAGGCTTTTGAAATATTTTCTATTTAGGGAAATTATTAACCTATTACCAATGTCCGTTTTATATGGTAAATAATTTTCAAACGGATAATTTCACAATTCGTTTACTAGTAGCTATACCTAGTTCGGAGCTTTCGAACTAGTTAGTATATTTTTATTTAAGGAAACTATTAGTCTATGTACATATTATGTATGTTCATACTTATTTCGTTCCCAAAAAAGTGTTGTGGGCGTACCAAAAATGTGAAAAGGTGCGGCATATTGTGTGCGTACCATTCCAGACTCGTTTGGCGACGAGCTTGTGGAATCGTTACATTTCTTTAGAATTGTTGTGACAATATAATGAAAATATGCATTTTCTTAAAACAACCGACATACTAAAGACAAGACCATACAAAATTCACTTAAGAATATATTAATATTTTCACCATTTTCCTTGGACATATTTCATTCTACTTTAAGTGTTTTTTGAATAGTATATTAGCAGACTCCTTTCTACAGTAAGGCTAAAAACACACTAGGCGGTTTTCACTGAGTCGGCCGCCGAATCGGCGGCCGCCTATTACAACACACACTTAGCGGCTAATCAGATGGCGTAAAAAGCGTCAAAATTACAACGTTGTCGGTTTGTTTTAACAATCTCTTCCCAACATTATTTTCTTTTATTTCTGTCAGCGTAATCATTGTTTCTCATATCCCATATAGCAGGTCGCTCTTGAATTGTATTTATTAATAATTCAGTATCAATATTGGACTCCATTTTAAATGCAGGCAAATGATAAAAGTACAGTTTGGCTTCAATGCAATAAGCAAACCGCTAGAAAACGCCTGAATGTGTGGACAGACCCGTTAAGACCTGTAGAAGCATATGCCGCTCGAAGCAATAAAAACGCTTCGGCTCATCGTTCGTACGACGGGTACGCGCGGTGTCGACTACCGCTTTTTCGTCGCGCGTTGTAGTGTGAACAGCTCCATTCCTTTCCATTATAGCATGTGTCGAGTCGGCGGTCGAATCGGTGACCGACTCGGCGAAAACCGCCTAGTGTGTTTTTAGCCTAACGTACTAGTTTAGCGATACATTGTGACATGCGTCTGCCGTCTTTGAATGATAACTTATTCAACTTTTACTAGAATAGCTCCGAACTATTGCCACTAAAAATGTGTTTAGATTAAAAGTATCTAACTTTTATTGCAGGTTAATCAGTAACAGTTTAGTCTTCCTTATTATTGTCAATATTTATCGAGTTCCAGTATTTACTGTAACATATCCGTCAAATTTGACATCTTGATGTACAGAGTGATGTCGAATATTGTGCAAAAAATAAGGGTAGGATTAGAGGTCATTCATATAAATTTTTTTGATTTCAACCCCCTTTAAGGAGTTGCAACCCCTTAACAGAGAGTGAGAAATTTAGAGTTCTATTCAATTTCTTCCAGACGCTTTGAAATTAAGAAGTGATATTTGGCAAGGTATTTAGGCTGATGAAATTTCCTCTTTATTCTCCTCGTCCTGTCATAAGACGTTGAAAAAAGTACCCTGTGTATATTATTAATTACATTGTTGAGGTCATTTTTCCGCTTTATTTGGCCTGGATAATGTCATCAGAATCTTATAAGAGGACATATATAATAGAATGTTTCACACATTTATAAATTCTTCATCAAAACCAACTACCTTGTAGATGGCGAGATCGTTAATCAAAACCAACAAAAATATGTATCAACTTAATCTACTTATTTTAAATAAATAAAAAAATAGATTTTTTACGGTTAATGCTTAAGTGATATTATTTAAAGTGGAGTTATAAGTTTTAGAGTAAGTCGTTTTGTTTATCAGTTGCACAAAGCATATACTATATAGTTTATACTTGTAACCAATTGTTCAAAGGGAATATGACATAAGACTGCTAAAATGTCAATTCCATTTCAAATTAATTTTTCAACATCTATGAAAGCAAATTAATATGTTCAATATACAACATTTATCTAAACCAAATCTTCAGTAATGATAAAAAAAGTAAAATTATAGTGAATCCAATAATGTTTAATAAACTATACGACATTCTAGAAGAACCAAGTCAAATCAGCAGCGAAGAAGAATTTGATGCCAAACCGAAACCAAACACATTTTATGAGAAGGACCTCTTAATATCAATAATTGCGGACGAAGACACCTGTGTTGGTTTTCTCCTAGGAGGTATTGGGGAAGTGACAGAAGACCAACGACAAAATTACTTCGTAGTAAATAGGAAGACCAAAAACACTGAAGTTGAGAAAGCTTTCAAGGAATTTTCGCGTAGAACGGACATTGGGTTGATCCTCATAACAAGAGAAGCTGCTGATATGATACATGCTGTCATAAGTTCGTACAAACAAATAATTCCTACAGTAATGCAGATTCCTGGAATATATGGCCCTTATGAGTTCAACATCGAAGACGATTTACAAAAAGTTGAAGTAAGTAATATTGCATGAAAAAAAATGTATTGCTGATTACCTATAAGGTTTGTTCCTGCAGCAGTTTGAAACTGTCATAAATGTTCGACCAGTTAAGTAGAGAACGAATTACCAGTGAATTTAATGCAAGGAGTAGTTGGATGGACATTTTGATAATTTCAAACCGTTTCAAACTACCGCAGGAACAAACCTATTAAAATTTGCTTGGCAATAGTATCTGCTTTGACGGTTAACCAATTGATGTTATATAACGTTGCTATTGCTTTGACAGGAAATTTGAAAAGTAGTACAAAAAGGGATCTGACTAAGTCAAATAGTTATTTATAAACACTATTGGCAATTCAATTTCAATTAAGCTCAACTACAAAGTTAAAATATACTTTAAAATTGGTATTCTTTTTTACAATATCCGCTTCTATTTCAATTTAATATAGTTTAATTTAACCACGCCTATAATTACACATTGTAAATATGGATTCTGCCAAAGTTAGAGTTAGTTATACAATAATATTTAATTTAAAACAAATTTATTTTTATCCTTTATACAGGGTTAACTATCACTAAGTACAACATTTTTAACCATGTGCTCCGGGAAGCTTAAAGACAATAAAAAAATATTTTAGAATTTAAACTCGATGTTTAAAAATTGGCGTCTACGATAACCGTGGACCGAGATGGTTTCGAACTGCGACCAGCTGTCCGGCCACTTTTTGGAGAGTTGTCAATTAATCGATGAAAATAGACATAAACATGTTTGTCACGAAACATAATAAATACATTTCTGGTTTGTCAATTTTGACATTACAAAAGACACAAACATATTTCATTACTACAACTGACAAGACATGATATTGTTGGTTGTTACATAGTTAAGATGCAGCGTAATGCGTAATGACTTGGTCTCACGGTCACAGATTAGAAAAAGTTATGTGTAAAGCTGTGGTGTCGTAGGGATAAGAGTCATGGGCCGGACGGTAGGCACAACGCCGCGTAAGGATATTTTCACGAACAGCTAGCGATGTCGACAAAGAGGTTATGTTGATTCCGGTGAAGGGACTGCAGGGTAAGGTACAAGTAATAAGAGTTGCGGCGTCATAACTCACGCAGATGAAGTTTGCAGCACAAGCCGCAGGCGAGTGCTGTAATTCATCAAGTGAGTTATGACCATTACCGCAAGTTGAATACTATACTTTATCTACGACTACGACATCTTTTTTAGGACTATTATTAGAAATTGATTTGAAAAGTAAAACGTTAAAATATCAAATGACATTAGTCCCCTCAATGATAATAATTGACAGTTCCGCCTACTGACAGGTGTTGGCAATTTAATAATTTTAAAATCTTTTAATTATTTATTCCTTTTCACTTGTTAAAAATTCTTTCCATTTTACACCAATGGAACGTATTTATCGGCTTAAAAATTTCCAAGAATTTTATTTACATACCGAATTATCATTGTAGAAACCCAGCGTGAGTTATAATAACTCACTATAAAAACTCACGCTATTTGTTTATTGATACTATTAATTGCTCAAAAGCAGAATAATTAATATATGAATTAATAGGAGTAGATAAATTATTTTATTATTTTCGCGGGCAGTGTTTTTCTTTTAAGTGTCTTGTGTATTTAATTAATATTTTTGGAGGAATACAGTGCAAGTAAGTAAAATATGACGTATTATTTAAACAGTGAAAAGGTTGACATGGAGTGCTAGTGACAACGATAGTATTGTGATAAATCAGTGCGAACGTAGTCAAAATGGATAATGACCAAATTCTGAATAACTGTGAGTAGGTAATCTGTTTTATGTTTTCAATTTCATGTACGTAGACATACTTTATTAGGAGATATAGCAATGGGAAAAGGGAGGAATTGGCCATATTTCAATCATTCTTTGGCATACTGTAACACTGGCAACGCTGTGGAATATACATCCCATTTACAATAAGCATGATTCATAAAAGCCTTAATATTGGCTAATACTGGAGTGCAGTCAGCGGTCCTCAACAAGTTTTCTATTGAAAAATCACGAAAATTATTTAATATTTGACTTGTTTTATTCCTGACTTTTTTTTGTGAAGTACACAGTGAACTGTGCTGGTGGTTAAAATATTTGTACTTATTTAAGATTGACCCTGTATAGTGAAGTACAGCAGTATAACATTTCAGTTGTACTTTATACAGGGCGTCCCAATTAGGTATATTTGAACTGCTGCAGTAACTGGGGTGTCAGCTGGCCTCAAGAAAATAGTGGGGGTACGTTATATAATATTTTTCATTTTAAAGCCGTTACATGGGAAAGTTTTCCTTAATTATCTTTTAATCGGCTAAGAAAAAATAATTATTATTTTATAAAGCTTACTTAATTCTAAATTCAAGGTATATTAGTACTAATTTATTTATTCATCTCGATACAATGTTACTTCTGTTAGTAAACTTTAGATAGAAGCGTACACACAATTTATTTATAGAAGCCTACTTCAACCATCGTAAACAAAACTACCATTTTTGCCCTTTGATTTTCTAATAGCTATCTTCGTACAAAGATACATCCAACAATAAAACGATATCCGTCTTACTGAATAAATGAAGCCACTAATATATCATGTATAGAAATGGAGAATTTTTATTGATCAAATGCTGAAAATATGTCAGGTTGAATGAACAAAGGTGCCCCCAACAATAGTTTCGATGTGTCGACTAAATTTCCACTCTCATCCTTGCCCATATAACCACAGTTTTCCATCGGTTTGTTTCAAATATATCTAATGTACAGGGTGAGTCACAGTGTGTATCAAAATAATTAAAAATTGATTCAAGTTTGCCTTATAAACTTCTGCCCAGTGATTACAGGTTGAATTGAAACAAAACAAATAATTTTTTGCCGATTATTAAGAAGTGAACATTCCTTTTGGTTACGTAAACAAAGACAACTTGGCCTTACGTCACGATCCGGTCACAGATTATTTATTAAAGATTCTGCACAAGGCTGTTGTGTCATAGGCCCAGGTGTCACGGGCCGGACGGTAGGCACAACATCCCGTACGGATATTTTTACGGACAGCTTTCATTTCTTTCTTTTTGATCACGTAAAAAGACCATTAAACTTTCCTTTTAAATCAAAATTTACAATTCAGTATGTAGATTTAAGAGATTTCGAACTTATCCCACTTTTTAGCTTTTATGCCAAATCAAAGTGCTCGCCTATAGCCGGTCACAGACTTCGTTCTTTTCATCCGTTGTATCGCCGTATTCAGAACGTCGTGTCGAATTTCCCAAATGCAAGCAAGTATTAGGCAAGGCGCGCACTGAAGTGGTGTGCAAGTGACGTGGTAGTGGCGTGGTGACCAAGTGGCAGGTGGAACCATTAAAACCTATGTAAAACATATTAGTCCAGGAAGTTAGGAAAATAGCGGAAATTTTTAGGCACGGCAGATATCGAGATGCGGTTTTCTGCATTGTGTGCAGGAAGGTCCCAGGAAAGTCTATATCGTCTGGTTTAGCCATTTTTTGAAAAATGCCTTATTGGCCGGAAAATGCATTACACCATTATAGAACGACTGGAAACTCGAAAAATCGCTCGGAGATCGTTACTGGGGTTTTCGGGCTGCCGAACTCGATTCTGGCATTAGAATTACTTGGGGATGCACGGGGTGGCTCTGTAGTGCGCGGGAGAAATGGCAGCGTGCATGAAAATCGCTCCAAACTCGTAACTGGGGTTTTCGGGATGCCAAATTCAATTCCGGCATTGGAATTATCCGGGGGCGCTGGGGCGGCTCTGCGGGGTATCCGGGGTCATTCTGGGAAATTCCATAGTCCATGGGAAGCGCTCCAAACTCGTTACTCGGGGGTTTTCGGGGATACCGAATTCAACTCTGGCATTAGACTTCCCCGCGCGCGGGGGTGGCTCTGTGGGAAATGGTAAAGGAGAAAGTGAAAAATCACAAATTATGAAAATAATACTTTATTCAAATAACAAATATTAATTTTCCCCCAATCACACCCAGACAACCCCACAGAGCCACCCCCGAGCGCCCCGCGGGAAAATCTAATGCTAGAATGAATTCGGCATCCTCGAAAACCCCCGAGTAACGAGTTTGGAGCGCTTCCCATGGACTATGCAATTTCCCCCCCAGAATGACCCCTGGATACCCCCGCAGAGCCGCCCCCGAGCGCCCCCGGGTAATTCCAATGCCAGAATTGAACTCGGTATCCCCGAAAACCCCCCAAGTAACAAGTTTGGAGCGATTTTTATGCACGCTGCCCCCCAATTCATCCCCCGCGCACCCCCACAGAGCCACCTCTGTGCTTCCCCGGGTAATTCTAATGCCAGAATCGAGTTCGGCAGCCCCGAAAACCTCCGAGTAACGATTTCCGAGCAATTTTTCCGAGTTTCCAGTCGTTCCTATAACGGTGTAATGCATTTTCCGACCCAGAAGGCATTTTTCAAAAATGGCTAAACCAGACGATATAGACTTTTTCCTGTGACCTTCCTCAACACAATGCAGAAAACCGCATCTCGATATCTACTGTGCCTAAAAATTGCTAAAAATCAGGAGAATAATAAAAAAACCCTATTGGGTTCATCTTCTTAGGAAAAAAAATAAAAATTTTTAAATTTTTAACGTTTATAAAAAGAATTTGAACTTGGATGACCAAAAATTTAAACTTTTCTATCAAATGAAGAAAGTGACATTTTGCAGGTTACTGACAAAACTACGACCTATGCTTCAAAAAAGGATACAAACTTCAGGAATTTATGGTAAATTCGTGGCCGTCTCGCATGTTTTTAGTTTTAAAATTCACAAGAAATATGCAGTTGCAATGCACAATGCCACGTCGTCACCGGCCGCTTGCCACTCGAAAATTAAACTTGTTCGAGATTAGTGGCACCAGACTGGCATCACACCACCTGCAAAATACCACGCCACCACTACTCCGTTCTGATACTCGCGTCTTCATTTGTTTACATAGGCTTTAATAGGCTTGTTTTTGCAGCAGTTCAAAACGGTTTGGAAACTGTGAGAAATATTCGACCAGTTAAGTTGAGAACGCGTTACCATTGAATTTGACGCAATAAATAGTTGGACGGACATTTCTGATAGTGCTGCTGCTAAAACAAACCTAATGAATCCACCTGCCACTTGGTCACCACGTCGCTGCCACGCCACTTGCTGACCACTTCAGTGCGCGCCTTGCCTTAGCAGTGTGTATCTGTATGCGACTACTACGCTTTTGTAAATACCGACGATTATAAAGGAAATTTCCACATACTGTTTATTCGAAACTACATCCGATGAGTCGTTCAAGGGCCAACAGATATTTTAGCCTACGATTCTACATGATGTTTTTTCACCGCACACATCAGTTTTTGGCGTTTTTTAACGACGCAACAATTCTGATCGTGGCGATACAAACGGATGAAAAGTAACGAAGTTTGTGGCAGGCTCGAGAATTGATGAAGACTCGTCTCAAAAATCTAGAGCCATCGGTTATTGGCATCCCAACTAGAACAATTACTCGTTGGAACGTTGCTACGACTATTGTAGGTACTTTAAAGTGTTTTGCCACTAGCCATGGGCACGTAATATAGACGTTCCCATTACGTGCTTGAGACTAAAATGGGGAATAAGTTTTTGTTGCCCGCTACGTTCCCGCGACGTTTTCAGAACTTATACGGTCACGTTAAAGCGACGTTGTGGTTCCATGGAGGGGACGTCGCGACATGGAAATCACAACTTTTTAGGAACTTCAAGACTCACTCACCACTCCTTTATATTAGTATGTTGCTTTTTTATCTGGCAATATTGTTATATTTCATTTCTTTCTACATATTTCAGGTCCATTTCGTTAACTCTGAATCAAGTAGGTATTAGGCAAATATTGGTGACAAACATTGTGATAAAACTTCCAAATCCAGCACGCGCTTTAAAATGTATGTGTTAAAAGCAAAGTTGTGTGGAATATTTGATATTATTGTGTGAATGTGATACTCTAGATAGTGAAAGCTATTTCTTATTGTTCATTGGAAATGACATTAATTTTTATACATAAATGTATTCAATTTAATGCACAAATAACAACAAAAGCTTTATTTGCAAAATTAAAGTTAATATTTTGCAATAATGGCGACCTATGTCTTGTCTATAAAAATGGCGCATTTCGCAAATCTTACTTTAAAGTCATTTGGTCTCTGAAACGCAATTTGCAAGTGATTCATACTTTAGCATCCCTAACGGGAACTGCCAACATATAATTTTCAAGTAATATTCACTGCAAAGCATCGAGTGAGGCTGTAGCGTTACTTTGAAGTAGCAGTAAAGTTGACTGCCAGACATTGTCTGAACAAGGTTCCCACTACCACTTCTTAACAACATTTTTCCTGCTGTTCATTCTGAACGCAGACGTTCGAAGTTTACATTGAACACACTCTTTGTATTTTATCTTCTAGTAGTAGTGAAAAATACTTATCTCTTCATTATTATTTTTACTGTATGTGTTATCCTTTGGATTTTTTCTGGTGCTTTGATGTTCATACTTAGCACTTAGTTAAAAGTTATAAAAATGTGATATATATTCAAAAAGACCAAAAATATTGTCCACACGTGACATGATCAAATAGACATTACATAATGACGAACAGCATGAGGGTTTCCAACTTTGGAAAACTACATGATAAAATTTACATTATGATATATTTAAAATATGATATGCACTTTATAGTTGCTGTATTCGATGATCCTTAATAAAAATCCTTCTACGATTAACGATACCGCTGTTTGGATTAATAAATATTACTTACAAGTTCCACGATTTAAAACAAATAACTATTCCTTGAACATCATAACTACTTGAAAGTGATTGCAACTTTGGAGTAATATTTCAGTAACATGAGTTAGTCTCATTTGCCTCTTTCAAGTTCTGTAAAGTTAAAGGTCGTCGCACTGTTAACTAAGACGTCCCCAAAACTAGGGAAGCTACCTCTAGAAGTCATATAACTGTAAAGTAAGCAGGAGTAATAGTACGTAATAGTTACCCTCTGAAGGTTCTAATCTCAGTCAGTGTTACTTTGGTTCTAGTTGGATATTTGGAACGACGATTCTATTCGCGATACAAAATGATAACTAGATATATTTTACGCGACGAGATTATACCACGACGATATCTCACCACGCACATCAGTTTGTGGCATATTTGGTACGACGATTTGAATTCGAACGGATGAAAAAAGTCTATGTCCGGCTTATTGAGGAGAAATGACACGTCGCGTCGTGAAGAGAACCGTAATTTCGATCCTGTGTTTGCAAACGGGAAGAAAGCAACCGAAAAGAGAATGCTTCGTGTGTTTTGACGCTGTTATGGAGATAACGCGGTCTAGACGCATCGCAGACCGTTTTGTGCCCAGCTGACCCCGGACTTATAAAATCAGTCGCATATGTCATTCTCTAAGCGGTTCCGACTTGTTCTACTGTACTATTTAGGTCAAAATATGTTATGTATAGGATGTATTTTTGACGCGACTGGCCAAAATTCTCCAAAAAGTTTTCGGAGAGACAGCGACGCGAGCTCGCGACCTGCTAATGCCGGGTCCAGACCAAGCAGACGAAACAACGACAAGACTAAGACATTCATGTGTCGCGACAAAGTGGCGACAAATCCGATACATTTCTGCAATATTTTTGTCTTATTTTTGTTTTGTTTTCAAATTCGGAGACAGTTGCAAGTCCCGTCTCGAGTCGGTAAAAATCAAAGAGTCTCTGTTTTGTCTGCATATTTTACGCCAAGTTGTCGGCGCAGTGTGGACGGTGTGCGCTGACAAATGTAGGAGACCAATAAATCAGTAGAAAATCACACATATTTAGTTCTGTTATGTTGTTGTAGTGGAGTAATTAGTATGTCTTTTGGCAACTGCAGGACTAACAAGGCATATCAGATTCTCGAAATCTTCGGTGGACATTCTTAAAAAATTCCTAAAGCTTGAACGAATCTCACCACTTAGTCCAATATCATCCTCACGTAACTGAACTAACAATTTATTTATGGAATAACGCTTTTTTAAGCTTAGTCTCATCCAAAAACGTGTGCGTTTCATTTTTCCAACATTGGATGAAGAGGCGAGAAAGATATAACAACTGGCGGCTAGCAATAAATCTTCATTTTTTAAATTTTCTTTCTGGTGGAAACGCCACATGGTTAAACAACTGATTCGCACCAACTGAATTTTGTTGCACATTTGTCCTTGTGGTGTGGACAATTTGTCTCAATTTTGTCTTGTCTGAATACCTAAAATTTTGTCGCAATTTTGTCGTGTTTTTGTCTCAAAATCGTGTTCACTCTTTGTTTACTTGGTCTGGACTCGGCATAATGCAAGCGTGTACATTTAAAAGCATTAAAAGATTATTTACTATACGAGTACGAGACTAGCCTGGTGCTCCTCTATGCTTTGTATAAAAGCACCGTGTATTTTTCTTTTGGTAGATGAGGTAGTTGTGAAACACTCCGTATTTTTATATAAAATTCAATAGAAATAAAGGATTCTATTTTAACCTTAGGCTTGTTTCGGTAGAATCCCTCTGGAACCTCATAAAAGTCTGTGGCGGTTCCGATACATCGAAAAACCTTGTAAATTGAATAGAAAGATTAACTCAAACTTAATATTTGTAATTTCACACTATTAAAGATTCTTGATTTAAAATACTAACAATTTAACGTTAAAAAAACTAATGAAATTTAACTTTTTCTGAGTGTACGAATTTCAATAAACTATTTAAATAGTTTTAGGTATATTTATGCCTGTTTCCTTGAATATTTGTTAAGAACCTACTCATTAGATCCTTACGTTAGGTTTGACCTCCAAACAATGTTTTTATTAGTAATTCCTTTCGTCAATTTTCATTATAATTTCTAGTATACCATCAGTATGTTATTAAAATTAATTTTATATTTCTGAACTTATGCTAAAAATAAAATTTCGTTGACTGGTTCAGTCCAAAATGTGATAATAATTTTAAATATATTATAAAGTTTATGAAAAAGTATACGGTTCAGATACTAAGTCAACAGCTAAACAAATGAAATGTATAAGATGGAGGCACTTTTGGCTAATATCACATATTTTTCAAAATATCCGTTACCTACTTTCTTATTAAAAGAGCCCGAGTATGTATTCGTGAAGGTGGTTAATAAATTCTTGTTTTTTCTTAGTGTTTGTTGTTAGTTGTGTCGTTTTATTTATTCCAGTTTACTAAATTAAATGGAAATGACCATTTAAATTTTAGCGATATTTAATTTGCGCCAAACCTAGCGCATTTGGAATCAAAATCATGTGAGAGTAAAAATAAATAGAATAAAAGAACGCTATATCTAAACAAATATATTCTGAAACCATAGGTGTACTAAAAAAATGGGGGATTCGTGGGTACTACAACTCCCCTTTCCTCCTTTGGTGCTTTGATATTTTATATCAAAATTTTACAGATAGTGTGCCTACTTAAGATAAATATGCACCCAATTTCATACAAATATCTCTCAAATCACTGACGCTGGAAAATCGTTTTACATGTGTATCATAATTAAATAAATTAAGATTTATTGCTCTTATAAAAGGATTCAAACAACTTGATACTACATTATATCTTGATTTTATCTAAGATATAATGAACATCTCTCAAACGATCATGATATAGGTATAATGCATGTACTAACAATTTGTTCAATAAATGTTTATCTCTGTGAAACAAATGTTATTTTTCTCTTTTTCATCTTTTAACAATTTGTTTATCGCAATAGTAAAATAGCGATACCTAATCCATTTTTTTTTCATTTTCATTGATTGCAATTTTGGCTATAAGGATTAAATGTCGCATTGTATATTGCTAGTCTAAAGAAATGTAAATTATATAGCTTTTCTTACCGGTTTTTGTTGCCTTTATCTTTAAACACATGCTACTTATTTTATACCTATTTATTTTTAGCATTACCTTGATATTTATAATTATATAGTAAATTTTGGTGAATATACTTAATATTATCACTATCAGTGCCATATTTTATTTATTTTCCAATAATTTTGATACCCATATAGTTCCTAAATGATTACTAATAATAATCATAATTTCCTACAATATTGACATTGAACTTAATAATTGTTCACATACATACCTATTGCCTCTGGCTTTGGAATAAATAAATAAATTAATAAATGATATTCTCGAACGAAAAGTTGTATAAAAAACATTTGCTACCTAACTGTTGTAACTGTTTCATAATAGAGATATTATTTCACAGACTGATGTTATCGAAACCATCCAGTACGTGGTACAAATATTATTAGGTAAGTAAAGAGGTCATGGCTCGTATCAACTAAATTGATGAAATATTTTCGACTTGGCTAATTACTTCGTTTTTGTTGAATATTTCTGGTAGGTATGATTTTAAATGGGGACTCGAAGATAAATATTCTGCTTTACCCAGTCGTACAATGTATGTTCTATATTCCATAGTCAGTGAGTGTAAATCTTTTTCTCTTGTTTTATCAAGTTACATTATCTTTACTTAAATTCCTTGAAAACAAAAAATCCGACCAGAATATATCATATTTTTATTTGAGTATATATATTTAGCAGGCAAAATTTTTGTAATTTTATATAGGGAACTTTGATACATATATCAGACCTCGCCTACGATGCGTCAAAAACATTTTTTGTTCCATTTAGCGTATCATGTTTTGATAAATAATAATATGTACCTACAGAGTGGTCACTTTCGCAACTTTTCTAGCTTTCTTTCTATTGGCAAAACATTTAACAGGTATACAGAGTGTTTCTTAAGTAGAGATCAAAAACTCAAAGGACGTATTCTGTTTCTAAAATAAGGGTTTTTTGTTATATAATTGCGGGGTATAAGGACAGCCATTGACAGCGTGTTAAAAATAAAAAATAACAGTGTTTAATTTTTAATGTCTAAACTGCTTGAGATAATTGATGATAGTAGGTACGAAACAAAAAATTACTAGCTGATTGATATGCCCTGTTTTTGCTGTACAGTGGCTTTGGAAAATGTTAAATAGTTGAAGAGCGTCATGGTTGTCTCATGTCTAATGAAATGTTAATAATACCCGTTCGAATTTAGTTTTCAATAATTTAATATTATTTACTAAATCCCCCTAAACAAAATACATACTGTGCATTATTTTCTAACATATTCAAGAGATATATAACCGTCAAATGTACTAGGACTTACCTAAGAATTTTCTAGCTAAAATAATTCTAAGAGTAATATTAAAAATTTATTGTTTCTTGGTATCAGATTCAGCAGGCTATCTCAGTGGGCATTGACTTTAATATGTAGGTAAGCTGAAAACTGATCTAAATCATCTTGTTTTGCTGCCACGGGTTTTTGGTATGGACTGTCCCAACCTCTCCCAGACACCCTTCGAAATTAATAGTTACTGGTGAAATACGCCCCCAGCAAAATATAAATAATTTTTTTAGAAATTCACAACATACAAATAATTTAAATCATGCAGAATTGAATATACTTTTTCTGAAATAGATTTAACTAAATCTGAAAATAAATACGCTTATTCTGAAGACGAATTTTTATTTTCTGAAATAGAAATTACTTCTTCTGAAACAGAGTTTACATAATCTGATAAACAATTTACTTTTTCCGGAATTGAAGTTGAAATGGTACAGAGTGGGTCAAATTGTCGATGGAATACACTATGCACGATAAAAAGAATCGCATTTTAAAACATTTGTTCGTTATTATTTGTTAGATTGTTTATTTTATGTGTTGTTTATTATTGTTTATTGTTATTGTGTGTCTTGTCTGATGTTGATATACATTTTTTTCCTGTACACATGTATCACCTGTTTATTCTGGAAATAAAATTACTTACATACTTACATATGCTTGTATCTAATGAGCTTTTCAGTAATTGTGATATAAGTGTAATATTAAACCTTTTTGTTCAAACAGTAATTAAATAATCCTAATTAAAATATTTGTTTTCATCAAAGGATAGCGATGACCTAGTAGCTATCCGATGGTTAAACATTTTGTTTAATTAATAAACATGTTAGTATGCATAAGAAGCGACCAATTAACAGCTGTTACATAATTTATAAATATTTTCATTGAATGATAAAGGTTATACAGATACATAAAAACTAAACACGTCCTGTATGCTAAAATGTATAGGAACACAGTACACACTGTTGGCGCTTATAGCATACCAAGGTGAGATGACAAAATTTAAATAGAAAATATTGTTACTCAGAAAATAACTAGGACTTGGGTAGTATCTTAGTTTGATCTTAAAATTAATAATGTTAATATTTATTGCTCAATACACAAAAATCCAATTATAGGACAAACTATAGATTATAGAAAATTATTAATAAAATGAAATAAAAGTTCTGAAACAATTATTACACATAATAAAAATTATGCACTAACAAACACAATTGGTATTAAAACACAAGCACAAAAAATATATCGCTATAATACAGGGTGTTTGTAAATAAGTGCGAAATATTTTAGGGGATGGTTGCCGAAGTTATTTTGTGAAAAAAAGTTCATATAAACGTAGGTCGAAATATGCTTCGTTTCCGAGATACAGAGTGTTCAAATTTTGTTTTTTTATTTTTTTTTATAATTATTTACTTGAGAAATCGGATTACAGCCGGCTGTGAGGCAATAAGAAATACAGTAGGACTATTTCAACGAATACGACAGTCAATGAGACGAAGAGTTCTCTTGTTGACTCTGTTATAGGTTTGGGACTATTAAAAAATATTTTTATTACTGTTGTTTTGTGTTATTGTTTTGGTTTAATATGTTAAGTTAGATAATAAATTTTTTTTAAATATTCAAAAGAAAAAAATTAAAAGATTCAAATTTTAACACGAAATTGAAATCGAGGAATTTTTTCATCCACATTTATATCAACTTTTTATTTTCAATGTTTAATTGCATTTTTACTTTAACCATAAAACACTTTAGCAAAAGAGACCTTTATATAAAAGATCAACAAAACCTACAATAAAATATGTTTTATTTTTTCCTCAAAAACGGTGCATCGTACGAAAAAAATTGAAGAAACCAATTTCATTCAGAATTGATGACGGATTTCTAAAAAAATATCAAAACGGGAAAAAATCAGTGACATAGCATTAAAAAAGGCTGTGGCATTCTCGCACGAATGTCATAGTGCAAGTAGAAATATTCACCCCAAAAAATGCACATTTTGAGAATTTAGTAATGCCATATTTGACAGATTTAGAAAATAATGTATTTTGGCACAATTTTTTTGGCGAGCATACCTTATTGTTTATTTTCGATCTACGGGGTGTCAAAGTTAAAAATAACAATTTTGAAAATAATTAGAAAGGCATTTCTCCAATAAAGCTACAATATTTAACACCAGAATTTTATTTTATGCTCATAGATAATGTCATTAGACGTATGATGTTAAATGAGATTTAAATTTCACCGTTTGTTTCGAAAAATTTTATTTCAATTTTGGTATATTCGCACGGTTAAACATACATGTTTCTATATTAATTGATATACTCCGTCTCAATAATTTATCGAATATGAAATCAATATCATAAAAATATGTAACCTCGCGACGAAGTGCTTACTAATGTAAGTAAGTAAATCTAAGTACTTACTAATCTAAATAGTACCTAATCTAAATCAAAACTGCTCCAAAAGTGATTAATATCCAATCTATATTGAATGAAATAAATTCATTTTATTTCAAATAAGCACTATTTCAATAATATCATATTCGTAATGAAACATTTTACCCTACTTAGTTTTCTAGTGTTAGCAATAGGAAGCAATATATTAGGAAGTTTCTTCATTTCTTTCTGCCTCCCTTCTTTCTTATGTTTACCTATGTTTAATATTTAATAAATAATTCTCACCAATCTTATTCACTTTTTAGAAAAATCGTAGATCGTCATTGACCAAGCGAATGCCAAATGAAGAACAATAGTAAAATACATTTTTCTGGCTAAGGTATGTAAATAAAATTATTATTATAAGATGCTCAAATAAAATTGTATATGTATGTTTAAGCACTTCCAGCTTCTGTTTTGTCTACCTTGATTTCACGGAAGAGAAAATCGGAACTTTTTTTAATGAAACATTTCTTAAATATTTACATCTACAGTACGTCACATTCTAAATGCTTAATATAAAAAGTAATTAAAATGATTGTACTGTAATATTACTCCAGGTTGGTGTGGAAAACGCTTATTTTATTCATTATCATCATTAATTCATCATTAATCTAAATAACTGAAGATGATTTGTTTATATTTATTTATTTGCCAGATTACAAGATATTCAAAATGAATCTAACAATTTTATTAGCTGTGCTGCAGAGAAAGAGGTAGTCACTATAGAATTGAATACAATTATTGTCGATTCCACTTAACGCCCAGCATACTAAATAATATCAATAATGCCGCTTTCATATAAATATACCGAGCTTGATATGTAAACAGATTATTTTTAGGTGATGTCAGTTAAACCAACAATACAAGAATGTATAACTGACAAAAAGTTTACGCAAGAATGACTCACCAGACAACACCAATGTTCAATATTATTTGTATAGTCCATACCTGAAACAAAAAAACAACATAAGTATACATATATTAAATACAGGGCGTTCTTAATATATACGGATAAACTTGGAAAATTACAGGTAAGGACAAATAATGACGATTAATAAAAAAAATGTAGTAAAATATTATTAGTTTAGGAAGTTTACAAAATTTTATCAGGTGAAACTTTTATATTTATAAAAACTAAGAAGTAAAAGTCGAAGACGATATGTTTGATATTTGTAGCAGTACTTTATTATAAGTTGTGGTCCTATTCAGTTTATTTTCACGCGATTGTAAAAGTATGGCGCATAATTTCTCAAACGAAGAACTTATGGTCATGATACTGGCATATAACACGGAATCACATACATACAAAATTCAGTAGCTGCAGTGCATTTTATGCTCAAAGATATCATCCGGCAAAGTGAAGTCTTTTTACGTGTAGATCAGCGGGGCAGAGAAATTGACAATTTGCGGTCGAGGCCTGGGCAACGTGGAGCAGCCATTAGACCTAGGCAAATTGTGAATCTCGATATTTTAAATGCTGTCGAAAAGTAGCCTGGCAAAAGGCTCTACCTATTTCACGTGCAGCGGGTACAAGTCTTACTTCCAAGGGATCTCTTCTGCTTCAAGTGAATGGTTGTTACAACAGAAGCACTTAAACCCAAACTTTGCCATGAACATTTTAGTTTATGATCAAGCAATTTTCGCACATAATGGCATTCACAATTTTCACAGCACGCATTATTAGGTATTGGAAAATCCCCATGTCACTCGATGAACACACTTTCAACAACGATTTTCAGTAAAGGTGTGGCTAATATTGTAAGTTGAGTACTAATTAACCCTTTCATTCTGGAAAATCGTTAAACTGGTGCTCTTTATGTACAATGTTTTCGTAATAATTTACCGGTCCTACTCCTTGAAGAAATTAGTCTCAACGTTAGACAGCATACGTGGTGATTTCACAATGGTGCTCCACCACATTTGGCGCGACTAGTGTGACAACATTTGGATCCTGTGTTTCCCGAACGATGGATAGGCCTAGGCGGTCCAATTGGGTGGCCCCTTCGATCGTCCGACCTAAATCCGCTTGACTTTAAATTTTGGAGTAATTCGACTACACCCTGGTTTGGGCCGTGCATGTGGAGACTCATAGATTCGACGAGCTCAATTGTTTATTGAAAATCACGGAACTCCGAACAGTCCGAACAGTGATTATGATAAATGAAATGCATTTTCAATTTTATGAAATTTACATTTTTTTATTTTTATTTGAAATACTTAGATTGATATCTTCATAACTGACAAACTTTGTTTTTTTTTTCACTATTCGTCATTATTTGTCCTCGGCTATAATTTTCCTGTTGTCTCAGCCAACACTAATCAAAATGAAGAAAGTTTTCAGTTGCCTCATTGTATCTGTAATCATGCACAAAATACAATACATTACAAAATTGTAGTTTTTGTATTAAATAAATAAGATTGTCAAGGAAATCTGCATTATAGCAGCAATTTACGATGTTCAATCGTATCTTAAAATTTATTTAAAAATTAAAGAAAGACTTATTTAAAAAGTAATATCTAATCAAAATAAAAAGTAAATTTTATCTTTACTACAGTAATAACCGAAATGTCAAGATGTTAAATCTTAAGCAAATTTAAAAATGTTTTGAAAAACCTTCGTATAAGTACCTATATATTTTTTTGTTTTTCATTTTATGTAGGTACCTTGTCAAAATATGCATTTATAAATAAAGCAATGCAAAATCTAAGAACTATAACGGCATTTAGGAATAGCAGATATTCCTACAGACATTATGTAAATAATTATACTTACTGCCAATTGTTTTTGCATTATTTGCAGAAAAAATATCAATAAATCTCTAATACGTACTAATAAAATTAACATATAAAGATGTTAGATTTCTTCGAGGTAGTTATTATATAAGTACACGGATCCAGCGAAAATGTTTTTGTTAGCTTACAATGACAAATTGAAAATGTATACTGAATTTATATTAAATTTACATCAGCATACGTACTGTAGTATAGGATAGGTACGTTGATACCACATAGAGAATAGCAATACCTACTCGAATACCTATATTTTGGATTGTCAAAAATAAAGACGAAAATTAGTACAAAAATTAATTAAAGAAGCAAAATTTTTATGTCAAATCATTTACGAAATAACTCCAACCCATGACCTTTTATTAGGACAAAAATTGATATTAGCTAGATTTCTGTATCTGTGTAAAGACACCATAAGGATCAATATTAAAATACATTCCTGTGAAAAAATGGAATTACAAATTATATCATAATATGAATGGTTGCGCCCAAAAATTCAGGCAACTTACGCCATGCGAACAAATTATAGTTTCATTATATATATTTAAGAAACTGCAACTGAAAATAATAAAACTATACAGGGTGATTCAGAACTAATCTAAAAAAATTCGGGAAAAATGGAGTGAATATCGTAAACAAAATTTTTGTAAAATCTTTAAAGTTTTCGCGAAAAAATATTGAAGTTCTAGTAGTTTCACCTTTTACATCTCTGGGCTACTGTAGTCTCTGGCCAAGTGATTTCAAATACCTGATTAATTATTGTATTAACTTTTTGTGATGCAAAACGAAATGTAAATATTTTAGCAGAACGATTTCTCGGTAAACATGTGCCAAATGCAGCTACTTTTACAACGATGTGCAGTGAATGCAAGTGTAGTGTAAACGCAGACGTGACGCGGAAAACTTTCAACCGAATCGTAGAAGAGATGGAGATCCAGGTCGTCCACGGCGTATTGCAGCAGTGTGGTGTATCATACGCCAGGCTCAATTATGTCCATACCATATGCAGCGTGTCCAAGCATTAAAACCAGGTGATTTGATGAGGAGGACCGGTACCATGGCCGCCACGATCAATCCTGACTTTAAATACATACCTGCCATTTTTTTTCAGCGTTGTCAAATGTAGAAAAGACGAAAATAAATATTTTTATTAATAATAGTAAGTACCTGATAGGTAACAGTTAATCTAAGTGACAACTTGCAACGGCATGTATTTTCCGAGATATTGGAAAATATTTTTTTCGGGTGCTCATATATTTCACCCCTATATTTTTTCTGAGTGATAAGCATCCTTTTTTCATATATTTTCAGGTATTAACAATATTGTGTGAAACTAACTACTCAGTGGACAAAAGCCCCAACCTGCGTTGAATTACACCCACAATATCTACCCATATATTCCTTATTATTAGCTTTTGTAACATTTTTTACTGTTTAAGAAAGGTATTTTAAGCTAATATATATCAAATCTCCTACAATTCCTATCAATGAAGTCATATGTATGTTCTCTGATACCAAACATCTAGGTATGCTAATTAACATCCACAGACAAAGCTCTATTCAATAATTATCTAAAGAATTTAATCTATTTACTAACCTGATTTAATGGAAACACTCTATATATATTAACCTCTGGAGTGGGAACTCGAAATTCAACCACAATAGATGAGATCTGACCTATTTCTGCATTTTTAGGATTGCTTCATCAGCTTAAAATACCTTTCTTAAACAGTAAAAAATGATAAGCATCCCTTGAAGAACTCCCATACTAAGTATCATCCCCAGAATGTTACTTAGTATGAGATAACGCCCTGGAACTCACAATATCATTTTGATATTTGTACCTTAGTCAACGAACGTCCATGGTCATTCGGGTATCTTCGGAAATTTCGAGTGCTGCTTTCACACCGGTGCAATATTTACAATTTATATCCACACTGTATATTACAATAAATTACAAAAAAAATACATTTTTAAGGCGACAAATTATTGAAGATTATGTTGACAATAAAAACAATTGCGTAACGTCAGTCGTCTGAATACTTGCCGCAACTATATAATAATTTTAAAATGATGCGAATACTTTATAAGCAAAATATCGCTTATTGTAGGCTATCTCGAAGAACTGGACCACATTCCTACAACTCTTAATCTTCGAAGTTGCTTTGAGTGAGTCTCTTCGCTGACGCACCTGAACATGTAGTCGAGATTTTACGGCTTTTCGATCATCCCTCGAACAAGGCTGGTTGACTGAAAACGCATTTATCGCCTACTAACTGCTCATTCCTTAAGTGCAAAGCCTCGGTCTCAAAATTACCTATTTACGAGAACGTCGATGCCACCGGCATTATATCGTCTACACTTCACGTCTATAAATATACTCGAGTATCTGTAGATGCATAAGGAAATTCTCTTGATATTGTACGACGTCATCCGTTAAATTTTTTAGCGGATTGCCAAAAATAGAATAGATTTAAATGTTGTTTGCTTGAAAGGCGGTTATGTGCTTTGAAAAACAATAATGTTAAAATATCCTAAAACTATACACATTTTTTTATAATTTAAATATTTTTGAAATAATAATATGTCTTTATTCACCAATCTATACAGTGTTTTTAAATGAAGTAGCAAAAATGGGACCATAGATTACTTAGGTGAAAATAAATCGATTTAACCTAACGCACCTATATCCCAAGTCGCATAATAAAAAAGATACAGGCTGTCAAAGTTAATTTTTTTTTATTTGATATTTGTAGACAACTTCTTAAAAAATATTTACATACAATTTTTAATCAGGATTTTTTGCGGGCGAGAATTTCAAATTCGTTTCTAATTTTGACGTCACGAGTAGAGGGCGCTACTTATGGCACATCATGTTTCTTTTAAATCGCAGAACTTTTTTGCTGCTTAGTGTATCCATCTGACTATTGAAACAATCGATTCTCATATTATTGTATAGATATACAGGCATTTCCAATTTTAAGACTTTAAAAACAAGACCAGCCAAGTGAATTTGAAAACGTTCATTCAAAGTGAGCCACCCAAAATCGTTAAAAGCCTCAGAGATATGGTCAAACTTTCTTAAACTATAACAAAATCTGATATAGGTATTTTGCAACTTCTGCATACTATACTTCGTGTGTCAATAATGCGGGCCAAAAAATAATATCACAATAAGTTAAAATAGATAAAATCAAGCTATCCGTAAGTCTAACATCCCTACTTAATATATCTGTACACATGTAATCACCTTCAGCTTACCCAAACACTTTTTAAATAAACTATTAACATGTGAACCAAATCTGAGGTCAGTGTCAATAAACAGTCCCAAATTTTTACATGTGTTGACTGATTCAAGTAAACAATTGTTTATACTCATTTGAAATACTGGATTATTAATAATTAACTGTCTATGAGAACCAAACACTAACATTTGAGATTTTTCTCATTGGGCGCCAAACTATGTGCTGCAGAAAGAAAAGTCACTAATAATCTCGAAGTCAACTATGATATTATGAATAGCAACATCTAGATCCTTATAAAAAAATGATAACATATCTGGGTGTCATCCGCATATTGATGTAAAGAACAAAATTTAAGAGGCCGCGATAAATCCCAAGTATAAAAAGAAAATAGCAAGGCGCCTAAGATACCTTGGGGAACACCCTTATTTATAGGGAGACATTTAGAAAAAACCTTATATAATAACGCAATAAATAGTTATTAAAACAAGTAAGTTCAACCTCCCCCACACCAATAGACATAAGTTTAACAATTAGAGTTTTATGGTCAATAGTGTCAAAAACCTTACTATAATCCAACAAAATTAAACACGTATCTATATTTACATCGCATGAACGTAGAGTATCATCCGTTACATCGAGTAAAGCAGTTGCTGTGCTACGATGACAACGAAAAACAGATTTATTTCTAGATAAAAAATTGCTTCATCTACTATTTTTTACAAAAAATTTAGACAAAACTGGCAGTATACTAATTGGTCTAAACTCGGATACATTCACAGGATTCATGACTTCTGCACATGAATTACGTTAGCATTATTCCATATCTCTGGATACTGACCAGAAGTAAGACATTTGTTATGAAAGTGATGTGATCACTTAAATAAGGAATACATATAGTAACATTTTCTATGAAATACCATCGGCTCCTGTAACATTAGATCTAAGATTCAATAAAAGTTTTTCAATTACTTTGTTATCAACTGATAAGAAAACTTACTATGATCATCAGGGCATAACCGATTACTATAATTAGCGTCCATAAACGCTTCATTATTAACCTGAACTCAATGGAAAATTAGCATAAAAATTATTAAAATCGTCAGTTGTACCAATATCAGAGAAATTCATTTTATCAAAACTGGTTCCAACCGAAGATCCAATATTAAGAAATTTTGAAGTCTTCCAAAAATTACAAGTATTGGTTTTAAATGCATGATGCAAAAAAGCTATTTTTCTGCCTTAACTGGTGTATTGACAAAATTTCGAAGTTCTTTGTATTCATTCCAAGCCTCCACAGTTTTCTAATGATGTATTATTTTGCTTGTAGCCTTTTCATTATTTTGAAATTTCGATGAAATTTTCAAATTACTTTTAGATAGTGATATGTATTATGCACCATCTACATGATATTGTCTAGATACCACATAATGATCTTGATACCATATGACTATTTTTTCTCTTATCAGGATAACATATCAATCAAACACATTTCACGTTATCTTAGATGAAACATCTTTTATCTAAATAAAACATATTTATTTAAATGAAATATGAATATTTTGTGTATCTTATTTTTATAGAAAAATCACTCGCTAATTTTTATCTTGGATGAAACAATAATTATTTATTTTCCGCTTTAGCTCAATATCAGATCAAGTAATCATCATTTCACATTATCTTAAAGCACTTGCACTATATATAAATAAAATAGATATTTATTTAGATAGAATATGATTAATGTTGGGTTTCCAACTATGCTTTTTAATATTTTATTGATTTCGGTTCACAGTGGAGATGAAAACACTACTTGGCAGATACAATTGCTTTATTGTAAAGATAGTATAGCAATACAAACGCTCTCTCTTCGCACTCAGCCAGTACTGAATTTATGAAACTAAACATATGAATTGTACAAACATTTCGTTGGATGGTGCTGCCACCTTATTATCTGGCGCGGCAAAACATTATATTTAAATTTAAAATACTTATCCTAAACATCCCGGCGGCCTTGAAATAAAACAGTATTTCAACAGAAATAAAGAAACAATCTTAAAAGGTAGGTACATCGAGATGAATATTAAACAAAATTGTCATACAGTGGAAGTTTATGAATTCAATCAACTGGTAACACGGAAATCTTAGCCACTGCACGTTTCACGATACCGCCACTCGTTTTGACATTGACAACGCGCACAACACCGTCAGTACCTGGGAACAATTCACAGATGCGTCCAATTTTCCACTGAAGGGGTGGAGTATTCTCATCTCTCAGGATGACCATGGAACCCAGCTTGACTCCGTTGACTTGTTGTAGCTTCCATTTAGTGCGTTCGTGCAAGGATGTGAGATACTCACGTGACCACCGTGCCCAAAAATGTTGTAACAACTGTTGAAGTCGCTTATAATGACTAAGTCGGTTGGTGGGAATGTCTTTTACATCATCTTGAGGAATTGCAGTTAGTGGTTCACCAATGAGGAAGTGTCCTGGTGTTAGGGACAGGAAATCATTGGGGTCATTGGACATAGGGATTATGGGGCGCGAATTGAGCACTGCCTCCACTTGCGTTAAAACGGTGTAGAATTCCTCATAAGTCAAATTGGCATTACTTAAAATTCTTTTTAAGTGATATTTAGCAGACTTAACTGCGGCTTCCCAAATGCCTCCGAAGTGAGGCGACCTGGGAGGAATGAATTTCCAATCGATACTGTTTTGATTAATGAATTCTCTAAATTTCGAATCTTTGCTGATATTTGACAACGTATGGTGCAAGTGTTTCAAATCATTATTAGCACCGACAAAATTTCTGCCGTTATCGGTATAAATTGTTTTACATATGCCGCGTCTCGAGACTAATCTCTTCAAGGCATTAAGAAAGGCGTCACTAGTTAGATCTCCGACCAATTCTATATGAATTGCTTTAGTTGTGAAGCAAATGAAAACACATAAATAACATTTAATTATCTTTCTATTTCGACATTTTCCATCCTTAATGTTAAACGGACCTGCGAAATCGATACCAATGATAGAGAATGGCCGACATGATTCTATTCTCGAGTTAGGCAAGTTGCCCATTTGGTGGTGGGTATCAGGAGGATTTGCCCTAAAGCATGTTACACATCGCCTTATTACGCCACGTACTAAACTACGTCCACTGAGAGGCCAATAATTAACTCGTATGGCAAAAAGCGTCGCTTGAGCTCCCGCGTGACAATTTCGATAATGTTCATGTAATACGACTAATTTTGTGAATGGGTGATGACTAGGTAATACTATTGGGTGTTTAAAATTATACGGTAGATTCGCGGTCTTTAGTCTGCCACCGACTCTAATCAAGCCATCGACATCCAAAAATGGATTAAGAGATGCAAGTTTGCTTCTAGCTGAAACTGGTTTGGACTTATTTAAACAATGAATTTCTGATGAAAATTCGTACGACTGAATTAGTTTTATTAATGACATCAATGCCGTTTTTAATTCCAAGGTTGATAATGGTCCGGAATATTTCGTGGTTGAGGAAAGGCAGTTATTTTTGAACCGTAAACACCATGCTGTCACTCGTTGCAATTTAGTAAGACTCGAAAATTTGTGAAATAATTCTTGATCTACAAGATGAGTAGTTAAATTTACTGTGTTCTTTCGCCTGTCTGGCACGTCAATAGTTTGTAAACAATTAGTTGGCCATGATGATTGATTTTCTGATAGCCATTGCGGTCCATTCCACCACAAATTAGATTGGGCGAGTTTACCGGGATTGATACCTCGCGATATAATATCTGCAGGATTATCCTGAGAACTAACATGTCTCCATTGCGATACATCAGACAACCGTTGAATTTCAGCCACTCTGTTCGCAACAAACGTTTTCCAATTATTCGGTTCTTTAGATATCCACGAAAGCGTGATAGTTGAGTCGCACCAATGATAAATTTTATCGACTCTTAAATCAATTGAACTTATTACCTTTTCTGTTAATTGGACTGAAAGCAAAGCTCCACACAGCTCCAAGCGTGGTAAACTTATATTTTTCAAGGGCGCGACGCGCGACTTAGCGGTTAGTAATCTGACAAAATTGTTAAATGACGAATCCGTAGAACGAATATAAATGCATGTACCGTATGCTTGCTCCGACGCATCCGAAAATGAATGAATCTCAATACTTACGGGTTTGGAACATATGACATGTCTGGGAACTTTAATTTCGTTTAAATGTTGGATCTGATTATAGAATTGAAACCAAATAGTGTGCAAACTTGCGGGTATCGCTTCGTCCCAGTTCAGCTTTAGCTGCCACAGTTGTTGAAGTATAATTTTTGCCTTAATTACGACTGGACCAACGAGGCCCAAGGGGTCAAAAATTTGGCTTACCGTTGATAGAATTATGCGTTTACTGACGCGGTCTTGTTTTTTGTTATTTACTGTGTAATGAAAAGTATCCGATTCAGAATTCCAGAGCAATCCTAATGTTTTAGTTACCTTGTCATCGCAGATAAAATGTGAAATTTCTTGCCTGGAATTTTCTGACATCTCTTCTAAAATGCCCCTTTCGTTAGATATCCATTTCCTCAGAGGAAATCCATAAGAATCTAGAATTTGGATAAGATCGTGCATAAGTTCTTGTGCTTCTTCGATTGACTGACAGCCAGTAAGAAGATCATCAACGTAGAAGTCCTGGAGAATGACCTTGCTTGCCTTGGGACATGAGAGAAGACTTTCGATGCCAGCTTGACGTAGACTTCTTGTTGCCAGATATGAAGCCGAAGCTGTACCATACGTTACTGTGTTCAGCTGGTAAGGTTGAATTGGTTGACTTGGATCAGGTCTCCACAGGATTCTTTGTAAGTTCCTATCATCTTCGTGGACAATCACCTGCCTGTACATCTTTTCGACATCTGCAACAAGTACATAATTGTGTTTGCGGAATCTTACCAGAATTGAAAAGAGGTCATCTTGTACTGTAGGTCCCACTTTCAATTTATCATTTAAGGATACGCCAGAATCACTCTGAGCTGAACCGTCAAAAACGACTCTGAGCTTGGTTGTTACACTGGTTTCCTTGCAGATTCCATGATGTGGCAAATAATACAGAACCATATTGCTGTCACTGGATGCATTTACCAGGTTCATGTGACCGAGCTCTTGATATTCTTGCATAAAATTGTTATAACGTATTCTAAAATCTTCGTCTCTTGCAAATCTCCTTTCTAGAAGCTGAAATCGTTTGAGTGATGATTTGTATGTGTCACCTAGGTCATGGATGTTGTCTCGCACTGGTAACCTTACTATGAAATGACCATTTTCGTGACGTGTTGTCGTTTTCATGAAGTGTTCTTCGCATTCTTGTTCCTCCTTTGAAAGTTTAGGAGTTTGCTGTTCCATGTTCTCCAAGCTCCAGAACCTTTCCACTTGTTGGTCAATGTTAACTGAAAGATTGCAAATAGTAGCCCGAAAATTTGCATTATCGTATTCGTTACTTTGTGTTGCATTGATCGGTAAACAGAATACGGATGGCACGTTACCTGAGACAATCCAACCTAATTTCGTTTTTTGTAAAACTGGCTGATGTGTCCCTAGTTTTATTTGGCCAATTGATAGAAGTTCGTAAAATACGCCTGCTCCAACTAAAAGATCAATTTGACTTGGAACATGGTAAGTCGGATCGGCAAGTACGATATTGTTTGGAATTTTGATTTCGCTAGCATTTATTTTCGAAATTGGTAAGTTCTCAGTAATTTGATCTAGTACTAAAATGGCAAAGTTATACTGAACGCGTTAAATCTTGAATGAATTGTTGCACTTGTTCTGTATGAAATATTTGAAACTTTTTGATTGATTCCTACAATAGGTATGCTAATTGACTGCTTGTCTAGTTGTAACTTATCGCATAAATCTGTTTTAATAAAATTTGACTGCGATCCGGAGTCCAAAAGTACCTTGCACTCGTGTAATTTTCCGCATTTACCTTTAATGTATACAATCGCGGTAGATAGCAAGACCTCTGAACGTTCTTTCGATGCTGACTGTAAAGAAAAAGAATGTGTACTGACGGATGTTCCCGAAACGTTGTTGTCGTGTGACTGCTGTGAGGTAATAGCTGACGTAATATCTGAACAAATATTGACAGAAACTTGCTCTTCAGTTCGAGTTTGCTCAACATTTTTTGACGTTTCATCAAAGTGCAAAATTGAGTTGTGCTTGCGACCACAACGTCTACAACCACCTGACGTACAAATGTCGCTAGTGTGCGTAGACCGTAAGCAATTTGTACAAAGTTTTAGTTTTTTGATTTCGTTTAACCTTGATTTTGCTGGAAGTTTGAGAAGTTCTGGACAGTGGAAGATGTAATGCGAGTTTTTGCAAAAATAACAACTTATTTTGTTTAACGATACATGTGATAAAGATCGGTTGCCTTGAAATTTTTTAATATTTTTAGATTCATATTTCTTGTCCGCAATAAGTCCCGCTGGACCTGCAGTGTCAGTTTCATACATTGATTGCAAAAACTTGTAACGTTTTTTCAAAAATGTTTTGAATTCCTCGACAGTAGGGGAATCAATATTTGCTGAAAATTCTTTCCACTCCTGACTAGTCACTGAATCCAACTTGTGGGAAAAAATGTGAATTATTATGCTGTCCCACGTATCAGTTGGTTCACCTAACAATTTCAAAGCGCGCAAGTGTATTTGTAAACCTTCCGACAATTTTCTTAAATGTACATGCGATCTTTCGATAATTTGTGGCCATTCGAGTAACTTTTTAAGATGATTTTGTCTAATAATTTTTTTATCCTCGAAACTGTCATGTAGAAGCTTCCAAGCCTCATCATAGTTCTCATCCGTTACCTCTAAAGAACTCAAAGCCTGTTCTGCGTCACCTTTTAGACATGAATTTAAGTAATGAAATTTAGTTACGTTACTTAGTGATTTATCAGCATGAATTAATGAATTGAACTTGTCTTTGAATTGTAACCATTTAGTATAATCACCATCAAACGTTGGCAGATCTAAAATTGGCAATTTAGCATTTTTTGTATATAATATATTTTGACCCGAATGAATATTATTTGAGAGACCATGTTGTGTGTCATTGGATATACTTGTATTTGATAAGGGATTTGAATCTCGTGCAATAATTTTTTGTGCGTCTGAAATAGCCTTGAAGAAATTATCCTCGAAACATTCACGTTCATCGTTGTCAATTTCCGAGTCACATAAAAACTCTATTTTTGATTGTACATTGTCAAAATCTGCTCTGATGCATTGAATAGCATTTAAACGTGTTTGTAGCTCGACAATATCTTCTGCTTCACTGAATTTTTTGAGAAAATTGGAAAATCTTGTTAATGATGCTTTTAAATGTCCGCGTTTTTGAATAAATGTTTTTAATTCAACTTCTGAGGACGTCATTGTTACTGTTTTACTTGATAAAATATGTTAAAATGTAATTGGCTTGACAAATATATTTTTGCTTTATTTAAACAAATAGAAGCAATGTGCAATGAATAAATAGTTGAGGAATGAAAGGATTGACTTACCACTCTGCAAAGCCTTACTTTCCCAATGAAAATGTTATACCTCGGTGCTGATTATATGTCTCGATACCTCGGCGCCGACTATATGCTGCGATGGATGCTGTCTGCCGGCTGAACACGTGTGAAGTTAAACTGAGAAACCCGCTGCCGCTGCTAGTTGGCTGGAGAAGTGATCCACTTGTTGCTACCCTGTGTAGAGAACGTCGGAGAAGGCAGCCGATTCGCCGTTGAAATTACGTCACCCACTCCTGTGCTGTAGGTATCAATTTCAACGTGCTGCTTCAACTTCGTGCTTGCTGGACTAGTTACCTATATTGATGGATAACTATTTTCACATTCGACGTATTGTTTGCAGAATTTAACTGATAAACTAATGTCACTGTTTGTAATGAATGAATGGTAAAGATCGTGATACTTGAGCACTGACTGCTACGACGATTTCAATATGGCCGGTTGTCTCACAATGCGAAAACGTTTCACTGTTTCACTCCACATCGGCTCGATAGGACCAGATTTTTATGTTGGGTTTCCAACTATGCTTTTTAATATTTTATTGATTTCGGTTCACAGTGGAGATGAAAACACTACTTGGCAGATACAATTGCTTTATTGTAAAGATAGTATAGCAATACAAACGCTCTCTTCGCACTCAGCCAGTACTGAATTTATGAAACTAAACATATGAATTGTACAAACATTTCGTTGGATGGTGCTGCCACCTTATTATCTGGCGCGGCAAAACATTATATTTAAATTTAAAATACTTATCCTAAACAATTAATTTATATCTTATTTGGGTAACAGTTATCTATCATCTTAGATAAACACTTGGATTTGTATTTTTATATCAAAGGATGCATTTAGAGAGCATCACTGTTCAACAGGCTTCCTCTTAAATTTCACATATTTCGGATTATAGAACATATTGTGCCTATTTACAGTTTGGTAATAATTCCTAAAAATTTGAATAAACTTTGTCACTATCAAATGTCTAATCTTATATAATTACAACTAGTTTCATTTGGTATATTTGTCATTCTCTGCCAGACACTGCAAATTACAAATTTGTATATTATGTTGATTCTTTTTTCTTGTAATATTAAATCTTGTATAAGTATATGTGGAACTGTTTTTCAAGTCTAACTTGATTTAAAATCGAGACTGGACAAAGTTTTATTTAAATCTATATATACAAGATCTACTAAATAGTAAGTATTTTTAAATAAGTGAAATAATTGAATAAAGAAAAAATTGTAGAAGTTACTATTTTTTTTACTAGATTAGCTTTCCATAATGTTTTGAATATTACAGGTACATTTTAGCGCTAATTTTCTTAAAACACTTGTAACGTTGTTTGCATAATTCATGACGTCACTAATACGTTCCATTGAGCTATGAAATTAGAGCTATTGCAAATTTAAAATTCCAACTCTAATTCTATCGTTGTTTATAAAAAAAAACATGCTGAAAAAATACTATTGTCAAAGTTTTAAAAATGTATTTTGAACTTTTTGTTTAAATAATAGAAAATTATATTATAAGAAAATAATTAATGAAGCTCAACATAAAATTTTTCAGTTAGTGCAACGCTCGGTATTTTGAAATGCTATTAAAATTATCAAATTCAAGTGGAATCAGTAAAATCGACTAAATCATGCGAAATCAGAGAAATCAAGTGCAATCAGTAAAATTAAGTGAATTCATATTAAATCTGGTAAAATCACTGGAAATCAAATAAATCATAAAGGACCCCGCAGGGTCCTTATGGAAATTGGGTCTCGGTCAAATTTGATGAAACTCTGGACTCTGTTAGTTCTCGACGAGTAGAACAAAAGTTCTCATGGCCACTGAGTCCAAAAGTCTCATGGTTTTGAGATATAGCTCTCTGAAGTTCGACTTTGGGTGCATTTTGCAGTATTACTAGTTTCACACTTACAGTTGTATATACTTGTTTGTTCAAGCACGTATGCATGTACACGTGTATTCAAACACATATAAACTTCAAACACTACATGTATATATACATGTGTGTGTGTGTGTAGTTGTATGTTTATACGTGTTTGAAGTTTATATGAGATGTAACTGGTCTGCTACTTCCTGCTCGGTCTAAGCGGCTCGACTTGCAGAAAGCGACCTACAATATCGTAGGTACTTAACCGCAGACCTCTCGCCCAGGGCGATGCGCCATTAAATCTATAAATGATACTGCAGGAAACAACTACTCCGCGGGCTAATGCCCCGACCGGCATTGAATTATACCTGCAGTATCTGTGTGAAACAGCCAAGAACCCTTGTCGGCCACTCCACCAGACATAGACCGGTTTCGGGCTTGTTAGCCCTCATCAGTATGCCATAGGTGAGATGACCGACAATTGAACCAGTTACATCTCACCTGCACTCGATTTATATGTGAAACTACATATGAAGGAACAGCCAGTTCAATTGTCGGTCATCTCACCTATGGCATACTGATGAGGGCTAACAAGCCCGAAACCGGTCTATGTCTTGTGGAGTGGCCGACAAGGGTTCTTGGCTGTTTCACACAGATACTGCAGGTATAATTCAATGCCGGTCGGGGCATTAGCCCGCGGAGTAGTTGTTTCCTGCAGTATCATGTATAGATTTATATGAATATATGTGTTTGAATACACGTGTACATGCATACGTGCTTGAACAAACAAGTATATACTATTGTAAGTGTGAAACTAGTAATACTGCAAAATGAACCCAAAATCGAACTTCAGAGAGCTATATCTCAAAACCATGAGACTTTTGGACTTAGTCTAACAACTACATACTGTGTGTGTGTGTAGTTGTATGTTTATATATGTGTTTGAATACACGTGTACATGCATACGTGCTTGAACAAACAAGTATATACTACTGTAAGTGTGAAACTAGTAATACTGCAAAATGCACCCAAGTCGAACTTCAGAGAGCTAATCTCAAAACCATGAGACTTTTGGATTCAGTGGCCATGAGAACTTTTGTTTTACTCGTCGAGAACTAACAGAGTCCGGAGTTTCATCAAATTTGATCGAGACCCAATTTCCATAAGGACCCTGCGGGGTCCTTTATGTTAAATTGTATCAAACAGGTGTATCAAATTCTGCGAAGTGTCACATTCCTCGGAAACCACACTGCAGAAATGATATGTACCTACTTACATTTTTATAATTATCTGATATTTTTATAGATATTTTTTTATTATCTGTATCTAGATGCTAATATTTCTTGATTTGCATAATATAATTCCATCTTTAGTGGGTTATTAATATTTAAAAATTGTAGTTACTTATCATTTTTATGATTTTTCTTATTTCTTTAACTAATTTTAGAACTATAAATTATTTGTATTATTATGTTGCTGAAATGCTGTTTATAAAAAATTCGGTCAAAAAAGATACATATTTGTAAGCCTTGTCATGAAAGTAATACAAATATTTGTTTATCGTCACAAAAATGTATTTCTAATATATAAAATATTTGGTGATTACATCGTTTCATTTCTTACCTATCTTTCTGAACCAGTTCTATAAATCCTGTTTATATATTATCCTTCCCCACACTTCAACCATGTTGGTAAATAGATATTAAAACATCTAGATCATTCGTCGATCATTTCACCTATGGCATACTGACAAGAACTAACAAATTCGAAACCGTTATCTTATTGGTTCTACTGACAAATGATCTTAGATATTTAATAGATAAATTGGGCAATTTAGTGCTGGTCGTTGTATTAGTCTGCAGGGTAATTGTTTCATAATAATTATAGATTGTCGTCATAATAGTAAATAGTGCCAGTGGCCGCTTATCTGCTTAATAATACGCAAGTAGAAGGATAATGCGGCGAATTTGTTATATCAGGTGTATTCTTCAATCTTTAACAATAACAACTATGTTGAGCCCGTAAAAACTTATTCTTCGCGACACCCGCTAATTCTGGTCAGCTATACTATATATTCCCGTTGTCATAACAACCACCGTAAATAAAAACTAATGAACTGCAGTGGATTTTTATTAATGCTAATTCGATAATAATGGAATAGCCTAAAATTTGAATTAGGCATAATTTATTTTAAAAAAACACCTACATAGTATTTGTTACTGATATTGTGGAAAAACTCTACTGTTTAAATATTGCGATAGTATCTAATTTAGCAACTAGATAATCGAACCTGTAAACTCATGTAACCAGTACTACTCAAGCGTGTTGAATAGGGTGTATTGTATAATCACGACTCAAATAATTATGAAACTTATGAATATTATTGTGAATTGAAAATAAAAGTCAGAAAATTACGAATTGCTTACGACGGAGTGCAGATAGATTACTACTAGAATTATATCTCCGATTTGGAATTATTTTAATAAACCGAACAAAAAATATTTTAGAATGGTTGGTCTAGCAAATAACAATCTTCTATCGAATGCAAGTGAGGAAATTTCTACTATTTTTGTTCAAAATTACTGTTTGCTTCACCCAGGGTAAGTCTAGAACAGTAGCAATTCATTTGTCGCGTTAAATGTAGGTAATATTTTTTTATGGTTTAACCCTAAAATAGAGCGTTTTCTAATTTCGGACACTTATGGTTGTTCTATTTCGGATAAGTGTCCATTTCTGAAACACCTGAAATTGTGCCTAAATAATTTCACCACCAACCCGTTTTACCATTTGACGTGTAGTCTAAAAGAGGTAGTCCTATGTTAAACAAGAAGTTTTAGTTGCAATACCTTCTTGCACCCTCCTACGTTTTGGTAGACACACTTCATAAACACTCTTTAGAAGAAGATTGAAGGAAAAAACGAAAGGAAAGCTTAAAAATGAAAAAAAACTGTTGTCAGATATCAGTCATAAAATAAGACAAAAACAGTAGCGAAAAAAATACTTGCACCAAAGGGGAAGAGAGGCCTTCCAGTGAATGAGAATTAGATATAATTCGACAACGACACAGACATGAATGCTAGTGATGTTGGTAATGTCGAATGCATCTTCCGCAATGTCCTATTTTCAGAAGAAGTTAATGGGGAAAAATATATCTGCCCATTCACAGATGAAAAAATCAATTGTAGCTATATAACTTTAGATAAGTTAAAATTATTAAACAGTTTTTGCATACTTAACAATATTTTAATATTACTTCAGCTTTTTCGAAAGTAATGAAAAAATGCAATATGCTTTGTTCTTTTTTAGAGTACGAGTTTAATTTTTAAAATAAAAAGTTTTTCATCTGGAATCATATCTTTAGTCTCTATGAACTGAAATAAATACTTCAAACGACAATTACGAAACTGTTCTATATACACATAATATTGTTAATTTAATGTTGAAGAGGTTAATTTTGTATTTGTCTTAAAACATTTTCAATGTTATAGTGCGCGCCAAAATTCTTGACAGGATAAATGACGGCGGATATGCAAGGCCGAGAGGGATTATCACCACCCACATTATTGCGGTATAGGACCAGACTGCCGGAAGCCTTCACCTTGTAGAGGTGGGCTCCGGGCCCCTTCTCCACTCAGTATCAACTGCGTTTGCGGCTGATGCCGGCGGCATGTTCTTACGGCAACAATAAAATAGTTGACATCAAGAAAACTTGTCTCCAAGAGTTTGTCTTTTCTCAGTGTATACATTGCGGTCTAATCTTATTATGTTGCAACAATATAAGCCACGCATCCTATATTATAGTATTAAAATATACCTAAATTAAATCTCTAATGGTAGAATCACTAATTATTGTTGCGTACTTCAATAATAGATCACTAAAAATATGGTTACGAAAATGACTTCAGATTAAGGGAAAGATGTTCAAGAGAACTTAATCCAATCCTGAAATTATTATCTAAAATGAAATTACATTTGCAATATCTTAAATGGTAGCTATATATCACTATATATAACTAATTTCAATATTGAGAATGATATGAAGTAAGAATAACGTCGTTAGAGTTGTAACAAGAATTGAAAATAAGCGAAACTGAACACATAATTGTTGCTGAAGATGTTTCAGACTAGTAAAATATATGCATGTCCAATAATAAACCAGACATAAAACTTAGCATATGGCGTAAGAGGATAATCACTTTACACTAGTACATAAGAGATAATTTGTTGTATTTTTATGGGCACTATAGATATCTCTATTAAGTATTCGCCGTTAGTACTTATAAATTGTTGGATTTAGATGAAGGAATAATAATTGGACTAATATCAATTCTTAAACTTCAGTTTAATAATATCCAAAGAGAAAACCGTTAAATTGATAATAATAACCAAGGAATCATTAAATTTGTGGCGACCGTTTAAATTATTTTAAATCTAACGAAACTTTGACGGAAATAAAAGTACAGGAAAATTATCATTACAACTTTGTGACCTTCCAAGTTATACAAATGTATAAAAACTTTATAAAAAAATCGAGTATCTACAAACATGTGTCCGGAAACGCTTCCTTTTTACGATACTGTGCTTCACAAACTGAAAATTCGTTTAAATAATGACGAAAGAACAATTATTTTTGGATGTAGCTTTAGTTCCGTATTATGTGTGGTAATTATGTAGATATACAGATTGTTTTCGTCATCGTACGCCTAACTGAAGATAGTTTATGAAAAGTTTACACAATTTGTGCTTGAAACAAAAAACAATAGTAAAAATATTTATTTTTAAAAGTTTAATTAGTGGTCGAGCCGGTTCTATGGCACGTTTTCTATTAGCCAACGTCATAGACCACCGATAGGGAATTAATTTAGCTGAACAGTTTCAACTATATTATTATATGTAACATAGCCAACCAAGAGAACTAGGAGCAGATTTTACAAGTCAAAGACAATATCGTGCACACCATAGAACAAAATCCTACAAATATTCGTTCAATAGTAAACCAAGAAAATATTTTTCATTGTGTTATGTATGTCCGTATTAAGGCTTACTCCTCGAGAATTTTACAATTTTACCTTTATCACACACAAAAAGTCCAAGGGCTACAACCCCAGTATTTTCCACAGAGTCCAAACTTTGTAAATCGCACTTAGAGCAGGATGTTCTTGCTGAAAACTACTCACCATATTCTTGTGACAGATGAAACTACTTTTACTCGTGGTGGCGTCACTAAAATTCATAAAATATTTGAAATACTAAACAGACTCATTTCAGCAATAATTATCATTCAATATCTGTTATCGTATATACATATCCTATTAGACCACTAATTGTCTTCTAAAGGTTTAATTCGAAATTACTACATTCTACAAAATGATTTACAGGTATATTTACTAGTAGTAACAGGATCATTAATAAACATTCTATGAGATACCTATGTGGTATCTGAAAGTTCGTGCGCACTATTACTGTGAAATCATACAATTTATGTAAGTAGCTTTTTTATCGAAATAAATGGATCAGGCGTAAAGAACCGATTCCATGACCTTCCATAAATCCAGATTTAAATCCGACTGATTTTTATTTGAAATATATAAAAAGGTAAAGGTAATCAAGCTTACTGGTAATTAGGCCATATTTGGCCCTTTTTACCTACTAACTTATACTACCCTCCACCTTTACAATCACAAACATCCATGGGTAGGACAGAAAAATTCCTGCCCCGTGTTGGATTCGAACCAACTTCCGGCCGCTCGTGCTTGCCCTGGCAGCGACTGCTCGTCACCGCCTTGACCGCTCGGCTACCGTCAGCCCCTTTCAAATATGTAAAATCATTAGTGTCTACCAGTCCAGTGTTCTTCACGCAAGCGGTAACAATTAATCGCTCATCATAGCGACGGATTCTAGTTTAAAAAACAGTAATGAGTTTTTATTAAAATTGAATATAGAGTAAGCTTAACCAAAAATTTTACTTCATAAAGAAATCCAAAACAATTTATAGAATGTATGTAGAATTTTAAAAACTTGTGTGTAATGTATGTCGATTGTAGTTTTTGTTAATGTTATACTTGATTTCAGTGTAATTGTATTTGCTTTAAATCTAATTTGCAAAGGATATTTCTATAAATAATACAATAGAATTACATCACATTAATTTAGCTTTTAGTTGAATAAACTAAATTAATGCAACATTTACATCACATCAAGTAAATAATATAATAGTAAAAGATGGAACTATTCTCAGTACCCACGGCACAAAAGTGCAAGTATGTATATGCAGTGTAATATTAAATATCAAACAAATTTAAAACTACCATCAATCCTCTCCAAATATCTGATAGCTGATTTAGTTTATTATAAAAATGTTTCGGCGTTCAGGTGTATAATAGCCTTGAGTATATAGTCAAGAATAATAGCCATCTTGTACATACTTTGTGTGCATGACGAAGAAATGTGGCACGTAAGTGAAACACGCTAGAGATTAGAGATATCATTTTTAAAGTACAATTAATTAAAAATGACATTTAGAGTCGACATCGGATGTGTTTCAATTTTGGAGACTGGTTTCGTTGACTTTTGTCTAACTGTCAAAAAATGACGACTTTTATTCGCTATAGATACGCAAAATTAGCTATTTTTAACGGCAATGAACAAAACCACGCTATCGTGAAAAAAATAGAAACAAACAATTAGCCATTTTTAACGGCAATGAACAAACCACGCCATCGTGAAAAAAATAGAAACAAAAACATGCAATCAAAAAAAAAATAGTTATTAATATTATTTTCACATTTCGAGTACTTTTTTTCACGATCTGTTATATTAGGATTAAAGGTGTCACTTTTGTGGCATGCATAAAACAAGCATGCTCTAACCCAAAACCCCCATTTAATCTGTGCTTTGAAACTATTCTAACTGAAAAAATCAAAGTACTTTGTCAACCATTAGTTGCCATATTGCTAATATTATATTGAGTTCATTTGTGATTGTTTGTGGTTCAATTTGCTGCTGCTTTAGTTCCTAGGATTAAAAGTGAATACTTTTTTTGCTAGATATCATTTTTTTCTTAATAAGGAAAATGTCAACCTAAGATACTCTTGACAGCCAAAAAATGTCATAGTTTTGTGCCGTTAAGAAAATGGCAAATTTTGCATACCTATAGCGATTAAAAATAGTCGACTTTTTTGATAGTTGGACAAAAATGAATATTTCGAGGTTTAATTTTTCATAACATCATATTTCTTCAAATTGCAAATTAACATTGACGGATAAAAGTAAAATATTACAACAGCAGTGGACAATGCACGTGAAATCGGAATCGAAAATTAATTAATTTAAAAATTTCGGATAAGGTTAAATAGTTAAAAGTTATTAAGAGCATCATGCTCTTGAAATAGTGTTTTCTACATATACAAATAATTTTAGACATTTAAGAACTGAATAATATAGAGTTTCGAAAATAACAGATATGTTATTTCATGCCACTTGCGAATATTCAAAGGTGCCGAAGTAAAACGATTATATAACAACAGAAAGCTGTCTAACCAACGAATTTTTAAGTACAGAAGTCTTTCAAATACGTATTTTTAAAAATTTAACTGTAGATGTAAATATTGTTATAACATAGACTTACTTACATAGTTCTGCATATAAGATTGTTCAATTTTGTTTATGTTCAACTATAGTAGGGTGAAAATAATTGTTAAAATGTGGAATTAGAATAGCATAATAATGTGTGTCTTACAAATGTTTTAAGTTATTATTTTATTTAAGGAGAATTTAAATAGTAAAAGTGGATAAACTAAACTTCATAAATTTTATTTCTGATATCGCTTTTATTCTACGTGTTTTATTTTTCGAGGTTTCTGTACCTAAAATACCCCAAATTTGATCATTTTACGGCGATAAATACGGCGATCTTAAATGTATTAATTTGCCTAACAAAGTAAAGTAATTTCAAATAATCGTAAATATGCCAATAAGTAATGATTAATAAGTCCATGAAAAATATAAATTAATTATATTCGCATTTAAAGGAGTAGAGAGATATTTCAGTCTGCCTGCCTATGAGTTCAAAACTATATTTTACCACCATGGCCTTTGATTAAATATAAACGGAAATAAATCAACATCGAAATCTGAAGATTTGTTATACGATTGCTCCCTGATGTTATCTTCAATAAAAATTGTCAACTTTCAATTTCTTACATTCTAATATTTTACAGATATGCAAGACACGCGTTGAATTTTAATAAAAACATGTCAGTCATTTCAAAGATTTTTAACTTTCTATAAAAATTTTGACTGTTCATAGTGGATGAAAGATCTTAACGTTTATTCGCAAACACTGAACTTTTCGTATGGCACGAGAATACCTTTTGTAATGAGTATGTATATGTTCAAAAAATATGTACCGAGTATTTTTTGAGTTACATTTCGTCAACCCCAATGAATGAAACAACCTGTAACAGTTTGCTGAAAGTTATAAATATTTAGCCCTCCTTTTGCATTTTTAGTCACACACTGTACCTGAAGGAAGTGAATAAACTTGAAGCAGAATCGATTTATAAAACTTACTGGAGGTGTAAAAGAAAATAATAAATTCGTAAAAAGTTAATGAACCAAAGCAAGGAGAGTGTCACCTAAAGATAATGCATTTCTTATCGCATTGACCTGCGAGTTGCAACTCGTTATATAAGACAGGCAGGTATATGTATATTTTCTCGTACTCTTTTTATATGCGCCGGTTTCCTTTGGTATCATAAATATAAAGCAGCCACACCAGTTTCGGACCCGGTGATTTATCTTTAAAGCGAAATTTGTTAAATGCAGATGGTACTTGTAAAATTTCGATGTGATTTCGTTCCATTGCGCTTCTCGCGATCGTTCAGACGTTTCTGCTGTTACACGGTTCAAGAAATGATCCAGAGGTCAGGAATTCCGAGGGCAATGTGTACCAGGTGTGCAATATAAGTTGTATGGAGTATAATTCAGCCAGCAGATCAGCAATTAAGACATTAAACATTAATTAAAATTCGAGGAATGTTCAAATCCAATAATAAATGAAATGAAAGCTATTTTGAATTGCAAGTGATGATTTGTATGAAGGTCAGAATGTTAACCATTCCCGTCTTATTATTTCATTTGGAGGAAAGATACTTGGTTATTTTGCGTATTCGAAACAAATCAGTCGAAGTTTCATCTCCATTTATTTTATAATATTCCAATTACAACTAAAAATTCTTCCTAAAGCTTGTTAGGTATATACAACCAGAAAGGATAAAAACCAATACTAGATTGCACGTTCTGTTTAAAATTAATAAACAATAGATCACAGCATAAAACTTAAACGGATTTTATATTCCACAGTTTATGATCCCCACTTTCAAGAAATTGGCCAAAGAACATTTTTTTACGTGTTACACTACAATTTACTAATCATATTACTAAGATATAAAATAAAATTTAATTATAACTGTAAAATATTTATAACGTATGCCAAACTAAAGTAAATACAATAATAATTACCTATACAAGGTGTTCCACATAAGAAACGACACAGAGCAGGTGCATATAAGTGGTCCCAAAATATTGCAATTTAACCAAATATACCTGTATACAAATTTTCATACAGGCCTTCACAGTGGGGTCAAAATATTTCGAGAAATATTAATATCTCTAAATTACTTTAACATGGAATAACCAAATTTGATAAAAGATTTAGGTTTATTATTAGTTTTCTTTGACTATGAGTCAAAGTCGATTGAAACAGTATAAGGTTTCAAGGAAAAATGTATTAATTAAAACAAGATTTTAATAGTGTTTATTAGAAGAAATCAAAAAGTCAATAAGTAGTAGGCCTTGTCTTTTCAATTTGACAGTTTCTAATAAAACTATTTTATTTCTGCTAGTGTTGTTCAAAAAGGTCGGAAAATTTTCATGCAGCGAACAAGTTGACATGCTACTTGTGCTAGGTTTCTGTGAAGGAAACCTGTGTTGGAAGCACAAACCTAGAAAAAATGTAGACTGTGCCAGTGTCATATTGTCGACTAATTCATGGCTGCCCTAAAAAGGTTGGTTGTATTGTAACGTGATTGGTCACATTCTTTAATGACATTTAAAATTACAGCAAGTTAGTGAATTTAATATTGCAATGCAGCCATCATATTTGCAGAACTGCAACATAAAGCAAATAAAATATCCATTTTCTGGACCGTAAGACCCTAGGAAACGCGAGACCTGTCACGTGACCTATATCATGAACCGACGCTGTCTATATTTTTTCTAGGTTTGTGGTTGGAAGATTTCCAAATCGAGTGATTCACCATGGAGGAACATCGTTTAATGAAGAACGGGTCCGAAAGAAAGATAAGTTTTTCAATATTATCCGAGAACGTCCTAGTGTAATAAGGGTACAAGATGAAGAAAATATTTTGCAAACAGTTGAAGATGCACCGCAAATAAGTACTAAACGTTTATTTCGAAAAACTGGATTATCAAGAACTTCTGTACACCGAATTCTTAAATTCTACTCTTTAACCCCGATGAATACACTGGCCATTGCTTCCGGCGCAAGTTTGCAACAATGTTGGCATATTCTAGAGCGGACATGACACTTTTAAGGCGACGTGAAGGTTGGCGATAAAGTTCAGTTACCGAGAGTTATATCGAAAATTCCATTGAACAGAAAAACGAAATGGTAAAAAGAATTATAGGTCAGAAAGAAAATAAGAAATTAAAAGAGGTTCACTCAGAAGCAGATGCTAGCAGTATTGCCAGTATTAGCAATTTATTCATTCCGACTAGCAGTACCTACATTGCTGTTAGAGAAGAGAAGCTGGATGCCTCTAGTATTCACTTTAACAATTTACATAATTGTACCTTTAAAATTTATAATAGATAAATATTTTCATTGTCTGTAATGTTTCATTTTTACTTTTTGGTCTAAAAGAGTGTTATTTAGAAATTCGAATCAATATCAAAATTTGTCAATTTCGAAAAGCTTTCAAAACTGTTTTTGTAGTAGAAAAAATATTGTACGCAGCTCATAAATATGTAAATTATTTTTCTCTGTTAGACCAAAATTTGCTTACTTAACACATATTTGTTGCATAACTAAGTTTGCCTCGCTCTTGTTTCCTTATGTGAACAACGGTCTCCATATCATTATGACTATGAATCAATAAATAATTATTGAATGAGGATAATCTATCCATACCGTATGTAGTAAACGAATAATAAATAGGTAACTATAACTTTTTTACTCTGCATCTATTTTTAAATAACAAGATTCCCGATTATTTATAATGGAATTTTTTTGTACCTTGAAAAAGATTTAGTACCATTTAATTAATATAATTTTAAGAGAACGGGTTTCGTCACAAACGAATGCATGAAACTTTTTTTCTTGTAATGTTATGTAACCGTTTACGTTAAGACAAGTCAGTATTATAACCGGGTCAATGTTCATTAGTAAATTCTGGTTTTTAGTCGAAAGACGTCAAGGTGTGAAGTAGAATTACACGACATGAACTTTACACGGTATTGTTCACATGTTGCAAACAGCCAAATACATGTGAATGAATAAAGGTTATTTAAAAACAATGATATAGTCTGACTTACAGTTTTTGTTCTAAGGAAGGAGAACTAAGACCATCTTTTGTTTTGATTCTTTTTTATATGTTAAACAGTAACTTCTATTTGGATAAAAATATGAATACAGGATTATTTTAAGCTTAACTAAAAAAATCTGGGAATAGATACGGACATGAAAAATGGAGTCAATATCTTAAAAAGTTTTTTTCTTGTAAAATCCTGTAAAATCCTAAAAATGTAAACAGCCGGATTCATGAAACGGGCGTACGCTAGTCCGACTAACGAGTTTACGCCCGTGTAAAGCGCGTTAGTTGGCCTAACCAGCTTTGCGTTCATTCACGAAACATGCGTTGCTAGGTAGCGAAGCATGCGTTGCTAGGTAGGCTGTTTATTTACGTCCATATTAGCGCCAAAAGTTAGACCCAGTATTGTACCTGTCTAAAAATCGCGTAACTTCGGCCTCTAGTTCCTTGCGTTTCCCATTGTATATTTAGTATTTATATTCAAAAACTATACTTTTCAGTACTACGGATTAGTTAACATATCATAAAGTAAGTATTATACATAGTAGTGAATAGGAGTATGCTTTGTATTTAAATTCGTGCAACAGATGCGTAAATTTTTCGCGTAACCTCCGCTAGTCTGACTAACGTTACGCCTTGTTGATGAATCCGTATGTTATAGTTTAGTTTTTGTTTTTGTAAAAAACTATTGAAGTTGTAGTATATGGCACCGTCTCTGCGGGTATGGTAGGGTGGAATAATGCTAGCTTGGGTCAATGTGAGAGATTGATACCGGTTGATATTTGATTACCCCCCTAATTAATGAGGTTTTCCAGGTTTCCCTCATTCCTACACTGAATAGTGGTTAGTCTATCAAGATAAGCCGTTCCTGGGCGCAAATGCGGCCTGCTTAATAATAATATGTCGCTTCCTTTTCCGCACAAGTCTCCGACTTCTGGGCTAATCCCTGTGATTAGAATGAGGGGTAGAGATATTATTATTATTATTTACCCTGGGCTATTGCAGTCTCTAGCCAGGTTAGTGATGCGAGTATTTACATTATTAGTTTTTCAAGTGCCAAAAAGGACTTACATGTATAGAAACTCGGATATGATATCCATCATTTTAATTTACAGTGATGTGAAAATGATTTAACAGAACGATTTCCCGATAAACATGTGCTAAATGCAGCTACTTTTACTGCGGTATGCAGTGAGTGCAAGTGTAATGCAATGCGAGCGTGAGACTTAAACCACCTAAAAATCACATTAGCGGTGGAAGGATCAAGTAGTCGTTGGAAAATAATTAAATGTTCGTTGTATTTTTTCTAGGTTTGTGTTTAAAGTGCATAAATGTCACAAAATGCTTGTCATTACTCAGTACAAACGTGCTTACAAAATGTTTCAATCAGAAAAAGGTGATATGTTGCTAATTTATGAAAATCATAAAAAAAAATCAAGAAGCTGTAGAATTATCGCGAAAGGTATCCAGAGCGCCTAATTCCTGATCATAGAACGTTTAGAAGATTGGTGGAAGTGACCTTGCCACGCAATGAAAATACATTTGCTGTTCGGAAGAATCAAATAATTGACCGAAGACTAAGAAATAACTAGACTGTATCCTGTGATATTAATCATTGGAAAGAAAAAATCACAAACGCTTGTAATGAGTTAAACGGCGAAATGTTAATAAACGCAGCCCACAAAGAAGTCAGGCGAAGATTGGATATGTGTCTTGAAATGAGAGGAGGTCTTATAGAGAATATATTGTAATATGAGGGCGTTTGCCTCATTTTTTGAATTTAGTTATTATCATCTTTTGTTTTAACTGTATTAAAGAATTATCGACTTTAGTCCTTTATTTATTTATTCTTAATGACATTTATGCACTTTAAACAACGAACATCAATCAATCAAGTGCATGTACTTTTTTACCACATTAAGAAAAACCACTAGGTTTAATGGAATCATTTTATATACAGGTAGTCCAAGACTTTTGACGTTGTGTGTATTTCCTTTAAAATGAATGCTGTAATTTGAAAACCCGATAATATGTAGTGCATGTTACTCGTATATCTAATATCGACTTATGATAAATAATTTATTGCGAAGCGACATTCTTGAATTTGCATGATGTTCTATCCAACCGTTGAGTGAGAAATTATAGATAGAGGCGCAACCTTAATGGAGAAATGCGTATACGATCTACAAGTTTAATACCCTGTATCTTGAAAACAAATGCCCTAATAGAAAATATCTATGGGGCAAATTGTTTTTAAAGTCGGACAAGAAATAGAGGCCTTCATGTTTGACGTTCCGTTATGTTACACCGTGTTTTACAGTAGGGGTTTTTTGGGCCCAAGATTTGTCCGTCTGTCGAGAACTGTTGTTAACGACAGTCAATTTTGAGTGTTCTGTGTGATTCAATGGTTTAACAAGAAAACCTCCGTGAACAATAAGTTGTCGATAAATTGTCGAATCTTAGAACCAAAGAGCTGCTATTACCTAATACTATCTCGGGCCCAAAAGTGTATACGCATTTTGCCATAAGGTTGCGCCCCTATCTATAATTTCTCACCCAACGACCCAACAGAATCTGTTTCAAAATTGTCTGTTTCTTGGGTTTGTCAATTTTTTTAATATGGAAAATTTGATATTTGAAACCACAGGTTGCTTAAGTAACTTATTTTCACGTCCTCTCTTATCCTTTTGAAGGACCGCACTTATTTCAGAAATACCCTATATATTTACCACAAACTTTCACTTCTTTGTCCACTTTGAACATTTCGACTATTTCATAACAATCAAGTTATTTGTTGTATGTAATAAATAACAATAAACAAATATCAAAACATATCTAATAGCTGCATTTTTCGTATTATTTACTTTTATATTGAATCAGTAAATGCAATTTAGATATAATAATTGTGTCGTAAAATATCATACATTTCTCTTTCGAAGCTTAATTGAGATTGATGTACCTCCAAACTTTTTATAGATTCTATTACCAAGTTCAATAAAGTTACAAAACAATAGAAATAAAGGCCTTAACTTCTCTTGATGGACGTAATAGGAAAATTGAAATAAAACAAAAAAATTCATGGAAATTTTACAGAAATGAATCAGAAAAATAATGTATATACAATTAAATTTTTTAAATAATATAAATATTTATTTTTAGTTAAGACTGTACCAATACTTTTTGCATACATTAACAGAATTAAGTTATACAGATTGAAATCAAAACTGGAGAAGTTATAAAATTACTCCAATTGGTGACATTCTACTTCAAAATATATATTTACAAGTCATAAAATATATCAGCTTCAAGTTATTTCTACTTTATAACATATAATTTATTGTTGGATATAATTAGTTACTCGAATAAAATTAATTTTTTGCTTAAAAACACTTACATAAAACAGTGGTGCTAGAAGAAATATAATATAGGAAGGAATTTATATTTGTAAAACTGAATAAAAACAATAATTGTCAATGTCATATAAAACAAAATATGTAGGTAGTTATTAGCATATCTTCGTCAGTTATTAATAGTTTTAATATTTATTTTTATTGTAAAAACGTCCGCCTTATGTGAATATAAAAATAGTTAAATTATCTAATTAAACACCTACAAACTTGTAATGAACTGTAAAGATAATAAATGCCGCAGTAGCTTTATTAATCAAGTTTTAATTGTATATACAAAAGAGCCAAAAATATGGACCTAATAGGGTCATTTGGTCAAACCTCAAATTATACTATTTTTGTGGAGCATTTATGTATGGTCAACCCAGAAAATAATTGAAGTCGATCTGGTAAGTAGTGTTCGAAATATACGAAGTCAAATTGGAGTAAAACGCTCGCGAGGCGTGATGCCATTGCCTCTTACAGCCTCTCGGCACTTGCTCACTTCGAACTCGAGCAAGGGTCTTTCTGTGTTAAATTAAAACAGATTAGCAAAAAATAACTAATTTTAAAATTCATGTGTTATTTAAAACCATATTCGTCCAATCTACCGATGGTAGATTGATATACGATGGACTATATTAATATAAATGATACTGCAGGTAACAACTACTCCGCGGACTAATGCCCCTACCGGCATTGGTCCGCCACACCACCAGACATAGACCGGTTTCGGGCTTGTTAGCCCTCACCAGGATGCCATAGGTAAGATGACCGACAATTGGACTGGCTGTTCCTGCATATGTATGTTCACATATATTTCATACTTTCATACTAATTTCGGGAACTTTATTAGAATATAGTAGGTTGATTTCATAGACAAAAATTATTGAAGTTCTAGTATTTTCGACATCACAATGTAGGCGATTTCTAATACTGGAATCCGATTATAGTATTAACATTTTTACGATACTTAGTGCTTACATTAGTTTTTCAAGTGTCAAAAATGGCTTAAGTGTATAGCAATTCGGAGTTGATAGATATCGTTTTAAATTATGGTGAAGTGAGACAAAATGCTTTAGCAATTTCTCATTTGGACACAGAACGAATGTGACATGTGCAAAATGCAGCTACTTTTACCGCGGTAGGGCAACGCGGGCGTGATACGGGAAAATATGGAGATCCAGTACGACCACAGCGTATTGTAACAGTTGAGGCATGCATTTTAAAGATTGTTGAAGAGAATCGCGCAATAAGGCAAATCGTTCAACAAGTGCAAAGAATGTCCCAGTCAACAGTGTGAACAGTGTGATAACTTACGAGTTCAAAACGGATAAGAACCATTAGTGAAACGTAAAATTAAAGGATATTATTTTTGTCTTCCGAATTAAATTTCGAATAATTTAAAAACTGATTTTCCGATTTTAAATTATTATTATTTTTTTGATGATAGCTACATAGAATATTTTATTTTGACGCAGTTTAATTATACAGGGTGAAATAGGGGAAAGGGATTTTTATTTTAAGTATGTCAGTATCTCTAATAACACCAATATTATTTATATTGTCCATAATTGAAATAAAAACCGCAATCCTAACGACACCGACGGCCCTCCTATGCTTCATATTCTAAATGTAAGTAAAGTGTAGCGAGCGCAATCCGGCATGCTATAGGGGGCAGTGACGTCACACAGCGGTTTACGCATTTCACAGAATGGTTGGTTTAAAACTCCTCAAACTGATGTTTCGAAAACAAAAAAGATATCTAGGTTATGTAACAAGTGTTACAGATTGAAATGGCCTCTTTTTATGGATAATATGCTGTTGAATTCATCTATACCAATAGAAAAAAATCTTTTGTACTGTATAATAATGCGTAATTCTGTATCTACCACATATCATTTTTTATAGAACTTAAATATCTCTATTAGGCGATATATTAGGCTATAAAATTTATAAATCAACTACCCTGTAAACTTTAGTGATAATGACATAAATAAATCTATGTTTAACTTTCTCACACATGAATTTATCAAGTTATGATTTAATATTTTTTCAAGGCTGACAATTAAATTAGATTACGATATTTAGATAACATTAGTAACACATTTTATACTTATTGAGAAAAAACTTGATAAAAATATGTTAACAATAATTAAATGCACGTATATGCATGCACAAGGTAGTACTTGCATATGAAAACACCGTTTATATTAGACGATACCGTATCACTAGACATAACAACAAAAGTACAAATAGGGTCATATTTGTAATACGCATTCGAGATAATGAAATATCGTATTTGTTTAATTTCATGCCCCGTGATTTTCATTTATCGGTTATAAAAAGGCTTTCCAATCAGCACGATAATTACAGGACCAACAACAATTAAACGAGTTTTGAATTTATACTGGTCACTTACTTGTTTTATCGTCACTCAGCTTTTCACACAATTTTAGAAGCCAACATAAATTCAGTAACACATACAGTGTCGGAAAAGTCATGACTTCCCATTGGTTTTGCTTAAACGGAACAACGGAAGTCAATAAATACGATCTAAATAAGAGTGCTTGTTTGTCGTGGGAGCACCTCAAATACCTACTTGTTAGAATTAAACGGTCCCTCACGGCAGCGACGATTCTCAATAATCATGGCGGTATACAGTGCTTTCGAAAAGTAACGAATAAATTCATTATTTTTTAAATTGAGAAGTTTTCGATTTTGTTTTTAAAAAAGGCACTTTTTGACATACGACCCATATTTGTGACGTCATCATTGTTCGAGATATGACGTCATCGACAATTTTTTTAAATAGCAATTTTGACCATGCCATTTGAAAGAGCGTGTCATTCTACATACATACATCATGAAAAATTATGGTGTTACATAACAAAAATTTCAAGAAAATAATATTTGAAGATTTTAAAATTTAATTTTCACAATACTGTGCACCTCCCCATTATGCAACACCTGTCCGTGCTTATTTAGATGAGCTGTTCCCGAATCTTTGGATAGAGAGACGGCCCCCTTCTCTCTGAGTTGCCAACCAGATCACCTGATTTGACACCCCTAGATTATTTCTTGTGGAGACTTAAAAAGCAAAGCATACGTTACTAGACCGGTTAATGTAGAAGATTTAAAGGCAAGAATTCGTCACGAGATACATCGTATACCTCCTGAAGCTATTGATAATGTCCAATAAGAATTTATTAATCGTGTTGGCTACTGTCAGGCAGCCAAAGGTACACAATTTGAACATTTAATTTAGTCGATATTTTACATAATCATTATCATTTTCAGTATTGTGAAAATTAAATTTTAAAATTTTCAAACATTATTTTCTTCAAATTTTTGTTATGTAACATCATAATTTTTCACGATGCATGTATGTAGAATGACACGCTCTTTCAAATGGCATGGTCAAAATTGGGGGTTGGTATTTAAAAAAATTGTCGATGACGTCATAACTCGAACAACAATGACGTCAGAAATGTGGGTCGTATGTCAAAAAGTTCCTTTTTAAAAAACAAAATCGACGTGGTAGGGGATTTTTCCAAAACCTTCTCATTTCAAAAATAATGAATTTATTCGTTACTTTTCGAAAACACTGTATGAGAGACACAGAGGCGGTGAACCGCTCGTTGTCAAGCGACATTGCAGGGTTTTATTTTCTTGACTTTGACATGCGAAACACAAAATTCCATAGCTTTGTTTACGATGAAACTAATTCACTTAATTTAAAATTTTCCTATTTTAAGAAACCTTAATACAAGGTGTTTCGTAATTAAGGAGTCAAACCACCAGTAATTTAAACCAAATCATTTTTGCAGTGAAAAATGTTCTACTTGTGGGAACCCCTACTTTTAACCATTTTCAAGATGTTGGCAATACACAAACTAGATATGCAATTTTTATCAATTAAGCTATAAAAGGAAGGAATTAAGTACATGTTACCTTATGTGAATACGAATTAAATTTATGTCAAGTTATTGTAGTTTTGCATTTAATTTTGTATTGATATGTCTTACAAAAACTTTTTTCCTATTCTCGAAAAGAGGAATATCGTTCGTGTTTGTCCACACGTTAACTTCAATGGACGACACGCCAATTATATGAGTTTCCATAAAACTCAAATTCACTTTTGAACATATACCAACACGCAATCAGCCACATTAGATGAGATCTGACATATTTCTGCATTTGTACGATTGCTTTTTCAGGTGGCCTCCTTTATTTGGAATTGAATCAATAAAAAAATAACAAATTTAATTTTTTTATGGTTTCTAACAGCAATTTAAATTTCTTTATTTTTTGTCATGTAACACAAATCACCCAATTACTTAACTGATAACATCATTCAGAGATGTTTTCAATCATTACGACACCAAGAATGTTCAAGTTTGACAACTTCATATTTTAAGCAAATTTAAAAAAATTAAATTAAAGAAAACATTCCAAAAAATATCACAAACGGTCACAAATACACGTGGGAAATTTTTATGGAATTTTGCTGTGAATGAAAATATGCGTTAAGTGTGCCTAGAAGCGTAGAAGAACTGGCATTGATACTAAAAGATTGTGCGGTCAATATGATTAAGAAAAATGAGATATAATTGAAAGAAGTAACAGTAAAGAGTATGTGGCATATGATTAAGAAAAATGAGATATAATTGAAAGAAGTAACAGTAAAGAGTATGTGGCTTTGTGCTGTGGCTAACGTTCGGTGCAAACTTTTATAGAGGAAGTACTATACTGACTATAAGATTATGATTGACAAGTTTAACAGCATAGTATTTAAACTTGTCCGAGATACCCGCGGTGCAACCAAGAAGAAACTGCAAACAGATACTTCTAAACGTAAGACCAGTTCAGTTTCATTAAATTTGTCAGAAGTAAACCGAATAATATTGTTATGTGATAAAGATACTTCTTTTTTATATTTTTAGGTATTAACAATATTGTGTGGACTAAAGCCCTGATCAGCGCTGAATTACACCCACAATATCTACCCATATATTCTTTATTATTAGCTTTTGTAATATTTTTTACTGTATTAGAAAGGTATTTTAAGCTAATATATATCAAATCTCCTACAATTCCTATCAATAAAGTCATATGTATGCTCTCTGATACCAAACATCATTCATATCATGCTAATGAACAATTCCACAGACAAAGCTCTATTCAATATGTTAATACCTAAAAATATATAAAAAACGATTATATAAAGGGCAAAGTTTTGTTATTAATTAAGTAGGTCGTTATGATGTTTAAATTCATTGACAGATTAATCACTTTTGACATATTTAATTTCAAATAATTTTAATTTATTGGTATAATAATTTTTATAGTTAGACTCAACTTGAAGGAGGCCACCTGAAGAAGCAATCCTAAACATGCAGAAATAGGTCAGATTTCATCTATTGTGGTTAAATTTTCGAGTTCCCACATTTTCAAAAGTAAACTTTGATATTTATAGTGTTTTCATTAAAGCAGGTTAGTAAATTTAGATAGATTAATTTTTTAAGATAATTATTGAATAGAGCTTTGTCTGTGGAATTGTTCATTATCATACCTAGATGTTTGGTATCAGAGAGCATACATATGACTTCATTGATAGGAATTGTAGGAGATTTGATATATATTAGCTTAAAATACATTTCTAACACAGTAAAAAAATAAGATACTTCTATCTATCGTATTGCTGCGGTAAAGTTAATGTGGTGAGGAGGCGAGGCAGTTGCCTGTATCTTGGATTTTTTTTTTCAAATCGAGAAAAATAACGATGGCTCTCATGCAACAAATTGCATTGAGTATAATCCGGTGTTCAGTAAAACCTGCCAAGGAGGTTCAAAAAGCTGTACAAATAGTAAATGGCTGATTGCCAATAGTGAAAGTCAAAGCTGCCCTGTACGCCTTATTCTTAATGCTTGCTACAGACTATGCGTGAATTCGCGAATCATGATGTGTGATGCGTGATTTTTATGGAATTTGTAGGATATTTATGAATAGATTTTTAACGAACAATACCCTACACACTATTCACGAATTTCTCGCATATCACGAATCGCACACAATGAATCGCGAATACACGAATAGAATGTAGTAAGTTTAAGACCTGATCGACACTGGAAAACAGAAACTGATATGACAATGTCCCTGTTTAAAAAAAATACTATTAATAGATGGACTAAATCGTCTTCTGAAGCTATTGTCCTGAATGTAAAAATAACAAACCATTCGAACAGGTCAGCTGCTGTTAGCAAATTCGCAATCAAATTTTGCGTTAAATTTTATTAACTGTACCTTTACCAGCTGTATTTTTAAATGTTATCCTATTATAAAAGATCTACATATTCAGTTGGAAGGCTCAACAACAGAGAAAATATCCATATCACTACGTAGTTCTTCAAGACAAACAGACAAAATGTCGCTATTGTCAAGTGAAAACAACAACTACATGACAAAAATGTAACGTAGAAGTTCATGTTCAGTGCTACCTGCTAAAAATTATCATACAAACAGTAGCAGATAATCTTAACGTCCTATATGTAGGACCACTAATAACTCAGTGGTTAAAGTATTGCTTGCTTATTTTATATTGAAAATGTGTTTACATCCCTTAAATAAACCAGAATATTAAGATATAATTATAGATATAATTATAGGTTTTACTCTAACTCAACCTTCCGGAATAAGTGGGAAGCTACAATGGTGTCAAATAATAATTGCACAAGAGTAGTGTGTTTCTTTCCTTTAATGATATTGAGTAATCTTTCTTTCCTTGTGACACTAATAATAATTTCGTACATTCAACAAAAAATACACCACTTTGTTAAATCCTGACGCTATTTTATTGATTTGATTCATTCAAAGCATCAAAGGATCCAAAAGTTATGTGATAAATAAATCGGAAAAAGAACGTTCGAGAGCAGCGAACAACACTGAAAAATCTGAAATTTCAACCTCCAAATAGAGTAGGAATTACAGAGCAGGGTGAGGACGCACGTTTTCATGCAGAAACAGAATGCCTTTAAAATTAAAGTCTTCGTAACTCGCATCCTTCTAAAATTTAACTACTAACGGACACTATTAATTACTTCGGCTTTTTCTAAATAGTGTTCCAAAGTTCTATCCATATTGTCAACAAACAGGATCTTAGAGAGATGGTTTACAACTGGACACATATTTTAACTATTTTAAATTAAAGATCTTTTTGGCATACATACGAATATCAAATTATCTTATTGAACCAAATTTATAAACATATTTACAATCGACAGTGTGTCAATGTTACACAAGTGAATTTCAAAACAATAAAATGTGTCAAGTTGCAAAGGTTACTATCAAACCAAACTATGTATATCCTTCTTGCTTTCTCTAAGAACCAAGCGATAGACTTGCTGGCTGTTCCCACAGTTTCAATAGATAGTATAATTCTGACGGAGTCAGCATTTTCCGAATGTGTATAAATACTATTGAAACTGGGCCAAAGCCAGCCAGTCCATGGCCAAAGGTCGGCGGTCAGCCGTTGGCTGGCTCTGATCTTTAGAAGAGATACTCCCCAGCGCAAAGGTCTCATTATTGTAAGTATGGTTATTATGTTTGAATAAATCTGTATTTTTATTAAAAGGTTGTTTCTATACCTCTCGCAGAAGCCAAGCGAGTACCCCAAGAATATAAGAGAGGTATTATTTTTATATATTTATAGGTGGTGCAGGACGGTCACACTTTCCGTGACATTTGATGGAAGTCCCAGACTCCCACTATAGAGTCACACACGCTTATTTTGTGACAATATCTCAACAAAAAAAGGAAAGATGCGATATCAATATATTACAGTTAACACAATAGCTTTCTTCTTCTTCCACTGACTTTCAACTGCTTTGGGTGATCCTTTCATAGGAAATAATATACTTACGAGTATTAGACTTTTTTACCAATTAAAGTACCTTCATACTTACAATATCTCTTACGTAATTAAAAAAATAGATTAGATTATGAAAACATAACTGCACCATGATAAAAGTATCAATGAGTTGTACTTGTCACTATGAACTTTTCAAGTGATATGATAAGTGTATCAAAATTTATCTGTTACATACATGTATATATAAATAGTCACAATTACATAATTATTTTCATAACCTCATTACATTGATAAAATGTTAAAAATAATTCTCTCAACATATTCTGTGAAGATGCATATATCTACCTACCACTACTTTACTTGCACAATGTACTCAGCTCATTATTAATTCTCTTATTGCAGCAATAAGACTGCATCTGTGCAAGAACGCACCCAGAATTGACATTTACTTGATGTTACAACATGAACAAATTTTTTAACGAAACCGGTAATTTAATTATTAAATTAAAAATTTATTTGTTGCGGTGGTTAAATTTTGATTCCAACTCTAAGTGAAAGTCTATATTTTTGTACAGGCGCGTTATTTTTAAATTTTGGAAAAATTCTAAGTACAGCTTTCCCAATTCTCAAAAGAAGAAAGAAAATATACAGGGTGATTCACAACTCATCTAAAAAATTAAGAATAGATACCTCATGAAAAATGGAGTCAATATCGTTTTTTTTTTGTAAAATTTTTATAGTTTCCGAGTAAAAAATTAGTTGTAGTATTTTCAACCTTTATATCACTGGACTACTGTCTCTAGCCAGGCGATTCCGAATATTAAAATCCGATTACTATTATCAGAGTTGATGGATATTGTTTTAATTTATGGTGACGTTAAAATGCTTTAGCAGAACGATTTCCCGGTAAACATGTGCCAAATGCAGCTACTTTTACCGTGGTGTGCAGTGAGTACAAGTGCAGTGCAATGCGAGCGTGACAAGGGAAATTTGATAACGAATCGTAGAAGAGATGGAGGTCCAGGGCGTCCACGACGTATTGCAGCAGTGTGGCGTATCATACACGAAGCTCAATTATATTCATACCAGTACAGCGTGTCCAAGGATTAATATCAACGGACTGGACGAGGTACTATGGCCCCAACGATCTCCTGATTTTAAATCATTTGAACTTCTTTTTGTGGGGATATTTCAAAAATGAAGTGTATTGCGCCGAAGTGGACTACGATTTACGCAAACGTATCATAGCTGCTGCTAATAACGAGTTCAAAACAGACAAAAAACAGAAATATTTCTGTTAGTTTGTAGAAACTGGATAAGACGGGCCTAAAACTTTGTTGTAACATCAGGTAATGTCAAATTATTTTATTAATTAAAACCTCAAATTAATTATATCAATAATTAATAACAACAGCGGCAAAAGCAGTTGAATTTGCTGAATAAAAAGTGTTACAAAATGTTATTTATTTCTTTCCTTGGGAATTTCTTTCAACATTCTGTCCAGTCGTCGATTGTATGTTTTGCATTGTTAGGTTGTACAGCGGACCAATTTCCAGTGCCGTGCAAGAGTGTATTATTAAATCAGTTTTGAAATACTCTTTTTGATTTTGTCTGTACAAAATTGTATTTATGAGTCCCCTGTACATTAAACTTTTTTAGATAAGTTTTGACGCCCTGTATGTATAAAAGTATTTTTATGAGTATTTTTCCACACCGTAAATAAGAAACTAAAAAACAAACATTTTTAAAATACACGAATGAATATACAAACAGGATTTCGAAATTGCTTAGTAAATAAAATTGGGTGAGAAGAAAATGACAAAAACACATATTTTAATTAACTTCAGAACTTTTGAAAAAATGAATAAGTAAAAGTTATGAGGCTCCGGTAAATTAGGCACCACTTCCTCTAGATTTAAATCCATTGACTTATTTTTATGGGGGCGCCTTAAGGGCATGGTTTACAAAATAACGAATACTTTGGAGATCTATTCAAGATTAAACAGATTATTATTAATCTTAGAGGGAGTAATCTCATCTCAGTTCCTACAATCTTTTTAGCAGTAAGTAAGTCTGTAAAAGGTTGGGAAACAATGCTATCATATATTCAGGGGACCAAAATACTCGTATGATGTCTAAATAAAGTTACTTTAGTCCAAAATTTTATAGTTTCTGTCTATACTGGATGTATAGGATGTGCAGATGCACAGGGTGTCTGATAATCTAACCTAATTAACGTTTGTCTAAAATTTGATAATAATAATTGAATAGAGTGTAAAGGAGGGGTTTATGTTTATTTCGTTCAAAACGACATTTACCAAGTATACCTAAACATCAAAGAATAACAATTAATTAAAAAACCATTACACCAGGGCACATAAAAGATTTAAATGCATGTGAGGTACTGTAGGTGACGCTCTCTACAATTGACAGCAGATTCGAGGCCATATTTAAAGTTTAAATAATAAAGACTCACCGGACAAGAGTAACGTTCAATAATATTTGTGTAGTCCATACCTGAAACAAACATAAAATATATATATGAAATATATCTAGATACTGTTTTTCAATTTATATACATAATATTCTCTATCGCTTTCGAGAAAATTAGCGATAAACGTATTTAAATGATTCAGATGATGAATATCAAAAATTTGATTTATATTTTCATTGCTGTAATATACTAGCATAATTTCGATTTCGAACAATTTATTTTGCATAAATATTATAAAATTATTGAATATTACCAAAATTTATAGAATAAATATATAAGTTGTTTCACTCTCGAACACGCCCCACCCTACCAAATCCGCTCTCCTCACCCGTCTCGGGGACCGTTCTGTACCCAGGATCCTACACGGTGGTCGGTGCTAGTACTGTAACGTGTAGAGTGCAATCGATATAATGTGAGACAAAAAACCTTGAATATCTGTTAGTGTTTATTTTATTTTTCTTCTAAAAATGCTCTTGATATATTATCCTGTGAACAATTGTCCCTCAAGACGTGGTTTTTTCTTTTTCCCATTGTTCAAGGTATGTATTTTATATTTCATCAACTAATACAAAATAATAGGTCACAATATAAAATTTTACGCCAGGATTGCAAAACGAATCCTGATATTGTTGACATGAAAAATATTTCTTCTGCCTAAACAACTCATCTATTCAAAATTCTAAAAGTATAAAAAAAGTTTCTACATAAAGTCAGCAACTAACTGAGAGTAATTGTACAGGAGGTTAAAAAAATATGTGCTTATATTTGCATGATACCTGATTTTTCTTATATTTCTAATGGCTGCAAAAGATTTTAAATAATGTCAAAAAGTGTCTGTTAGACTTATAACTGCGTAGTCCAAAATTGGGTAAAGTCGATCAAGTCGTTTTCGAGATATTCGAAGTAAATAAACATTTTTCGCGAAATTTGCCGCTCTATAGCGACTAAACGAAGCAATTTTGGAAATAAGTAAATTGGGCTAAATCGGCTTATTTTGAACCCAGGAGTCTGTGGTATTCCGTCGTACACGTCTTTTCCGGACACCCTGTATAATAGAAATGGTATGTACCTACTGTAACATCTAAATAAATTAAAATAATTTGTCTGAAACTAATTAATATACGTATAGAAATACCCAAATCACTAAAATAATAGAAGTACTAAAAAATGACCTGGACATACTTATACATTGGGTTTTCATTTGAGTAACTTTTTTACTGGAAAGAATATATGGTTTATTAAATTATAAAACAAGAATATAATGCATTTTTATTATATTTCAGATCAAAACTGCCAAACGTCACAAACACTTTCGTGTAGGAGTCCAAAAAAAACTACATTAAAAGAGCAAGTAAAAATCGTATTTTCTATTTAAAATAATGTATACTGTTTTTTTTTAATATTTAAATAAACATGTTGTTACAAATTCTCCTCATGACTACATTATTTTGATATAGCAGAGTACGTATATATTTTATTTCAAAATTTACAAGTGAATATATACGACTTCCAAGATTAACTAACAAAACTTTATACATTTACCTATAATCGTTTTATAATATTTATATTTATTACATTACAAATATTTCATTTATGCAATAAGCAGCCTTACATCACACTTGTGTAATATCCCTTGTATATAAATATTTCCCAATTGGAAAGAAACTACTTTTTAAGTCCCTCGTACTTTTTCTGCGACAGTATTTACGTGCGGCGGTACGGCTTTGATCTCAAAACATCAAAGTGCCGACAGAGAGTGGTATAACTTATATTTATTCAGCTTTGATATTACGCTAGTCCTGCTCCGTTTATTCCTCCAAATGACACGTCGGTCTGCTACACTGTGATTGGTCGATAGTTTCCAGGCAACCTAATCATTTTTTACCAGGCAACCTAATCCTTTTTAATAAACTTGGTTCAATCCCATGTAAGTCATAGGTGAGTTGTGAGCAATATTTGCAAAATGTAATTTTTTTTATATTTAGACTTTCTATTATTCCAATCCGAATTCGCCGTTTTCTGAACAGCAAAAGCAGTAATAAATCGATTAATTACTACAGTTAAACTGCAATAAATCCGCTGGGAAAAAATTTGATCTGAACAATTCACTGAAACATTCAAAAGAGCGCCAGAATGTTCCGCAGCATTTTATTTTTTTTAACTCAACCTCTGAGTAGAATAAATTAATTCTAGGTGGATAAATTATTCACAACCAGCGCGAATTAAAATTTAAAATAGCACTCTTTTGAGCCTCATGTTGCTGTCGTTTCTGGTAATTTTTAAGCACGTGTGGGATTTGCGATTAAAGCCGTCGCATAGTTGCAGTTTTCTTTTTTCACCTCGAGTTCAAGCTAAAAGTATTCTATAAGTAAAACTGGTCCGTATAATTAGTGCACTAGTTATACTTACTTCCATACTACACTGTAAAACGTGTAGGTAAATCCTCAAAAGAAAATATTTAATGATAACGCTTAAACTGGTGCCGTATAATTATGTTAAATACGAAATATTACTAAAATTAATGCAAGTAAGGAAATTTTAGAAGCACTAAGTAGTATTACCTATAAAAAAGAGGAAATTTAGTTTCAGTAAAAAAATACTTATAGTGGGAATATTCTCATGTGCAGGATGATTCAGTAATAATGTCATTAACTTTAACGACGTATTCGGAAGGTCTAATAAAGACAGAAAATCTAAAAAAAATATTTACTCGATCTTTCAAAAAATAAGCAAATCAACCGATAATATGGCAGTAGGGTAGTTAGGCCGATCCTGGATCACCCCCACCACTTTGTGGAGGTAATTAGCATTTACAATTGATATGGTAATTAGCAATTACAATTGTTATGGTAATTATAATGTGTGTACGTATGTATGTGTGTATTAGCATTCATTACCCTATGTGTAATTGTACAGTACATGTATGATGTAATGTATACAATTGCGCTTAAATGGTGTTGCATTGGAGTTGTTTTGGAGTTGAATTGGAGTTGAATTGGAGTTGTATTGCAGCTGTAATGTATGTATGTATTATCATGCATTACCCCTATATACAATTGTAAAGTACGCGTATGGTGTAGTGCATGCAATTGCGCTTAAATGCTGTTACAATTGCAGTCATAAATATGATATGTATATATTTTTATTGCACAGGTGGTGCGATAATAAACTTCTAATTACAACTGTATATATAAGTAATTAGATGTGTGTACATATTAATGCAGTTAGCATTGTGGGATTATTGTTGCTCCTGGTTATACCTTTAGAAGTTGAATGTTAAAACAGCGTGGTGATGGTCAGACTATATGCATGCTGCAGCGGCACAAACCCCGTAAGGATAGTATAGCCGATCCTCAGTCTCCCCTACCACTTTGTGGTGGCGATTAGCATAATATGTGTGTATATAACAGCAGAGCTTTTTTAATCTATGGCCAGAACCCACTTCAGCAGCCAACCGAGGAGTTAGTGTATAGAATTGTGAAATTAAATTAAGTGTTATCGTAATTATTTCAATTGAGCATAATAGATATATTCCCTACAACAACTACCGACTGGATATTTAAATTCCGTGCAATGTCTTTAACAGTGGATGATTTAAATAAAATTAATAGTATGATTAATGGTGACTTTGATAATATTATTGTAAAGTCAATTTCATCGCTAGATGTGGATAGTCCTTATCCAATAAATAAATTGTTGGTTGTGAATACGAGGTATGGGCGAAGTATTTTTGCTGTATTGTTTGATAAAAAGTCTAACAGTCACTTTAAATGCTTTTTGCCACAGGGGGTTCTGCGGCATTTATCTGAAGAAGCATTGAATAAAATGACTACACCGCACAATATGTATTCATTAACTTATTTAGGTCAAAGTGTGTCAGCTTTTAAAAATGCTAAATCTAGGGCATTGTTGAAATTTGGAATTATCGAATAATTTATTTAAAAAGTATCTAGTCGTAGTTATTATGTATTTATAATTCTTATTATTTTGATCACATACACCGTAATTTATACATGCTATTTTAGACTAGCTCATATAAGGTTGTTGTTTGTAGTCGATAGCGATGGTACTTATTTAATAAACATATTGAAAATATGATAAATACTGATATTATTTGTTATAGAAAAATTATTTCACGATGTGGATGCACTATTCTAGAGAAAATTGGACCGAAGCTACCGATATTCATTCAGCCGTTGATAGACTTGGAAGTGAATTAAGTTGCCTGGCATTTGATCGTCTCCATGCATCTAACTATGATATGAATTACTGTTTTTTTGATGATAAGGTAAAAGAACTAGAAGATGAATGTGAGAAGTTTGAAATGGGTTCAACACTGTGTGGTAAATATTGTGATGGTGATTTACAATTAGATCAATTCTGTGAGGCCATGATAAAAACAGAACTTAAACAATTCCTTGTTTCCAATCTTTGGGATTATTTACCAGATGAGATAATTGAGAAATATCAATTGGTGCGAAAAAATCCATACAGTGAATGTGATGATCATGAACTGGATTACTAGTTATTTGAAATATTGTATTTTTTTTTGCATATATGTACGTATATAGTGATAAAATAAATGTTAAAAAATAAATATTGTTGTTTTTTTATTTAGTTGTTAGTTGGTATTACAAGAATAAAACAAATCAGTGAGTACAATACTTTAGTTTTAAAGCACTATAAATTTTACAAAATTTATATACCTACCGCATAACGAAGCTGAATATATTAAATGTGTATTATCTAAATGTGCATTCTGTCATTAATAATATATACTACAAACTATGTATTAATGCACATCGTGAAAGAAGTATAATAATGCTAGTTCTCCACAGATAGTAAAGATACATAGGTACTTAAAATATTAGCAAAAATATGGCTTGTGTGTGGTAGAATATGAACATATTACTTAGAAAACAGATGTCCTGATAGTTGTTTTATTGTCACATTATCAGGAATTTTGGGTAAACCATGTGCTGGTTTTCTTCATTCATCCATGCACACCATCTCGGAACGATAGTGTTATATCTGTTGTTTTTGTAGCGTATTTTACTAAATTAATCAACTAAATTACAGTTAAACCAAACTCGTAAATGGTTGATTGTTTGGGGGTATTAAAAATCTCCTATTTACAACAAATACCCATTATTCAAGAGTGTGTACAGTATTATCACTAACCTATACTGCAAACTATGAATTAAAATACATTGTGAAAGACTTGTAAAATAATATTAGTCCACATATCTATAATTTAGACAAAAAATATGGTTTGAATGTGGTACTATATGAAATCGATCATCTTGATATTCATTTTATTATCACGTAGCGTATCTTTTCTTTTTCTTTTAAATTATGTTTTATTGTTATATTTTAGGAAATTTTGTTAGCGTATATGGTCTCAAATAAGCAACCATCTTTACACATACATTTACAAAACATATATTTAACGATCATTTAAATTATGAATTTCTGAAATATGATGTTTTAAGATTGATATTTATGCGCATATATGTGATTTAAATCACAAAAATATTAAATTCTTGATATATGGTGTAGATATATGTGGGGTTATTATCTATGTATATATGTATAATTTAAATGATTTAATTATTATTTTATTAAATTAATCAACTAATTACGACTAAGCCAAATGGCTGATTGTTTGGGGTGTTAAAAATGTCCTATTCACCGCAAATATCCATTATTCAGGTGTGTGTACTGTATTATAATTAGCATATACTGCAAACAAAAAAAGATACACTGTGAAAGTCTTGTAAAATAATAGTAGTTCACCGTACAAAACAAAATATACATTTTATTTGTTTTCATTGTGCTTGTTATGCCGGGTTTCCTAACAATGGCTACGTGATTTATAACTATCTGTATAAAGTTTAAGATTGCGAAAAAGCGTACCTAATTTTAAAGGAAGTCAAAACTATAATGAATGTACCGTCAATCAGTCATTGATAGTATGATTAATGGTGACTTTGATAATATTATTGTAAAGTCTATTTCAGCACTAGATGTTGATAGTATAAGTTTTAGCTGAATTTTTATAACCTAATGAGAATAATGATCACTCGAAGAGCCATATTAATAGTTGAAGTATACAATTATAACATTTTAGTACAATATTTATCCTTCTCAAGCAAGAACATCAGTTTTATTAATTATGTAAGTACTAAAACATTTATTCTATAAATGTAATTCATAAAGATAAATACAGCAGAATATTTTTTACTTATATTTGTGGAATGCGAACCTAATATTTATTAGGTTTGCTCGTTGTAACACCATCTTTATAAAAGTGCTGTGATATTATCCAAATTGTAAAAGTAAGTACGTTAACGAAATATATAACAAGATCATCCAATATACGAGTACATTAGGAAGTTCAATTATATTAAATACCATAGGCCAGTTAGATATATACTCTTAAATAACCAGAGCTTAATATATTTGCTACATTGTATCATAGGTTCATTGTTATTAGGCGCATGTCATTAGCTTATATACATCATATTTGCCACAAAAGCTGAGAGGGTGGGATGTAATCTACCTGTGTATGAGGGTCTCATAACGTGGCCACTATCTGCTTGTTTAAAACCGCACTGTATTGGGTCGAATTTTTATATTTCGCTGGAACGCATCCTATTAGCCGGGGTAAGAACAGGTACCAGTGTTTTTCAAATTGTCATACTATATAGTTGACAGACAGGTAACTACCATGAAATTTCTCCAAAGAAAATAATAATAAAACAATATATCCATAGAGAACGTTTTTAATTTCAATACTTATAGCGTATACAAGAGCATGTTTGATCGGTTATGCATTGTGATGGTGAAACCATCATATTTCCTACCAATTACAATATTTCACAAAATATCACTAAATTAATTTATTTTTGTTTCATATTACAATAATTAATATATTACCCCATATTTCGTAATACATTTTCATATATTTGATAATCCATGCCTAAACGAACTCTAAATCTTATAGCTTCAACGTCACTATTTAAAAACTTTGCATTCTCTTCTCTGTTATTGGTAATGTGCAACATATTGTCTGCAACTGCTGGATGTGTTACATCTAATTTATTATCCGTTTCTGCTGGTTTCCACCAGAGCATTTATCCCTAGATAGCCATAATTTACGGTTTTCTTCGGATACCTCATCTTTATCATTATTTTCTAACCAACCCTTGCTCATAGATTATGCGTTTTTGTCATACTTCTGTGTAACTTTTTCGATGTGAACTCTTCTTCCGTGATCTCTTAATTTATCAATCCTTTTAAAGGTTTTACTGCATAAAACACATTGGATAGAATGGTTTTGTGTATATTTAAATCCGCTCGGCCAGGCGAATATTTCATTGCAAATATAGCATTGATACATGTCGTCGGATGCAAAGTGTAAACTGAAGTGATGCTGTTGATCATTATTTAGAAATTTTAGTTATTATGTACATAGTAAACTGACTATGGATGTAGTATTTAAACATTTTATTTACTAGCACATATATTCCATGTTTATTTTGTGAAATACGGTTGCATATATTGTGATAACAATCATATTAAATATGATGATTAGTAATTTGTACTTATTACCTTGTACATAATTGGAAAATTTGCATGACTTGATAATATAAGTAAGATTTTCACGTATTTTGTATATTTATATTCTACGTCAATATATTAGCTTACAAATCATCAAACACAATATGGGTTTAGGATTTAGGATCTACAGTGGGGTTAATCTGTTGTAATATTAGACTATTTTGTGAGACATGATTCACAGAATCATCCGCATCAACATAAGTTTTATGCAAAAAAGTTGTAAATTATAGTAATAGCTGAAAAGTATGTATAATACATCAATATATTCAATAAAATATGAATAACAAGTAGTTGGAAAGATATTATAGATACACAAATAAGGGTAGCTAACGAATAACGAAATAGCAATAAATTGATATGTAGGTACTTATAGCAGTAACAAGTACTGAGAACTGATCTACAATTAACCATATATGATGTAATGAATAGCGAATGGTGATAATAGTATGAAATGGTGGTATCGAACAGCAAAAATTACACTTATTTTTGCTATATATAAACAATATATAGCAAATATCCTCGGGTTTGTGCCGCTGCTGCATGCATATAGTCTGCATCACCATGCTGTTTTAACATTCAACTTCTAAAGGTATAACCAGGAGCAACAATAATCCTACAATGCTAACTGCATTAATATGTACACACATCTAATTACCTATATATACAATTGTAATTACCCATAACTTGTTATAATTAGAAGTTTATTATTGCCCCCACCTGCGCAATAAAAATATATACCTACTTATCATATCTATGACTGCAATTGTAACAGCATTTAAGCGCAACTGCGTGCACTACTCCATACGTGTACTTTATAATTGCACATATTTGCTATATATTGTTTGCATATATAGCAAAAATAAGTGTAATTTTTGCTGTTCGATACCACCATTTCATACTATTATCACCATTCGCTATTCATTACATCATATATGGTTAATTGTAGATCAGTTCTCAGTACTTGTTACTGCTATAAGTACCTACATATCAATTTATTGCTATTTCGTTATTCGTTAGCTACCCTTATTTGTGTATCTATAATATCTTTCCAACTACTTGTTATTCATATTTTATTGAATATATTGATGTATTATACATACTTTTCAGCTATTACTATAATTTACAACTTTTTGCATAAAACTTATGCTGATGCGGATGATTCTGTGAATCATGTCTCACAAAATAGTCTAATATTACAACAGATTAACCCCACTGTAGATCCTAAATCCTAAACTCATATTGTGTTTGATGATTTGTAAGCTAATATATTGACGTAGAATATAAATATACAAAATACGTGAATTTCTTACTTATATTATCAAGTCATGCAAATTTTCCAATTATGTACAAGGTTATCAGTACAAATTACTAATCATCATATTTAATATGATTGTTATCACAATATTTGCAACCGTATTTCACAAAATAAACATGGAATATATGTGCTAGTAAATAAAATGTTTAAATACTACATCCATAGTCAGTTTACTATGTACATAATAACTAAAATTTCTAAATAATGATCAACAGCATCACTTCAGTTTACACTTTGCATCCGACGACATGTATCAATGCTATATTTGCAATGAAATATTCGCCTGGCCGAGCGGATTAAGTAGACATTTAAATATACACAAAAACCATTCTATCCAATGTGTTTTATGCAGTAAAACCTTTAAAAGGATGGATAAATTAAGAGATCACGGAAAAGTTACACAGAAATATGACAAAAACGCATCATCTATGAGCAAGGGTTGGTTAGAAAATAATGATAAAGATGAGGTATCCGAAGAAAACCGTAAATTATGTCAATCTAGGGATAAATGATCTTGTGGAAAACAGAAGAAACGGATAATAAATTAGATGTAACAAATCCAGCAGTTGCAGACAATATGTTGCACATTACCAATAACAGAGAAAAAATGCAAAGTTTTTAAATAGTGACGTTGAAGCTATAAGATTTAGAGTTCGTTTAGGCATGGATTATCAAATATATGAAAATGTATTACGAAATATGGGGGTAATATATTAATTATTGTAATATGAAACAAAAATAAATTAATTTAGTGATATTTTGTGAAATATTGTAATTGGTAGGAAATATGATGGTTTCACCATCACAATGCATAACCGATCAAACATGCTCTTGTATACGCTATAAGTATTGAAATTAAAAACATTCTCTTTGGATATATTGTTTTATTATTATTTTCCTTTGGAGAAATTTCATGGTAGTTGCCATGTCTGCCAACTATATAGTATGACAATTTGAAAAAACACTGGTACCTGTCTTACCCCCCGGCCAATAGGATGCGTTCCAGCGAAATATAAAAATTTTGACCCAATGGAGTGCGGTTTTAAAGAAGCAGATAGTGGCCACGTTATGAGACCCCTCATACACAGGTAGATTACATCCCACCCTCTCAGCTTTTGTGGCAAATATGATGTATATAATGACATGCGCCTAATAACAATGAACCTATGATACAATGTAGCAAATATATTAAGCTCTGGTTATTTAAGAGTATATATCTAACTGGCCTATGGTATTTAATATAATTGAACTTCCTAATGTATTCGTATATTGGATGATTTTGTTATATATTTCGTTAACGTACTTACAATGTTGATGATATTACAGCACTTTTATAAAGATGGTGTTACAACGAGTAATTATAAAATAAATATTAGGTTCGCATTCCACAAAATATAAGTAAAAATATTCTGCTGTATTTATCTTTATGAATTACATTTATAGAATAAATGTTTTAGTACTTACATAATTAATAAAACTGATGCTCTTGCTTGATAAGGATAAATATTGTACTAAAATGTTATAATTGTATACTTCAACTATTAATATGGCTCTTCGAGTGATCATTATTCTCATTAGGTTATAAAAATTCAGCTAAAACTTATACTATCAACATCTAGTGCTGAAATTGACTTTACAATAATATTATCAAAGTCACCATTAATCATACTATCAATGACTGATTGACGGTACATTCATTATAGTTTTGACTTCCTTTAAAATTAGGTACGCTTTTTCGCAATCTTAAACTTTATACAGATAGTTATAAATCACGTAGCCATTGTTAGGAAACCCGGCATAACAAGCACAATGAAAACAAATAAAAATGTATATTTTGTTTTGTATGGTGAACTACTATTATTTTACAAGACTTTCACAGTGTATTTTTTTTTGTTTGCAGTACGTATATGCTAATTATAATACAGTACACACCTGAATAATGGATATTTGCGGTGAATAGGACATTTTTAACACCCCAAACAATCAGCCATTTGGCTTAGTCGTAATTAGTTGATTAATTTAATAAAATAATAATTAAATCATTTAAATTATACATATATACATAGATAATAACCCCATATATCTACACCATATATCAAGAATTTAATATTTTTGTGATTTAAACCACATATATGCGCATAAATATCAATCTTAAAACATCATATTTCAGAAATTCATAATTTAAATGATTGCTAAATATATGCTTTGTAAATGTATGTGCTAAAGATGGTTGCTTATTTGAGACCATATACGCTAACAAAATTTCCTAAAATATAATAATAGAACATAATTTAAAATAAAGCATCTATGTAGTAATAAAATGATTATCAAGATGATCGTTTTCATATAGTACCACATTCAAACCATACTTTTGTATAAATTATATATATATGTGGACTAATATTATTTTACAAGTCTTTCACAATGTATTTTAATTCATAGTTTGCAGTACTCGTATATGTTAGTGATAATACAGTATACACTCCTGAATAATGGGTATTTGTTGTAAATAGGAGATTTTTAATACCCCAAACAATCAACCATTTGCGAGTTTGGTTTAACAGTAATTTAGTTGATTAATTAAGTAAAATACGCTACAAAAACAACAGATATAACACTATCGTTCCCAGATGGTGTGCATGGATGAATGAAGAAAAACCAGCACATGGTTTACCCAAAATTCCTGATAATGTGACAATAAAACAACTATCAGGACATCTGTTTTCTAAGTAATATGTTCATATTCTACCACACACAAGCCATATTTTTGCTAATATTTTAAGTACCTATGTATCTTTACTATCTGTGGAGAACTAGCATTATTATACTTCTTTCACGATGTGCATTAATACATAGTTTGTAGTATATATTATTAATGACAGAATGCACATTTAGATAATACACATTTAATATATTCAGCTTCGTTATGCGGTAGGTATATAAATTTTGTAAAATTTATAGTGCTTTAAAACTAAAGTATTGTACTCACTGATTTGTTTTATTCTTGTAATACCAACTAACAACTAAATAAAAAACAATATTTATTTTTTAACATTTATTTTATCACTATATACGTACATATATGCAAAAAAAAATACAATATTTCAAATAACTAGTAATCCAGTTCATGATCATCACATTCACTGTATGGATTTTTTCGCACCAATTGATATTTCTCAATTATCTCATCTGGTAAATAATCCCAAAGATTGGAAACAAGGAATTGTTTAAGTTCTGTTTTTATCATGGCCTCACAGAATTGATCTAATTGTAAATCACCATCACAATATTTACCACACAGTGTTGAACCCATTTCAAACTTCTCACATTCATCTTCTAGTTCTTTTACCTTATCATCAAAAAAACAGTAATTCATATCATAGTTAGATGCATGGAGACGATCAAATGCCAGGCAACTTAATTCACTTCCAAGTCTATCAACGGCTGAATGAATATCGGTAGCTTCGGTCCAATTTTCTCTAGAATAGTGCATCCACATCGTGAAATAATTTTTCTATAACAAATAATATCAGTATTTATCATATTTTCAATATGTTTATTAAATAAGTACCATCGCTATCGACTACAAACAACAACCTTATATGAGTTAGTCTAAAATAGCATGTATAAATTACGGTGTATGTGATCAAAATAATAAAATTATAAATACATAATAACTACGACTAGATACTTTTAAATAAATTATTCGATAATTCCAAATATCAACAAAGCCCTAGATTTAGCATTTTTAAAAGCTGACACACTTTGACCTAAATAAGTTAATGAATACATATTGTGCGGTGTAGTCATTTTATTCAATGCTTCTTCAGATAAATGCCGCAGAACCCCCTGTGGCAAAAAGCATTTAAAGTGACTGTTAGACTTTTTATCAAACAATACAGCAAAATACTTCGCTCATACCTCGTATTCACAACCAACAATTTATTTATTGGATAAGGACTATCCACATCTAGCGATGAAATTGACTTTACAATAATATTATCAAAGTCACCATTAATCATACTATTAATTTTATTTAAATCATCCACTGTTAAAGACATTGCACGGAATTTAAATATCCAGTCGGTAGTTGTTGTAGGAATATATCTATTATGCTCACTTGAAATAATTACGATCACACTACATGTAATTTCACAATACTCTACACTAACTCCTCGGTTGGCTGCTGAAGTGGGTTCTGGCCATAGATTAAAAAGCTCTGCTGTTATATACACACATATTATGCTAATCGCCACCACAAAGTGGTAGGGGAGACTGAGGATCGGCTATACTATCCTTACGGGGTTTGTGCCGCTGCAGCATGCATATAGTCTGACCATCACCACGCTGTTTTAACATTCAACTTCTAAAGGTATAACCAGGAGCAACAATAATCCCACAATGCTAACTGCATTAATATGTACACACATCTAATTACTTATATATACAGTTGTAATTAGAAGTTTATTATCGCACCACCTGTGCAATAAAAAATATATACATATCATATTTATGACTGCAATTGTAACAGCATTTAAGCGCAATTGCATGCACTACACCATACGCGTACTTTACAATTGTATATAGGGGTAATGCATGATAATACATACATACATTACAGCTGCAATACAACTCCAATTCAACTCCAATTCAACTCCAAAACAACTCCAATGCAACACCATTTAAGCGCAATTGTATACATTACATCATACATGTACTGTACAATTACACATACATGTACTGTACAATTACACATAGGGTAATGAATGCTAATACACACATACATACGTACACACATTATAATTACCATAACAATTGTAATTGCTAATTACCATATCAATTGTAAATGCTAATTACCTCCACAAAGTGGTGGGGGGTGATCCAGGATCGGCCTAACTACCCTACTTATGGCGCTTCTGGTACGCTACATTCGAGTATTGAAGCTATATCGAAGCGAAACAGAGTTGCCATTCAGGACCACATACCAAATAGCATATTTATTAAAGTATGGTACTGAAATATATTGTTTTTTTCTAATGGCAAGCTTATAGTATGCAATAAAAAATCTATACATTTTGTATATTTTTTGATGTGCCTTCAAAAATTGTTGCATTTTTAAGGTATTCACCAATCCGCTAAAAATACCAAGATGTTCAAAACTTTCGGATTTATCCATGCCTTCGTAGTGCAAGTTCAAAAGTTTCGGTAAGTTTTGTACAGCAAATGATTTTGGATAAAACATACCTATTTATTGTCACATTTTAGTTGTGTTCTTGAAAGCGGAATCAAATTGAGCTCCTACGTTGATATTCCCAAATAATACAAATCGCATTTGACTATTAATATGAACCAGAATCAAATCTCTTCCTCCTGATTCTCTCCAAGCTTTCTCGTCGTGAAAACAACAACAAAAAATCATCTCGGAATAGCCATAATTCCAATTGTATCTTAAAATATATCTTTATTCCAATGTTAATCTCGTCCCTGATCACGTGGCTTGTAATCATTTATGAAGGCACTGTAATTCCACGGCTCTGTTCAGTAGGGGACGAACGCGAACTTACGCTATGGAATTTAGTTTTACCCACTCGAATTTCATTTTTATTTAGGTAAATCGTAAATTTAATTATAACTACAGTAGTGACACAAACAAGAAATTACACCAAAACGGCCCTTCACAAACAACGTGAGATTGTAACTAATGGGAGTGGGGGGTTACTCGAGATCACATCTGTGTCAACTCGACAGTCGACATGCCGTTCGACGGTGTACTTCCACGTCATAGTTAAATTTAATCAAATTTCATAAACCGATGCTAACTATGCAGAAGTTTTCCTAATTTAAAATTGCTTCAAATAACGCCTAAATATTTGGACTATATAAAAAACATTATTTTACATACAACGATAAAATTTTATTGTCTCCCGTTTCTCGCGGTAAAATAATATTTTATCGTCTTGTATAAAAAATGACTGTTAAGGGCGCCGTATTCTCGAAATACTGCTTTCTACAAATGCAAATAATTTTAGACATTTAAGAACTGAATAATATAGAGGTTAGCAAATAACAGGAATGTTATGTTGTGCCACCTGCGAATATTCAAAGGTAACGAAGTAAAATGAATATATAACGACAGAAAGCGGTCTAACCAACGAATTTTTAGGTACAGTCGTATTTCAAAATACATCTTTTTTTAAATTTAACTGTAGATGTAAATATTGTTATAGCATAAACTTAGTTCTGCATATAAAAAAGTTCAATTTTGTTTATAAGTATGTGACAATAATTGTTCCAATGTGTGGTTAGAATAGCAAAATACGATGTGTCTTACAATTGCATTTTAAAAATTATTATATTATTTGAGGAGAATTAATAGTAAAAGTAAATAAACAAAACATCAAGAATTTTATATATTATTTTTGTTCCACGTATGTTATTTTTTGATATTTCAGTAAAACCACAAATCTGATGATTTTACGGCGAGATATACGGCAATTTTAATCAGAAATTTCTTATAGAAAATTTCATACCAACATTTTCAAACCAATTAGAAGCTTATATTTTCTTGATCATCTTCTTTCAAATAAGCTACATGTAATTACACTGGGAATTTTGACGTTTATGTCATAGATTGACATTTTGTTTGTCAGTAGCTCTATATGTAAATTAAAACAAACAAAAAGAGTAAGTTGTTACATTCATTAATTTATGTAATGACTTTCAATACAAAGTTTAATTGTTGCATATGATCGCCATTTCTAACTTCTAACTCATTTTCAAAATATTCATGACCTCAAAAAAAATCCGTAAATAATTTAAGCACTAAGTATTAAGTGAAAATTTATTTATAAGTAAATGTACCTATTTATTAAAATTACCTGATATCACTAAATCAATCTGTATCCTGTAAAATGCATGACAGAAGTAATTATATTAGTTAAAATTATCTACCTTAACAACTTTACTAATGAGTATTTGGAACTAAATGTAATACCAATAATATGTATAGTCAGATTATGGGTATAACAAAATTGCACATTATCACGAATTACTTTTTCCAGTGAATATATTTAAATTATTTGACCAATGCGTAATATGCTGTGATTCGTTCAAAATCGAGTAGTTATTATACTTCTTCAACTGATTCTGATTACATGGCATTACTTGAAAACGTCAGGGAAACCCGTTGACTTAAATCTCTTTGAATTTATTGATATGTTATAGATATTTTGAAACCAATCACTATATCTATGTATATAAATCAGGATCATGACGATAATAACGGTGTTCGAACGGAACAAATAATCCTGGCTGTAACAAAGGATTACAATATATCGACATAAAATATAATTTTTTCGTAAACAGATTAAGGAAATATTAACTCTTGATTTGGTTTTCTCAATCCGAGCAGAACTTTATTTATTGAGTTCTAGACCATCGATTTTCTCTAGCTTTCAAATGCCGAATCAATGGTATTAATTTTAATGCTAGTCAAGGTCGATTAATGTTTGAATGGAAATATTGAATTTAATAAATTCGGTCAACAGTTCATATTTTGTGAAAAGAAAAACAACTAGACTTTTTAAATCAATAAAAAACGAAAACCTATTTTTCATAATTAAAATACTGCATTTATCATTATCACATTCTAAGATTTATACAGGATGTAAAATTGCCATTGCGACAAAATTCCAACGCTGATTTTTCCCGTTAAAATAAACCCACAATTTTTTTCTAAAACAATTCCTAAGAATTTTATCATTCTTCAAGGATTGGTCTTGGAACACAGTTTTTGATCAATTAGAGAAGAATAATTGCACATGTAAATTTCAATGCATTGTCTTACATGAAGCTTCCTTCATATAAAGTAAAGTAAAACAAGTCATTAATGACCACATTTTATTAACAAAAAATATGTGAATATAATACGGTAGTATTACACAAAAGAATTAACTGAAAAATATAGGATTTTTCTGAAACAAAATCGTTCCTTCAAGAGTATAATAGTAAATAAACAATTTCCATTCAACAATCTGTGGTCTAAAGTGTATTCCAGAAAATTTGTCTGGAATTATTACGGAAACCGTTAACTACAATCAATCCAATGTCAGTGTGATTACTGTCAGGGGTGTGGACGTAGAAAATACCTTATTCAAATCAAGAATAAACTGATGTGAGTGTGTATGTGTCTAATGCTCATTGCCTACCTTCAACAACATCGATCGATGAAGTTTGTCAGATGCCTTGAATAATGGCATGCATTGTTTTCCGCGCCGCTTAGAAGCATATTTATTAGTTCGTAGAAATAATTTACCGAAATTTTAGTAACTACTTAGTTAATACTTAGTTTATTTCTATAATTTTTTAATTAACTTGACCTCCACCGGTATTCCAACGTTTTCAAACCGAGTGCCGCTAAAAACTTGTTTAAATGTAAACATTTTGATGGGCAGAAAACAGCAAGGCGACGTCCTTGAAATTGATTGATGCATTATAAATTTTATTTTACAAATAATGCATAAAAGGAATTAAAATACACACAACGTCAATAGAAGTCTTGGATTCCTCCTCATTCTTGTTAAAGTAATCTTTTTATCAGAAAAACCAAATATATTTATAAAAGTACATTGCTTTCTGATTTTTTTTGTGAAAAGAATATGTTCGATTGTGAAAATTAAATTTAAAATCTTCAAATATTATTTTCTTGAAATTTTTGTTATGTAACACCATAATTTGTCATGATGTATGTATGTAGAATGACACGCTCTTTCAAATGGCATAGTCAAAATTGGGGGTTGCTATTTAAAAAAATTGTCGATGACGTCAAAATGTGGGTCGTATGTCAAAAAGTGCCTTTTTTAAAACAAAATCGACGTGCCAGGGGACTTTTTCGAAAACTTCTCAATTTCAAAAATAATGAATTTATTCGTTACTTTTACAAAGCACTGTATACTACTGAGGGCATATGAGAGTTACACATAGCTAATGGGTACGGAGCTCACTTAAAATATATATGTAACACGTTTAAAAAATTCATTTACATGCGCGTAGTAAACGTGGGAATTATATCACAATTCTATTGAATACGTTTTATCAATTAGTAAAGAGGTATTAATATACAGTTTCTATTTGTCTAGGTCTACACATTTTTTGAGTACTTCCTACTTAAACATATTTTAAGCAGGAAGGAATTTAAATGACGACATTATATTGAAAGGCACTGATACATAACTCTTTTTTTTATTGTCGCTGAAAAAAGTAACTGGTTTAATACAATGTTAGTGCAAACAAGTATTTTTTTGTAGTTATATGCTGTTTATTGGCCGAGATTTATACTTCATATAAAACACTCAAATTTCTAAAACCATAAAGAATTTGTCAGGGATGCTCCAATCGAAATAACGCACGATGGCATTTTCTAAAATCGTTATTTGCAGTTTTTTTTTTCAATATTTCATTAACGGTAGCAGATATCTTGCATCTGTTTGGTTTATCTTAATGATCATCAAAAGGTGTAACTTTTTTCTAGTTTGAGCCCTGTATATTTTACGATTTCCGAGATGTCAATGGTGAGCCATGTGAAACGGATCACCCTGAATAAAAAATTATAATTTTTGGTAATACGAGTAGTACCTGTGGATAAATTATTGCACACTAATTTTGAGACAACTTGTATAAATATTATATTAAATATACATTATTTTGATATCTATTGAATATATCCCAAATTAGCTTGCCAAACTTGATCAATTGATTTTATATTCAAAAATAGGAAAACAGTTCTACTAAGCACAGGTTAGAAAATGCTTTCATGTACACCTCTAAAGGCCGCTTTACATTTAGGCAATGGAGCATTCAATGCAATGAAAACTATATTGCAGCAAAATCTTTCATGCAATATTGTAAGGTGTCATTTATTTTACATTTATGCAATATACCTATTGCCCATTGCCAAATTAGTAAAATAAAAATGATTTCGATCTGCTGGTCTGCTGCAAACCCATCAAAACATACAGGTGTTGTGTACTGTGGTGTAAAGTTTCAATCAACCTACAGTTTCAATGGATGATATAAAAAAGAAAATTATTATAGTTAATTGAGGTTATTTCACTTTTTACTTAATTCCTCGCTTTTAGTTCCTTTTGTGTAGGATGGCAAAACTGAATATTACCAGAAAAGAAACCAGAATTTCACGTGCAATGCAATCAAATTAGAGCAGACTCTATATTCGTGCAATGGACTGAAAATTGCGTCGGTCATTAATTTTAACTTTAATGCGCATGCAATATTTCTTTGCATGCAATAAGAATTGCAATGTAAAGCGGTCTTAAGAAAATACTTAATTTAGTAGTTTGATGTTTTATATGTATTGGGTCACCTTGAAAAACCCAAAGTTAAGCAATCTATAAACTCCTATTGTTTAGTTTTAAAAATACTTGGGTATATGTATTCAAGAATTTAAACTTAACTAAACCAAAAATCATAAATAAATTCTACATAAGGCTATTATAAATAAAAAATATGTCGCACTTCATTGCTTTTTGCAATAAGTTATTGATATTCCGGGGTAAACTAATAAATAATTTATCTGGGTATTTTATCATTATAGTGGGACATTTCGGTTCAATACAATATCTAAAGTTTAATTGTTTTGTTTTATTGTCTTTAGTAACACCTACAATATTTGAATTTTCCATAATTAAAATGAAAAGCGCAATCCTAACGACACCGACGCCAATCCTACGTTTTGTACTCTAAACGCAAGTAAGAAAATTATATTTTTTTCAAAACGCACTAAAATTACAAAATCATTCAGAGAATGTAATTTAAAAAATGCTAAACGATCCTATTGTTGAATTAAAGCCCTATTCAGCACCTTCAAGAAGTTGCGATTCTATTACGATTATTCTTTTTTATTTTGAAGTTAAGCACCATTTCTTTAAAATTTAAAATTGACAGCTCGCTACAGACTGCGTGTACGCGCCATTCGTGAAGCGTGATTTGTTAGGAATTCATAAATAGTGTGTCTTGTTCTTTAAAAATCTGTTCATAAACACCATACATACTAAGCACAAATTTCTTACAAACAACGCATAGCGCATCACATATCAGCGCATACTCTGTAGCAAGCTTACTGTAATTGAGTCTAATACTTGTGTAAATAATATTATTATTAAGATAATTTAGAAAAAGTGGCACTCTTTGTTACACTAGCTCGATTAGAAAAAGATGCATCTATACTTGTATTATTTTGATTAGTAGAATAGTATAAACTTGCCGACAGGAAAAACATTCTACTCGTATTTTAATCTCTTATCATATATTATGTTTGTGGTCGTAAACAAAGGAAATAACAATTACATTTACTTTTAACTCTTCAATATGATTCTTCCAAAGAGGTAAATTTTAAATCAAATATTAATACTTTCAATAGTTATTCGAACATTTAATTAACACTCCTATAAACTACGAGTACATTTTTTCTGCAAAGAAGTTATCTACTCGTGAAATAGGTTCTATGCTTTGGTATTATGGTCCCCACATTAACTCAAAGTAGTATGGTACATTACACTTAGAAATTAATATATAATCCGCATTTGCTAAGATAAATGTATAACTGGTAGGTTGACAATGGAGGAGGGTAACACAGGAGCAGTCATAATTATAATTTTAATTCACTTTAGACAAATTTCAGTTAGACAAAGAAAACAGCTTTGACTTAGGGCAAGTAGAATTTAAGAACTATGAAGCTAAAAAAAAGAGTGTATCAATCAACAGACTGTCCCGATTTGTAGATGTATTAATGTAAATAAAAAAAGAACTTAAATATTTCTAAATTATTATTTGTTAAATAAACCTTCCAAACACCAATATTTTAAAACTGCATCTTTTTCAAAATTGTTAAATTGTTAAGTGTTAAATTGTTAATACGATTTTCCATTATGTTCATAATATTATACTAGCAATTTTTTCCACTATCTCATAACAAGAATCAAACTTTTGCCTTGTTGCCGTGGCCTAAATAACTAGTCTCTTCTAAAATCTTTGACCTGTTCTTGTGTGTGTAAGTGTGTGGCCACAATGTACCCATAGCCTGGACCATAGCCTGGTATCCAAGCACTGACGTTTAATGTTCTGAAATTCTGGAACTGAGGGAAGGGTAGCCACGAGGCTACAGCACTTAAGCCCCATTGGACCTTCTGTACCTCCTTCCATTAAAAGATCAATTCACCTGAGCCGCCAACTAATCTAATAAGGAGAAAAAGGTGGTGACGTTGCTCAGGGGGATCTCTCTAATGTAGGCCACAGAAGGCCATCGTTCTCCCGACTCGGATTCTCTTATTGACGAGATGGCAGTGCCCTCACAGAGTGCATGAAGTATTGTCTCGTCTTACTATTCGCAACCCCTACAAAGAGGTGTTTCGCACTTCCTCATGTAATAAAGGTGTTTCCTTAGCCAACAATGTCCAGTTTGAATACCTGTCACCAGACGAAGATTTGTCAGACATAGACATAGCGAGGTACTTTTTGGCTGTATCCTTGGGGTACTCTAGGAACTTCTTAGCAAATTGACAGCCATTTGTTTCATCCCAACGTTTCCCAAATTCTTTGTGGGTGTCCTCTTTGATAATTTCAACAAATGCTGACAACGGAAGTACACTGGAGGCTACTTTATTGCCATTGCACCAGTCGTATCTCTTATACACAGCATACAGATACTCTGTTGTTAGTTGAGGCCACTACCAGTGTCTGATGGCATTCCCATGCTGATCTAGTTGTTATTTTATGATTACGTAACATCAGTAGTGATTGTCTACTATCTGTGTAGATTCTAATGGTTTTGCTCGTTATATGTCTATGGGCAATTTCTTTGGCGGCTATGGTTATACCTGCTAATTCTGTTTGTACCACGGTAGCATGCCTATCCATTTATGTAAGGATCTGGAATAAATCCCACATCCTGCACCTTCCTTCTTTGTTAATCCGTATGTGAAGATGTTGATTATAAAATCGCTAGCGGTCTCCTCATTCCTGATAAGTACCGCGTAGGGTTTGTCGAACACAAACTAGGGACAAATACTGCCAATGTCTGCCTGCAAAATGGTATATTTCTGACAACCCTATTCCACAGGCTCTTAACTTCTCGAGATCCTACATCAGGTATAATACCAGTATTTTTAAAGCGACGCATAATTGTCGCAGCCACTTGTTTTAGATAAATATCTAAAGATGGCAGACATAGCATCACCTCCATTGCTATGGTGGGTATCGTACGCATAGCTCCAGTTATACTTAGGCAGGCAATCCTTGGGTTGTCCTACTCGGCCTGACGGCCTCGTTGGACAATTTCACGTCGCGTGCAATAAACACTTACTTTTTGTACTTGTTGCATAAATAACTATTAATTGCATTTTCAGAAATACAAAAAAAATATACTCGTAGGTGTCCCATTTACAAATGTATAAGTTGAGACTATATTTCGAAAACACCACACCAATTGTTGCATATAAGATATATTTTTACACAAGCAATATTACTCTAACACTAACAACAATTGGTTTAGATTCTTACTCTAATTCGGTCTATCCTTAAATTTAAAGTATGTATCTATATCTAAAGTCTGGGATAATAAATTCTTCATACTCAGTAATTTTGTCAAATATAATATCATACAGAACTTGGCAATAGTTAGCATTAAAAATATTCCTTATTTATGCACCTTTGCCCAGCTGTCTGTTTCCATGACAATTAATATACATATTACATACCACGGTGAAATATTAAAAACACTTTTACCGCACAAACACTTGGCAGTTTAAATTTAGATCGTGCTCTATAATTAGTACAAATTACAAACAAAGCACAACACATACCCCGATTATTAAATCGAGTATTTTAATTTAATGGAGACACAATTAACTTTACCTCTAATACACTTTCAGTTTACAATTTCTCCAACAAACGATACTCTTGGGAATAACGAGTTGTATAGACAAAATAATTAACGACACTCAAATTCATAGACATTCGGATTTAAGAGAACTCTCATGGAACAGAATCTGAATGGATTTGAACACGTTAACATTATAAAAAAAGCTAGAACCGCTGTGTTTGTTTATTGAACTTTATAGAGAGAGAATCCAGAATATTATTAAACTGCTTGCATTTAGATGCCTTCCTCTTATACAATTATATACATACTATGAACTGCCTTAAACTGAAGAACAGTAAGACTGTTTGTTTTTGAGATACCTCATCAGATTTTTTTTTGTTTCAAAAATACTTAGAATATATTATTATTATTAACTATCTAAGGGAATTATAAGTCTTTAATCCACAAGAAAAAATGGACACTCGAGACGCAGCCTAGAGTTACATTTTTTCGAGAGGATTGAAGGCTGGTTAATTTCCCGAATGTAATTCAAGTTTCATCCACGACCATGGCCAAAATCGACCAATTAGGAAAGTGAATTGATTATTATCAGCTGAATACTAGAAAATCTTGAAATCGTTTCTATGACATACTTTTGTTTATTTGTCAACAAGAGTAAACAAATTTGCTAAATCGACACAAGAATGCTGAAAATTTTTTCTTTCCGGCTGAAATCCACCAAGAAGCCAAAGAAGCAACATTACATATGTTACCACCGAAAAGCAAAAGTGTGTACGAGAAGGAATTAGTGGAATTTGATAACTGGTGAAAAAAGGGGTATATGAAAAGGAACAATTACAGAAGAGATGCTACCATCCTACTTTTTCAATGTGGAGAAACGATTTGCTGCCTCTTCGATGTGAACAAAATATTCCATGGTAAAATCAATATTGCATGGCACAAAGATATTGATATTTTGAAGTATGGTAAACTTACTTCATATTTGAAAATATAATCAAGAAATTATAAACTAAAGAAGGCAAACATACTGGAGAGAAACCAAACTAAAAAAAGCACCGGATGGGGAATATTTACAAGTTAAGGCATAAAATACACTTTAGTTTAGTGTTTATTGACCATGTTAAATTACGTACAATTTTTATGGCAAGTCAAATACAAAAAAAAATGTATAGGTATACACAAAATCATAATATATATAAACATCGCAGTAAGATTACAAACAAAACAACACAAAGCAAGATAAGTATATAAACATATTGTCCTAAGAAGGTGTGACAAGGCCACTTACCATAATATATGAATATCACAACTATTTAGAAACTCATTAACGGAATAGAAACAATGTTTCAGAAGAAATGATTTAATTTTGTGTTTAAAATTTCTAACATTCAAGGACCTTAAACTAGTTGGCACAATATTATATAAATGAAAATTTAAGGAATTTTTCTTTGATTTCGTTAGTCCATAGCATGGAACCATAAAATTGTCCGCAGATCTTGTCACATAGCTATGACATTGAGAATGAGTAACATAGAGGTGTTTCTGAGAATGAATTTCAGGCAGAGTGGCATACAGTTTGCAAAGATCATGGGAGTCGCAGGTGCTTGTCGATGCAATGAATAAACCTTTTTGTATATCACTCATGTTCAAGACAAAGGCAGTGACCTATACGTACTCATTCCTGATACGAAAATACATATTTCAAGAAGTTTCATGATCATGGAGAAGGTTTTTCACTCAATGCTGTAGAAATGTGCCGAAAATATATCAATCTGCGACCTAAAAATCTCGGTGGGAGATTTTTCTTGCGAAATGTGGCTGGAAAACACAACATAGGCTTCAACGCAATTTCGAAAATATTTTCAAAATTGGCTGCATTTCTTGGGTTGATCCAGAAAGATTTACCGGGCATGGAATGAGGCGTTCTTCGGCAACATTACTAGCCAATGTGAAGCGTCATGATGGATCGACTACAGTAGCAGAAAGTTATATTGAAGATCACTGTCCGGGAAGATAGCAATTGCTGAAAATATCCAGGTCCTACCTGGCGAAGTTGTGGGCCCTCCAGTCCTTATCGACTGAATTTAAATAATCTTGATCAAAATGACAAGATCGTTCTTAATATAGTGATCGTGGATAAATACATTGCTGTATTACATTAAAATAAAAACAATTTAAAAAATTACATCGTTAGTAAGTAATTCAAGGAATAAAATTCTTAGAGAACATCAGATTTACTAATATTTAATGTTGCATAAATTTAATTTTTAGAAGCCATCTTTGACGTCTAGCATTGCAAAATAAAATACAATGAACATAATTCACTGAAGAAAATCGTATGGGTTTTGCTGATGTACAAATCCTAGAATTTATATGGGAGAATACATGTAGATGAATTGGTCAGAATCATACTAAATTAGTTCAAAGTTTCATTATTTTAATTGATTTACATACTAATACTATTACTAGATCATTATTGGCCCAGGAAGCTTTCAATATAATACGTCAATATTATCTAGAACACCACGCTACACTATTTACAGAGAATGAGTAAAATTATTGAGTCAACAGTTTCGATATAAATATAGATGTACTAAATATTAGTTATGATATTTATTTTATTTCCTAGTAGGTGAGCATACGTGACTAAAATTCTGATATAGCATTTATATATACTAGAAATAGCAAAATTATTGTTTCTACCTTCCTTTCCAATTTTATTTTACTTATACATATATAAAAAAATAGAAAATTATTTAGAAGTAATCTACGCTTGATCGATTGCTTTAAAATAATGATATACAGTGTGGAAGAAAATTATAGAATAAATTCATTATTTCTAAAACAACGAAGTTTCATGAAATTTCCTCGGATCCGTCGAATATGCTATTAAAAAAGACTATTTTAACTATACCAACGCAATTCCGACGATCATTTGTTTTCGCGTGATGACGACAACGGAAATAATATTAAATAGAACCCCTATATAATTTCATCGGATTCTTGTAGAGGTTAACTTGCTGAATTCAAAATGTATAATTTCAGCACCTTATTCCTTCAACTTTCCGAAAAAAATTACTAATCCAATATAATCGGCTTGAAAAAAATGTGAATATTCCCATTTGTGTCTGTGATGGGCTGGTTGAGAGTAAAATGGATATAGTGAATTCATCGGCAGTATCACAAAATAAGGACTCTTCATTTTTAAAACAATTTAACAATAAGTAATTAATTAATTAATAATTAAATTCTGGTTGCCTCAATCGTATTTGACCCCCTAATTTATTATTTTGTTTTATTAGATTGCATGTTAGAATATTACATCTTTTAATAGCAAAAACAACAAATTAAATCAAGTCACCTCAAACTGTTTCTGGCAGCTAAACAAAATCTGATCAGAATGACATCTGTCAACTGCAGCGTTTATTGGATCGGTTATTCTTTTTCTCGGAAAGTTGAAGGAATAAAGTGTTAAAATTATATATATTTTGAATTCAGCAAGTTAAGATCTACAAGAATCCGATGAAAAATATAGGGGTTCTATTTAAAAATATATCCGATGACGTCATCACGCGAAAACAAATGAACGTCGGAAATGCGTTGGTATAGAAAAAAGAGTTTTTTAAAAAGCAAAATCGACGGGTCCGAGGAAATTTCATGAAACTTCGTTGTTTTAGAAATAATTAATTTATTCCATACCTTTCTTCCACACTGTATACATTTTTTATAAATAATTTTTAATGTTATATAATACAAAAAACTGTTTAAGATGAGCTACAAATAAATACTTTCAAACAATAAGTATCAAAGTATGCCAAAAAAATGTTTAAATCCGCATTTTTATCAGTTTTGTTCTAATTTTATAGGTACACAGTGTATAATAAAAGCTATTACATAATTCACGCAAAGACTAGATAAACAATTAACGTGTTTTGGGGCATGATTCCATTAAACAGACTTGTATTATTAAATTATTAACGCCTTTATAGTCTAAATACTTGGGAAGAGAATATTCAATGTTTTTGTTTAACTTTATTATGTCCCGAAGGCTCGAGAGACTTTTACAGTTATAAAATTAATCTTTCCAGGGCCTGAAAGGAAATTGCACCAAGGTAATAAGATTGCGTAATTGCTGTAAAGTCTGCTAAATATATGCGTCGAGGAGGCATTGAACTCGTATCCTAATTTAAATCAGATAAGATAAGCGGTTACAATCCCGCCTTTATTAAAGACTCTCAAAAAATGTGTGCACTGTCGTGTGTGTTTGCATTACGTTTTATCTGTTTATTATTTTCAGACATGTTTCGCAGTTTACGAAATTTCATCTTGTTTGATGTAACAGTTGGGTCTACGGTTCTAAGCTACTGGCAAAGTTATCAGCAGCCGGGTCCTTGTCTTCAAAGCAGGAATTTCCACTTATCAAACCTATAAATTTAAAGATATAACATTTTTCAAATTTTATCTTCAAATATAAATAGAAAAGGTGTACCTGTTACAAATCGATAAACTCAACCGTTTTTGAGAAACAGACGAATTAAATTCTTGAGATTCGGCGGGAATTAAATTAGAAAATTATTTTTCCAAAGTAATAGGCATGGAAATACTAAGTAGAGAGCTGTCACTACAATACCATAATGTTTATGTCAATGCCACTCAATTCATGGATTAGGCAGTAGTGTGTGTGTATTCCCTTAAATTTACGGTAGAACTTCTGGTTTGCATAATGATGTACCTGCATATTACCCCCAACGAGTAAGAGAATATCTTAATAATAATTTTCCGCACCGTTGGATTGGACGCGGCAACGATCCTTGACCTGCACGTAGCCCTGGTTTAAATCCGCTGGATTTTTACTTTTAGGGCTATATTAAATATTTAGTTTACAAAGGCATTATTAATAGTCAAGAACAACTGTGGGAAAAGATTCAAGAATCGGTTAATATTATCAAGCAACATAGAACTTTATTCAGTCAGACAAAATTTAAATAAGAGGCTAAGAAAGTGCATTGAAGTCAATGGTGGTATCTTCGAGAATCTTTTATGATTAATAATTTGTTAAGACATGCATAATAAAATTTTCAGTTGTTGTAGTGCTCCTCTTATTGTTGATGTGTTGATAAATTAAGACTCCCTAACTTTCTAATTTAATTCTCGCCGAATCTCAAAAATCGTCTTCTTCTCGAGTTAATCAATTTGTAACAGGTATACCTTTTCTATTTAGAATTGAGTGTAGTTCAATAATTTCTTATTAAAAAATTCAAGTTTAAAATACAAAACGTTAGACATATTTTTACATCGACAGTACAGTGTAACTAGCGCCTCCTAGTCATGACTTCAACATTGTTTGCATATTCTTAATTGTCACCTTAAAAAACATAAGACTACAAATTTTCAAAACTATCGGTCCATACGTTCTTAAAATATAGCAAAGAAATAGAAAACATATTTTCAACTTTAAGAAAGAAAATGAGCAACAATTGAATAAGGCATGTTGGGTTCAATCGCTTTATTTTGACGTTAACAATCTGCCCTTAAGCTATGTACCAATATTAATGACTCACCTTGTATAGAACAACGCAAACAGTTAAATTTATGATTTTAACTTCCTACTAACTGTTAATAATTTGACAAATACTCTGCAAACTAGTGCACATTCAGTACCTAGTAAATCTAAGATCACTTGTCAGAAGAATCGCTAAAAATTGATTTCACATTGATTAGATCTCGTCAGGGAGGCGACAGACAATAAATTAAAGACACATGTCTTGCCCTCATCTAGTGTTGGCGAAGGCAACAAACTTTGCAAAATTTTAAAATGTCTTGTCCAGCAAAACAAGTCTGGCAAATTTCTTGTGTCGCAATTCTTGCGGGACTTACAAATGAAAAACATGGAATTTTTTTACGAATTTGGTAACAGTGGTGGTTACTCTCGGTCATCAGTACCGCTTGGAGCTTACACGTAACTATAGATATGATTTATCGTCGACAGTGGTCGACTGATAATGTTAAAAAGTGTAGAAACGGCCAGTTATACGTAATAAGTAATGGTCGAAATAGGCGAAACAGAATCGAAACTCGTTCAGTCAAGTAGCAGTGAATTGATTCTAGTTCAGGAGAACTGGGCCTACACAATTAACTATGATTTTAAAAATAATTCATAAAAATTCAATATTTATTTTTTCGTTAATGTTCACTTAAATATTACCCCTTCTTATACTTGCAGCAATAATTCGAGCTGTCAAGTATTGTCTTTGGCTTGTGAGACCCAAACAAGATCAAGAAAATATCGCTCTCTACATGCAAGTTGGATTCCAACAAAAATAATTTAAAATACAAATTCCTGGGGATATGATGATCTACCTCAAGCCATCTTCAATCGTTTAATAACTACAGTAGTTATTTGACATATTCTTGATATATTTCGATTTATTTCATACTCAGGCTTGCCACTGTATTCCATTCCAAATTATCCCTGCTTAGGACTAGTCTAAGAAACCAGCTAAAAACAATACATATTTAAAGACAGACGGGTGAATAATGAATGCTCCCACAAGAGTTAGAGATTAGCTTGAAATTGCCAGAAATATTCGTCCAACTACTTACAGCGAGTGTTATTCAGTCAAAATTATTAAATCTGCCTGCATTTTCTGCTTGTGTCTCTCTCTGTAAACTATTTCCACTATGTAAATGATGGTTTTAAAAAAGTGTTCACTTTCACCCCTCCCTCTGCTATCGTTTTTTTCCTATTGCATTTTAATAATTCATAAAATAAAATAATACAATCACAAGCAACTATTTTGCCTGACTTATTTACGAGCGTTTACGTGAACATGAAATTAATCACTAGGTATATAGGCAGAAGCAGACCATGTGGTTACGAGGAGCTATAATCTTGGAAAAGTTTGAGAAAATATTAGGTCTGTTCAAGCAAAGAATCCGGACTGATTCCAAACTCTCAAAAACGTTCGTGCGACTACTTTTTGCATGATGTTTACTGAAGACAAATTCATAACTTTACTTGTTGAATATTTCTGACAATTTGAAACCAATCCAGATTTCTTGCTTGAATAGACCTATTAGCGCGCGCTCACTCTTGCTCGCTTATTTGGCATGGACACACCTTTAAAGAACTATCCGAGCTCCGCGCCGAACTTCAGAGTGATCGAAGAAAATATATGGAAACAGGACAAGATTATCAAGAAAACTGATGCACCTCCACACAGTCACTGAAGATTCGGTGCTGCTTAAAACAATAGACCATAAACTATTTTGCAACAACGTACACACTCGCGTTTTATAATTAGGTAAAAATAACAAAGATGTAAAATCTCAAAGGATGGGGGAGCGGTAAAAAAAATGAGGAGATATGCTGTCAATGATTATATTTAAATAATTATGATGTCAATAACAATATTTAACAATTGCGACTTTATTAACTCCATAACAACTCTAACAAATAACATTTTATTCACTAGTAAAATATTATTTATTTCAAATCACTTTACTATTTTTACATCATTGCAATTTGATTAGGAAACAAAATACATATGAATGCAATTCTTGAAACGAGTGAAGTTGAGACTGATACCCCTACCGACTGGAATAGACACTTGCTCCAAAATGTTAGTAACAATGTTTATAACGATTTCATATTCAGTAGAGGAAACTTGTAACTTATCTTCTGATATTTGATGACCTCAGCAAAAATGTATCAAATGCATCGCCTAATATATATTTTTTAGAAATTTCAGTTTTATTTTTAATTGACTAATAATACATCGTCCTGTATACATTCTGATAATATTGAGTCTTGTTCCATAACTTCCAGATCTTACTTTCAAACAACTCAAGACAAAAATATTGAATGTCGCCATGAATCACACCTAAATTCAACTAATAAACAATTAGTTGTTATAATGATCCAAGCAACATCTAATACAATCTCACAGATCACTCAGTTAGCCCATTTGTTTTAAATTAGTTCATGAGTTTGAAATTACGTTAAACATCAATAATCTGTCATAATTGGATAACATTTTGTATAGGCCACGTGAGTCCCATGAATTTATTCACTAGAAAAAACTTTCTTCGTAAATAAATATTCATTTAATTCACTTGGTAATTAAATATCTACTAATGTTTAGTTTCCTTATCGGATTTCAATTTATTTAAGACACCGATTTGCAGCCATCTATATTTAATTCTTAACGAAATTTGATATGGCCTGATATCCGGTAACATTATATTAATTTTGAATTTATTTCGCAATTAAAAAATTATAGAAAGTGACATAAGCGTAAACTCATGTTTGTTTTTTAACATGACATAAAATATGGCGGCATTGTAAGAATAAAACAGATTTGAGATCAAGTGACTGGTTCGGCATACTTTGTAGTCACTTGTAGAGAATTCGTCAAATGTATTTATAAACTGCAATTTATATTCACAACTCCAAGCGGAAAGATGAAATATTTTGACTCTGGCAATAAAAATATTTTTCATCTCAGTTCGTTCACATTTATAAGATTAAAATTATTTTTAAAATGTAAATCTGAGGTTTATATCCACGCAAAAAAAATTGTATCCATGTTTTAGGAGAACAAGTAAAACGTTTCTAAAACGTATCTGTTTTAATGTTACATTATTATCAGATAATATAAATCAATCAGTTATTAATACATATTGAGTTCATTCTGGCAATAGATACATTAATTCTGTTAAAGCTATTTTATTTTTAAGTCAATATACTGAATGAGAAATTGGTCAAGTTATCAGTATAACACTACTAACATGGTAAGAGGGTTTTTACTGGTGAACAGAAGAATATGACTAACGAGTCGTAGACGAGCCTGTCACAGTGTCACCTTCTGGAGTCAGTAAAAACCGTTACGTATCTTGCGTGTATTGTTATATATTTTAGTTTGTCATTTTTAAATACAGTGTGTCCATGAATGGAGTTGACAAGAGGAGAAAGTCTTTTGGTTTTGACTTTAACGAAAAATGTCGCTCTTTACAAAAAGTTCTACTTTTCGAAAAAATGAGACTGTCATAGAAACGTCTTAGATCGGATATACAGGGTGCTCATAAATTAAGAAAACATGAAATTACTCAAGAGAGATATACCATTATTATTTTACGCAACGTTTTTATAAAACTAATCTGTCACAAAAATTATCTTCAAGGTACAAACGTCAATGTGACGCTTCGCTGGCATTTGTAGACTTCTAAAGGTAATTGCATTTCTCAACTAAATGAGCGTTATATTCAAAAAAAGACCAAGGCTTTAACTAAAGAAGAGATTGAACGATTTCTATTGTACGTTATTGATGACCATTGGTCGCTTGAGAAAATTGTAACAACATTTGGAGTTTATGGTTGTTGTCGATGTGATGAAGTTCTTTCGTTGACCATCAATGATATGGGTAAATACGTAATTATTAAATCGCAACCAACAAAAAATTTAACACATTTACCATAACCGATGATGGCTACATTTTCGAGACCAGCATGTACAGAAAATACGTAAATCTACGGCCTCCCAGAACAGAAAACCTACGATTTCCTTAACATATCGAAATGGAAAGAGCACTTCCTTTAATGCTGGTCAGCACACTAGTGGTCGAAAGCAAATTGCGAAATATTTAGGTTTAAAAGAACCAGAGTTATATGTATGCCGGTCATTCTTTTCGCTGATGTCGGGTAACTATGGTTGTGGATGCGAGTGGATATATTCTATCACTAAAACGTGTAGGTGGATGGAAATTCAGCGAAATTTCCACGAGTTATGTCGATGATTCCATCAATAACAAAATCGATGTCGAAAAAAGTATTTCTTAGTAAGAAGCCTATAAGTGCTATGCCATTGTCTTCTACTTCAGCACCAGTAGATGGCTCAATTTCCACTATTGCATCGTCTTGGTATTTTGTGTGTGTAACTTTTTCATTTTTGACTTTTTAACAAATTGGACAGCAAATTCCGTTTTCCCGAACTGTTTTACGTTAAAAAGGTACTCTTGTTTCAAATCGTTATCTTTAACGGTTTCTGAGAAAATCGCTCTTGAATTAATCCCACTTTTGTCAATTTCATAGTAATTTAAACAAAAATATCAATGTATTCTTATGTCAAAGTATTGTCAGCCCGATTGCCAATGTAATAGTTCTAAGCGAAAAAAAATGGAAGAGTTTACGGGACAAGAGTTAGTTGATATGATATTTATTTATGGCTTTTGCGATGGTAATACTGCAGCGGCAGAACGCGAGTACGGGAGAAGGTTTCCAAACCAAATGCTGCCATCAAGGAGGACATTCCCTACGGTATTCCGCAACTTAGCTGCAACCGTCACTTTTCGAAAGGCACCGGGTCAAGGACGTCCCAGGATTAATAGGGAACCGGAGGTCCTTGACGCTATTGAACAAGATCCAAGAACGACTAGCATACGGAACATTTCAAGGCAAATAAATGTTCCTCGGCCAACGGTACTACATATCTTAAAGATTTCCTTAACAGAATTGATTATTTGTGCTACTAATATTTCAGGTTGGAAGAATATTAAAGCGACAAGGTCTACATGCCTATCACTATCGACGTGTACATGGCTTGATACCAGAAGATGTTGTGCCACGTATACAATTTTGTCGCTGGACAACGAGCAAGCTTCCAAAATTTTGTGGTGTGGCGAAGCTACTTTTACCCGAAATTTTCATAATTCTCATTATTAGGAAGAAGATAACCCACATGTTGTTCGGAGAACAAACTTCCAGTAACGGTTTTCCATAAATTTATGGGCGGGAATAATTTACGACACTCTGATTGGACCTATTGAAATTCCACAACGTCTCAATTCAAATCTTTATTTAAACTTACTTCAAGAAAATCTTCTCCAAATTCTCGATGATCTGCCTCTAAATTTACGACGTAACATGTTTTTTCAACACGATGGAGCCCCGGCACATAGTGGTCGCAATGTTCTGTCAATGTCAGAAACCGTTGAAGATAACAATTTGAAACAAGAGTACCTTTTCAACGTAAAACAGTTCGGGAAAACGGAATTTGCTATCCAATTTGTTAAAAAGTCAAAGATGAAAACGTTACACACGCAAAAGGGCAACTAACCTGTAAAAATTTTACAAGTTAGTAGCCTATATTTTCTTTCAAATAACAATAGGTACCTCACACTTAAAACGATCTATACTTCTCAAAATATCGACGAAGGATATAGTCCTTATAACTAAAATTTTAATAAACAATGTTTTTGAGATTAAGATAAAACTGATGAGTTTCAACTGTCACAAAAAAATATTAAATTTTTGCTTCTGCGTCTCCCACTTTTTTTAAAGAATAGGCTATTTATGTGAAAATTGTATGACCATGATTACAACGAACGGACCATAATTAAACCAGTTACTTTCCTCTAATTTCTCTGCTCAGTAATTAAAACTATGTAAATATGAAAAAGTTGGCTGTAATGTTGACAGTTAACCATTATATAAAATTGTACAATAGTACATTATTCAACGAGCATAAAATGATGGCTGCAATTCCCGGGGATGAAGGTTACGGTATGGACCGTAGGCGATTGAAAAATTATTAAAATCTGTTTATGACAAAATTAGTGAAATTAAATGTTTAAATAATGCTATTATATTCTATAAGTAATTAGAACAATTAAAATAAATAGAACTCCGCAGTGGTGTTTTAAAATTTTCAAACTTGTCCATATTGTTCTAAAATATTGTCACGGATTTCCCAATCCGTCTTTTCTCTTACTTCCAAAAAAACAATCCGTTAATTAATTACTTCTTTATTAACTACTCAACACTACTAATTACAGGTCAACTAAACACTTATTTAATTAATCGCTATCTAAATCACTTTGATATCTCCAACTAAACACTTTAATTCAGACTGTAACACAAGACTAATACAAGACTAACTAACTCGGCCGTTTATTCTTCTTTTATAGACCCAACGAATATTCCAGGTATATTCCAGTATCTCTAGATCCCTTTTCTCGTACGACTCGAATGCTTCTCGTCGATTCCAGATTTCTCCAGGCCGATCTCGATCAGCGGCATGTTGTTTGTTTACCAGAATCGCGTAGGGGCGATCGGGGCAATCTTAGGCAATTCGCGGTGCTGCAGTCGTCGGTTTGGGAGTGAGTAGGGCAAATTTCGTGACAATATGCTTCAAATTTAAATGCACAACGTTTTGTGAATATCAACTAAAGGCTTTCTCTGAGTGTGATTTTAAGAAAATTTATTGAGAAATGTGAAATTCGATTATTCAAAATTTCTTGGTCGGGTAATGTCGCTTTCAGCATAGGCAGTGACTACACTTATAGGTAGATTAAATATTGATGTAAAGCTTTTCAGCAATCTATGTAATCACATTTTTATTCTGCACGTTTACACTGTTTTAAGTTTCGCTTATTTTGCACTTTATCATTCATTTTCAATTTAGAATACGAATTTTGCTTCAAGAAATTACTTGAAACATTTTCCTAATTTATTATCGTCTGTTTTCATTTATTGCTATAAAATTCCTTATTTGTTTTGATTTCTTCCAGGTATCTACGAGTATACAAAATATAAAATACTAAATATACAGGGTGATTCAAAAAACCACTGACGGAGTTCTAGCGTAGAAAGTATATCAAAAGTTAAAGTAAAAATTTCTAATAAACATAGGGTGGCTCCTTAACAAGATACAGGGTGTTGATATTTGTTTAAATTTATACGTTAACTTCGATAATTCCAACTACTTTGTTTGTGTTAATTTGAAATAAAATTAGCCCATTAAGGATTTGAATTATTTTTTTATATACGTTAGCCTTCTAGATGTACTTATTGAATCTATTGCGATGATCCAGCTGTTAATTCACAGTCTACTACGTTTTTTTCAATAATTGTTTTCGAAAATTACTTTAGGGATTTTTTTATTAAAAATCTGGCAACGTGGCGTGCTGAACACTACTTAAAACCCCTGTGGCCAAAATTTCATCAATTTGTATCAAAGAATTATTTTTTTATAGTCTTAAAAGTTTTAAATTTATTGAATTTGTGTCTCCATTTCAAAATGTAGCAGGCACTGGAATTGGGAATGCCTGAAACTTGTTCATCATTCGTTGCACAGTATATTTTGCTATGATTAGAAATGATTGTATTAATTTTATTATCGGTTAATGACTAATAACGTACAGAGCTAAAAATAGCCATCTAAATTAGTTTTATCGAAGTCAACTGCAAATCTTTATCTGTCTTAAAAATAATCATACTATTATAGGTTAACGGCTTTTTAAAATGATGTAGACTACAGTAGTTTGTCTATTTGTTTAAAGATTTATAAAAGGACTATTCATCAACAATTAAGGACATCCGTAACATTACTAGATATTATTTTATTAATTCTGAAATTGTTTTCAAATAGGGAATTACATAATACCGGGTATATAAAGAATTATCTTAAGGTTGCCGTGTTTCTCACCGTAAAATATACATATAACAAACAATATTTACATCTAAAGTTGAATTTAAAAAAATAAATATTTTGAAAGATATATGTACTTAATATGTATTGGCTAGACCGCTTTCTGTCGATATATGTTCGTTTTACTTCGGTATCTTTGAATCTTTCCAGTTGACATAAAATAATATTCGTGTAATTTACTAAACTCTGCATTTTTCAGTTCTTAAATGCCTAAAAATACTTGTATTTGTAGAAAACAATATTTCAAGAATACGTTGGCCATAAATAAAAGTAGAAGTATTCGAGGAAAAATATTGTTATGTCACAGGATTTGCTCCGATCGCACCCAATCTGGTGGCTATTGGATTCACGATACTCTAGATTTGCCCCAATCGCCCGCAAACTGATAAACAATGATGCCGTCGATCGAGGCGCGTCAGGAAGATTCGCGAGGCGCATCAGGAATAATCGCGAGCCACTCGAGAATGGGATCCAGAGCTACTAGAAAATATTTGGAATATTCGTTTTGCCTACATAAGGAGAAAAAGCGGACCGAGCGGGAGAGTTTGATTTGGATTCGGTGAGATCAATTGGAGATTCAGAGCGATTTAGATAGTGATTAATTAGGTAACGATTGGTTTAGTTGTATTTAGTATTCAGTGGTGTACAGAGTGTTTAATAAAGATCTGCGAATAATTAACTGATTGTTTTTTTAAAGGTAGTAGAAGAAGTTGGGTAGGAAACCCGTAACAGTTATATTATTATCCCAGATATCTGAACCCTGCAAGGACATGCTAAGAACAACTTTGATTTTTTAAATGGCAATCTATATTTTTTATTATATTTTATGTATATTTTGTCTGAAACTTTTTTTTCACAAATTTGCAGCGATTAAAAGTATGCGACATGTTCGGTACAAGCATTTCTAATACGCTGTAGATATCATATCTTCATGGGTGGGTCACGATACCACACTTTTGCCTATTACCATATAAGGAGGAAAAATGGTTGTATCTTCTTTGAATTGTGAAAGAATACTTTTTTATCTTCAGTGATATATTCAAGTAATACACTTGAGAAAATAATGTGACATAAATTGTTATGTGACATGAAATGTTAACAAAATTAAATTCGGAACGAGCGATTTTTTTAGATCAATATTTGGTTGCTACAACAATCGCCAAATAAAGAAGTCCGGTAGAGAATATTGCTGGCCATGAAACGAGACCACTTTTGACAATCCCACGATGTGGAAATACTTCATTCAATTAGGTAATTTTGAACTACATATGTACGGTGAGGAGGTGATATCAATCAATATCATTCAGAATATTATTGAATAATGAAAAAAAAACTATCGCTGGAATTTACCTGGTGCTTTCTGTCTTCCCTCATAAATCTGTTGATTTGATGTAATATAATATGGATGATAGTGATTAGTTTTTAGATGCATATGTACTGTAGATCTTGAAATTATTAAATATTGTTAAATTTCACTAAAGCTAATATGGAGATTTGTGTCATGACAAGAATAGTCAAAAGTCAATAACTTTATTCATTACCTAAATTGGCCGCCTATGAGTTAGTCTAATCCTTCTCATTATTTTAAATATTCTAGATACACTTGAACGCACAAATTTGATTAAATTGTCAATTTTTTTTGTCATTTTCTATTTGAGTAGTACTTTTTCAAAAATACTTGTTCAGTGACGAAGTAAACAAGGAATTAGACAAATGAAGACTGAAGTGGTAAATTGCTTTTATGAACAATTCTCCCTATATCCAACGCAAAAGAGAAAAATTGAGAACTCCCGAAATAGTATTTTTTAAATAACTCGATGACTATGTATTTTTTTAAATCAAACAAAATATATACAAGCGGAATGATATTCTATAATAAAAAATACAAATTGCCATTAAGAAATCAAAGCTGCCTTTCGGATACACTTGAAATAATATAATAATATTTCTCCCCCAGTGAATGCTACAATTTTTGTGTACAAGATTCTTTATGCAACGAATAATTTTTAAAATGTTTGTGTTCTTTAAAAAGGGGTACTCCAGTATATCCGGCATTCGACGTTACACAATCGAAGACGTAACTGGAACACCATTAGTTTATATCACAGAAATACTTCCAAAATTAATTACTTGACATCCGTGCAACCTACTTCTGAAAGTATTTCCAAGATGAAAATCTTTAAACAAATCAAACATTGCTTTGGTATTGTGAAATATTGAACCACATATTTTCGCATGATCTAATTCTATGTTATTGGGATAACATGGAATCGCGATTCTCCTACTGTCTAAAATTAGTTTTACGATACAGTTTATAGTTTATGCACAGGGAAATTGTGAAACAGAATTTGAATATTCAGTGTATCAATTAGCAATAGCATGTCTACGTCAAGTATCGTTCTAGTAGCACTTTTGACCCTATACCATCCGATAACCTTCACACTTCTCAATTCAAAATATTCTTATTTAATTTACAAATTTAAGGCAGGCGTCAACGTAACGTATTACAAAGTATGAATATACAGACCAAGAAAGTAAGTTTAAACTCAGAATTCAAAAAGACTTTATTATTAATGCATATTTAAATCAGAAAAATGATCATTTTAGCACTTACAAGGCTCTAGCGCCAAAATACATAGGAGTTCCTCCAATTAGCACAACTAGCCGTTGGAACGTAGCTACGACTGTACGTAATAGAAACGTGCCCATTACGACAAAAATGGAGAATAAATTTTTGATGCCTGCTGCGTTCCAACGAAGTTTCTGGAACTTGTACGGGCACGTTTCAGGGACATTGTGGTTCTGTGTAGATGAAATCGTGGCGTGGAAGCCGCAACTTTTAAGAAACTGCTCTAGCACCACTTTTTCATATCAAGTATGTTGCTTGCTTTGTCTAGTAACTAATATTGTTTTGTTTCTTGCTACATATTCCATATCCATTTCCTTAACTCTAAATCAAGTAGGTGTTAGGCAGATATTTATAAGTTCAGTACGTATGTAGATACCTTGAAATAAATAATATTGTGGGATGGTCTGAACCCCAAATTAAAACGAATGAAATTTTATTGACAAACATAGTGACTTTCACATTTAGCCCACGCTTTTAAAATGTATATGTTTAAAAAAAATTTTATCTAAAATATCTAATAACATTAAGTGTGAATGTGAAACTCTAGATGGTGAAAACTATTTTTTATTGTTCGTTGGAAATGACAATGAACATGGAAATGACGTTGGACTATCAATATAAAACTTTCAAGTAATATTTACTACAAGGTATCAAACAAGGCTGTAGCTTCATTTTAAAGTAGCAGTAAAGTTCCCAATGCCACTTCTTAGTATCATTTGCCCTGTTATTCATTCTGAACGCTGTACTTCCGACGTTTACACTAAACACACTCCTCGAATTTTATATTCTAGTAGTAATTGGATACCCTGCGTTATTATTTTTATTAAATTTCTTTATTTCTATGTGGCTTGTTACCCCTGTTGCAGGTTTTGTCCTGCCCAGTTATTTAATCTGAGTTAAAGTTTATACTTCAGTATAGATATAGATTTATACAGGGTTTTGTTCATACTTAGTACTAGTTAACAGTTATATAAAGAAGTATGAAATTATTATTCATTAAGACAAAAAGTACACTCCACATGTGACATGAGCGAAGAAGTACAGACATTACACAATGACGAACAACACGAGGGTTTTCAACTTTGGGAAACTACATTGTAAAATTTACTGCATGGTAAATTTACGAGGTGATACGCTGTAACTGTTGTGACGATGCTAAATAGCTCTACAAGTAGCGATAATGTCGTTTGAGGTAATGAATATTACTTACAAGTCCTACGACTTCAAACAAACAATTAAGGTTTCCTGAACGTCTCGGCAACTATCAAAACTACTTGAAAGTGATTGCAATTTTTAAGTCATATTTTAGAAATATGAGCTAGTCGTCGTTAGACGTCTCCAAAACCAAGAGAGCTACTAAAAAGTAACCAGAACTAGGTCAAAATACGCAGTAGTGACTGTAACTTTGTTGTATGAAGTTACTTATATAACAAAGTAGCAAATTTGGTAGAACGTAATACCAAACGGCATTACGTAATAGTTACTTTTTGAAGGTCCAGTCTCAGTTAGTGCTACTTTGATGCTAGTCCTATCTTATGTTAGGATTTTGGTGTCAATACTCAACAGGGCATGAGAAGCATCGGCGTACCAACGGCTAGCTTATGGTAAAGAGTCTATAATACATCTTGTAACAATTTTATTTTATTTCCAGTTAAGTTTAAAAATTCTAACATCAGAATTGGGATTACCTTATGCTTTTGTTAGTGACTGTGAAATTTTAATTGGGAAAACTGTGACTACGAGTGAAACCCGAACAGCGGCGGCGCCCGCTAATGAAGCGCATTAATTCACTTGATGATGCTGCTGAAGGTTTTTTTTTTGTTCGTCTAAACATCAGAGCAAGAGATGTTACTCGTATTAACGTTAACAAGATTTTATAAAACAATTTTTGGTGTTCCACATTTCATAATTTCTAATCAAACTTTTAACGTATTATGCATAATATTGCTCATAGGAGCATCGATAATAAGCCTTAAAATTAAAGTAAGTTCGAGGATGCCGGCCCAAGTGGAAAGGTCTAGTCCGGGTTTCCAGAATTTTTGAGCAAGACTATTTTGAAGTAAGGATTAGTAGTAAGTAGTAGTAAAGTGCGGGCGGCCTTAGCCTGGCAAGTAGGCCACACGTGGGCCCTTTTTGCCTACCCTGGCATCCCATCACCCCTCCACTATTCGCCCTCGGCCTTCCTCGAACCTACCCGACGTCCTAATGAACGCCAGGATCCTGGTCCATGGTAGGCCTCTCATCTCTTCCCTTTGCAGCTCCTCGGTGCCAAAGATTCTATATCTTAGTCTTCCAAGAGCCGCACAGTATCCTAGAAAATGGATAGGGTTTCTTCCCCTCTCCGCATTCCGGACATAAGGGACTATCCTCTATGCCTATCAAATTCAAATGCCTCCTGAGTCTGCAGTGGCCTGTCAGGCCCCCACCATTTGGTTCAGGGACCTTCGACTAAGGCTCAGCAGCCACTTCGTCCTATATTTATTAGGTTCATTGAACAGTCATGGGCCTGTCTACATCCCCACCCAACTAGCAAAATGGAACTTTAAAAGAAGCGAATTATTTTATAACTATCGAATTGCGTTGTTTAATGAACAGTTTGGTTTTATAGAGCAAATAATTGCCATAATTTTGTTCCTGAAGAAAGTAATTGTATAAAATTGTTTTATAATAGTTTTTACAACGTGTTTTATGGAACAAATAATTTTCAGTTCTTTAAAATTGTTATAAAAGTATTATAATACGTTATACAACATTTAAAAAAATTATATATAAGGATTGTAAACATATTGTGAAAGAGTTGTATACTTAGGCAAATGACTTTTAATTATAATCTTATAAAATAGTTGTATAAACGTGTTTTATTAAGGATATAGCCCCGAAATGCGTTTATTTATAAAATAGTTTTATAATTGTGTTTTTATAAATCTGTTATAGAACAAAATTGTGACTTGAGAAAACATAGTTATTGTATATACCGCGTAATAAAATTCCAAACCTAACCTTAGTTTTTGAACTCCTAAGGTATATGTATATATATATTTCTAATCAAGAAAGAATACAAACAAATTCTTGAAATAACATTTCCAGTCAAACGTGCAGACGTTCAATTTTACATATGGGTTTTATTATATAAATAATGATGGTATCCATGTTCGAGAACTCATTAAAAACGCTTCATGGCTGCGAAAAAATACGAAAAACCAGTACGAGAAGTAACGTTGACTTAATTTTTTGGTAATGCAATAATTAGGTTAGTTTTAAATTAAATACCTATTATTATAATTAACTAATAATAAGTACTTAGCTAATACCTAACAATATTAATATAGGTAATGGTAGTATTTTAATATTATAAATTTCAATTTTTTATAAAACTTGCCAACTTCTTGCGATGCAAACATTGTCTACTTGCGCACACACATTTTTAAATATAACTATACTATTTTATCGTATAAAGTTCTAATTTACACTAAAATATTGTGTTATGGTTTTATGTGGAATAAAATCATTGTATTATAAGCCGCCATTTTTAAATGAATATTTGTTGGATCAGCGACTGCCGCCATTATGGAAAATTAGTTGAAAGCCTTATTAAAATTATATCTAAAATGTAATTTTGCTATTTTAGGAAGACTATTTTATAACAAGATCGTTAAATATAATTACCCAACGATATTATAAATTAAAGGAAGCATAATTTTAATATTTTTTAAATTTATTTTTTATAATTTTAAAGCAAATGTGGTCTAAACTAAAGCGCATAATTTTTTTGTCACAAACATATATATAGTTTATCAATAAAATTTGCGGCGCAATAAAATTTTCGTTGTTGCGACACTGATTGTTGAGATGATAATATTGTAAGTATTATACCTATCTACCATTTACACAAATGATCGCCATTGAGTGACCCCGTTTTTAAATATAAGTACAAATAATTATGAATCTGCGTTATACACCAATCTTAAAATGATTTGGTTCTAATATTCTTCACTAAAAAATATAATGTTTCTTTAAATACTACCAAAATACAGCCTACAAAACGTTTTTATAGTTGCTGTATAAAATTGTTTTAAAAGTGTTGTATACATTTTTTATAGAACTGTTACATTACCAAAGTGTTTTATAAAAGTGGGCCCTTTTCGATTCTAGAAGTATCGTATAAAGGCATATTTAACTACGTTATATGAATTTCAAGCTCCTATAAGATTTATATTATAGCAATTTATACAACCTTTATAAAATTTATTTTGCTAGTTGGGCATTCCTTCTCCAATTCCCTCCTAGTGTTTGATAGGCCCATTTATTAAGGGCACTATTCATACTGCCTCGCGTAATTCCCAAAAAGGGTTTGGGTCCCTGGCACGGTGCCCCAGATCCAAGACGAGCCAGCAAGTCAGCCGTCTCATTACCGGGGATTCCCTTATGGCCAGGAACCCAGACCAACTCCACCTCTCTTTGTCTGGCCAGGGACTCCCATCTCCACACTCCTGGACAAGAATAGATCTAGTCACCGGAGAGCTAAGAGCCCTGAGTGCAGCCTGGCTGTCCGAGCAGATGAAGATTTTCTCCTCCACACAATTCCTTACTTCTTCCTTGCTTGCTACCATCAAAATAGCAAAAACCTCCGCCTGGAAAACCGTGGAGTGTGTACCCAGCGAAAAGCTCTGCCGGATGTCCAGGTTTTCCAGATAAATTCCTGCTCCAGAAAACTCATCCCCTACCCGGGATCTCTGATATGCTATACAGAGATCCCGGGGGAAACATGTTTTCTGCCCTCTCCCACTGCTCTCTCGAAGGGAAAACAGTGGTATACCTCCTACCCAGCCTTAGTTTATCCTTTGCTTCAATAACCCTCAGAGCGGATACTGGAATTTCATTCTCCGCCCTCAAGGCTATAGAAGCGTGACCCTCCACACGACCCTCTGCCTTCCAGAAGCCTGCATCCCTTGTTCTCAGGTAGGTCGCCATCGCCTCCTTTACAATACATGTTGGGAGGGGTGGCAATCCCAGCCAAACTTCCAGGGCAGCAGTTGGGGTTGTCCTCATTGCTCCTGTAATACTTAAGCAAGCCAGTCTTTGGATCCTCGACAACACCTTGGCCACAGTCACCCGGCCCACACTCGGCCACCAGACCAAGGCCCCATATTGTAGCCTCGGCCTGATCACCGCCGTGTACACCCAGTGAAGTACCCTTAGGTTGAGTCCCCAGTTTTTGCCTACTACTTTCCTTAATTGCCAAAAGGTTGCCATCGATTTCCGGGTAACCCGTTCAATCTGTGGCCCCAAGACAACTTACTGTCCAAGGTTACACCCAAGTATTTTACCTCCTTACTTAGAGTAAGGGTTTTTCCATACATAGTTGGGCCCTGAAATCTTCTATCTTCCTCCTTTTTGTGAGGAGGATCAACTCAGTCTTACTTGCATTGACCGAGAGACCCGTCTCGTCACACCATCTCTCTACAATCCTACAAGCTCTCTGCATTCTGTCATATACTACGCCCAAAAACCGGCCTACCACTAAAACCACGCCATCATCGGCGTAGGCTTGAGTGTCCCTGTATCCCTCTTGAGTAAGGCGATTTAGGAGACCATCCATCACCAGGCACCATAGGTGTGGCGAAAGGCAGCTACCTTGCGGGCAGCCACCTCTCACTCCCAGGTCCCTGTGTAAAGATTAAAGCGATGCAATGAACACACCTGTTATAATGGAATAGCTGGTGTTTGTAGATAACCAAGCAGGTAAGTTGGACTTCCGTCAAGCAGACTAACAGACGTCTGGTCGACTTGTAATAACTCATGTCGTCATTCAGATAAAGACATTTGTCGTCACTTTAGTTTTAAGATGCGTCACCCTAGTTTTAGGACGTTTGTCGTCATCCGACACCATACCTGTTCTGATCAGGCAAGTGCAATGGCCATTAGTATATGTGGCGATTATTTGTAGATAGCAGTGGCATTTTAGGCATGAAGTATCCTACTAAAATATCGAATAACCTTGTGTTACAGCATCTTTCAAATTCTGGCTCCCTAGTAGTGCGAGGGCGCTAGAAGTGAGGAATAGACCTGTTAGAATTTTAGTGTCAGCACTCAATAGGTCGGCAGTTGTAATTGTTTGTTTGTTGATATTACTGGCACGATCACGATGTAAAACGTCGGTATACCAACTCAATCAGCACACTTCTCTGACTATAAAGCAAGACCATGTTTTAGGTGTTTTAAAAGAGCACCAGAAATGCCATTTGCTATTAAAAATGCTGTAAATAACACAATTTAGTCTACGAGGGCAGAACTGCTATATTACAAAGTCATAAGAATGTTCTTGGAGCAAAATAATAAAACTGATTTATAAAGGCTGTTTTTTTTCTCTTGTTCTATAGTTGCCTATTAACAGCTTCCCGAGACTCTTTAAGAGTATTATATGAATCAATTGTTTTATAAATGGCATAACCAGAGAAACAACAAAACAGAGAGGTGTATTTCCACAACTTCTATAAAACTGATTTATAAAGACTACTTTGCAGTATCTAAAAATATTTATAGGCCTTTCTGAAGAGCAATGTATTCATTACAGCAATTACAAAACCACTTCGATTAACAATATGTATTTGTAAAACAATAATAGACAATGCATCTTTGTGGGTCTGTTTACAGCAGGGTCACATTTATTTTATTATTAAAAATGTTTGAATTATTTTATTGTATGCTACTCAATACAACAACAAAATTAAATATAGGACGATCTAAACTAAACACTGTAATTACTGAATCACATTCTCTTAAGAAATAGCCTTATAACTACTATAATAATGTATGATCTATTTTTGAATGTTCTATACAAACATTAAATATTCATAAAATTCAAAACAGCTCGATATAAATAGAAACATTGCTATATAGTTACTAATTATAAAGCTTTTCGGCTGTATTATATGTCTATCCATTGTATTTATTATCAACATATTATTCGTGTAATGATAATCATAAACAATATTATTTTTCATTAAATCAGGTAAATTTTAATTAAACATTTTTGTGTACCTATTATACTTAACAATAAATGTAAAATGATATTGATATAACTAATCGAAAATTTAGTTTTTATTATGTTCAAAATTAATGTTTTATTACTATAAAAGTAAAAGATAAGGGGGGCGCGTGAAAATAAATCCAAAAAGATATCTATACTGTTACAGAAAACTAGGTTCCGCAGTAAAATCTGTTAGCACACATAAGTATTGTTGTATACTTTTATTATTTCCATGGCCATTTTGGTAGTTTTAATTTCACGTGATGTTGGAGCAAACTAAGAAAAATGTTGGTATTAAGAGATATAATTTATAGAATTCTTATAATTTTTGTAGCAGTATGTTTTGGTTCCTTTCAACTAGTCTTCAATGTAATAATAATTATAAAACATATTTATAGAAACACTGTATAATTATCTGCTCAAGACAATACAAATTTAAAGTATCTTATGTTTTTTTATAATTAAAACAGTGGCATACTATTTTTATTTTAAATAAAAAAAGTGTCACAGGGTTTCTACGCCACTGGTGATAATGGGAATATTTAAACATACTGAATAATTAGACTAAAAATATTTCATTACAACCTAGAACTATTGCTGTTTTGTCACAAAAAGGTTTCCAATTAAAAAAATATATATAAGTATAACAAAAACTTACAAATCTTTGACACACTGTATCTCGGAAACGGTGATGGTCCATCTGCCGTTGCATGAGAGCGACAAAGTAAAGTATAGAAATCCGTGCGATAGACAAGGATGACTATATTGACGACGTTTTAAAATCTAAATAGTCACCGCTCGTTTCGTCATTCAAAACAAATAAAAGGGGGAGTGACTGCTCAGATGTTATTCTAATTTATAAAACGTCTTCCTATAGCCATCCTTGTCTATCGCACGGATTTCTATACTTTACTTTGTCGCTGTCATGTAACGGCAGATGGACCGTCACCGTTTTCCAACCGTGTATAGAAATCAACAGAAATAATCAATTGGCTGAACATATATTTTCTTGTGCATATATGACCAAATAATTAGGTTAATGGAATCAAAATTTCTGTGACTAGATCAGACACAGTTTTCTCTGTGTGGTATTCACCGTAACCGACACAAATAGAGACAAAGTTGTTTCGCTTTACCGGTATGTATTATTTATTATTTTTTTTAGTTCATAATGTACAACTTTATGCAATAGTGTATAATTAAAGAAACGGAAACTGCTAAAACATCTGAAACATTCAGCACTTTTGTTTATCAACATATTTCTATACTCACGTCATTCTACATTTATGCTACTTGAACATCGAAACTGCTTTATAATCCGTTTGCAATTCGCGGCTTGCTATGTAAAGCTAATAAACAATGAGCGAAAATATAAATAATAAATTGTTAATAAACCGGACGTCTGGCGATACGTCTGCGAACCATTTCACAGTAATGTGAATGACATGATGGATCTTTTATTTATATTTTTTAAGGCAAACAAACAACCTACTCAAAATATCCCGCATGTTGCAATAATATTATAATAATCGATATGTCGAACGGTTCACATAATAAGCACCTCTATTCCGGCGAAATCGTAATTTAATGGAAGGGTAAAATTATGTATCACATTACACGCTAGGTTAAATTTACAAGTTGGAGTAATTAAATCAAAACTTTGCATTCACTCAATTTGAAACTTTGAAAACATTTGCCTCCTATGTATTACTTCTCTTTAATTGCGGAAGATACGGAAAATTACATTTTCGCTGTTATTCAAAGGTATCACTACTTCAGAATGCGTAAATTTTAAATAAGCAGAGTAACCATTAAATAAAATTTACATAATGGTTTTTATGTCATCGATATAAGAACTGTTAAAAATGATGACGGATCGAACTCTTACTTGGGGGCACCTTGAGAGCCGGGATTAGAGACGAAGGGGGAAATACAATAGCGCCTTGATCGGGAGGAATAGCGGAATCAGCGATCAGGGCACGGGACCTGGTCACGGCATTGGACATATAAATCCGAACGCAGTAACACATTTGATTATTATTGTTAGCCTATTTAATGCAACTTGAAGTAATATACGGCTTGTAATTTTTCTTTTAAAACCTGTTTTATTTCAACTTTCTAACATCAGAAGTGGGATGGGATCTATGCGCTTTTTGTGTTTAAAAGTGGTTTTTGTGAAAAAAATAAAATGCCTTTTGAGAAAGGACAGTATTACCAGTGACATGACGTGAAGAGGTATCATAGGATGCACGAGCAAAGTATTTCGCCGGAAGAAGATAGAGCTTTGGCGAGGCGAGGCACAGCGACGTCGGAAAATTCCAGCGACGACGGTGAATTGGCTGGTAGAGAATGCAGTCGGCAGCGTCGGAATGGTAGCTCACAGCGTCGAGGTGGTCGCTCCAGACGACGTAGTCGGAACCATAAGCGGAGATACAGTCAGAGCCGAAGGAGTTTACATCCTTGTAGCAGTAGAAGACATGCTAGGATGAGAAGGAACTTCTTTTGCCTAAATAAGGGCGGTGAAGGTCGAATTTGAAAGGTTGGTCGATAAACAAAACCCAAATGTTTCTATCAGTGGGTAGGTCGTGGACCACACTGGTGCAGTAGCTCTTGCGAAAGGAAAAGGAGAATAAAGTTCAACTGATTGATTCTCTGGCTGTCGGAGGAGAGTTGCTCTTACCGGACGTCTAAATACAGGAGGAAATGCAACTTGTTGGTGTGGCAGCAAGTCGTAATAGAAATATTACAGTAGCAGAGGACTACCAGCAGGAACAGAAACTCATTCCTGGATCAAAAGTCATGACGGGGGTGCAAGGGGTGCGTGGCACCCGGGCGCCATGATCCAGGGGGCGGCAAATAACCGCTGGGTGGCAGCAAAGGTTTCGCACCCCGGCGACAGCTACCCTTGGCGCGCCCCTGCGGGGAACCTGGTTCTATTGCGGATTACCTCGACCCCAAATACAAGCACAAGTCGAAAACTACTGCCGCGCTGGCGAGGCCCATTTCGAATTACTAAGGTGCTGGACCACGACAGGTATGAGGTTGCAGACATACCTGCAGCTCTCCATTCAGCAGAACTAGACTAGAGAGTATGAGACCCTGGATACGGTATTCTGAGGAGGACTGAAACTGGTGGTAGGAGTTCAGAACGGAGGGTGTTCGACCCTGGGTTCTGGTTAGATACGGTATTCCGAAGACTATCGAAACTGGGGGTAGGGGATCAGGTGGACCGGAATTTGGTCGCCTGGTTAGTTTTAAGGTCAGGTGGACCGGAATTTGGTCGCCTGGTTAGTTTTAAGGTCAGGTGGACCGGAATTTGGTCGCCTGGATGCTCAGGGGCTCCTTAGTTTTAAGTATTATGTTTATTTGGCCAAAATTATGTTTTAATTTGTGTATGCATACACGGTTTATATTTATATTTGTGTTTATTTAGGTTAGGATTATTCCTCCCTGGTGCGGTGATGCAGAACTGTCTCTTTTATGTCGTATTATTACATAACATTAAACAATAAACTACAGATGAAAAAAAAATGTGAATGCTTTTGGAATTTTCTGCTCTAGGTTGGCCTCAATGGGATGCTTTCTGCATGATGTTAGAGTGGGGACACTCTAAAGTCAGGAAAGGCCGTGTTAGAAATAATGACGGATGCTGGAACTCTTACTTGGTGGCACCTTGAGAGCCGGGACTAGAGACGAAGGAGGAAATACAATAGCGCCTTGATCGGGAGGAATAGCGGAATCAGAGATCAGGGCACGGGACCTGGTCACGACATTCGACATATAGATCCGAACGCAGTAACACATTTGATTATTGTTAGTCTATTTAATGCCAACTTGAAGTAATATACGGCTTGTAATTTTTCTTTTAAAACCTGTTTTATTTCAACTTTCTAACAGAACATATAAAAAATTTCAAAACACTAAATTAGAAAATTTATATGAAGAAAACGTAGGGGCGAAAATTTGAACCATATATAGCCTCACTATTACTGTGTGCTAAAATTTTAGTTGATTTCTTTATCCCATTTTTTAACCATTAATGAAAATGTTCAAAAATCACGGTTTTCTGCGTACAAAATTGATACCTCTCACCTTAACTCGTCGTAATTTTGTTGTCTTTAGTACTGTGAAGGCCATTTGTACCAAAAGCTCTTCTTTTTTAGTTTTAAGCAAAACAGAAGGGAGTAAATATTGTGTTCCTTAAAAAAACTGACACACGTAATAAATAACTGTAAACAGCAATCTGAAGAAAAATTGTTAAAATAAAAGAGTTTTAAAGGCTGTACTGTTTTATATACCTTGCATTTATTAGTTACCCGAGGGGGGTGCGCGGCATGGCGGCGGCATGCGGAAGACGTTCAGCGAGTCGATCATTGCTGTAGGCAGCAGTGGCGGTTCAAATATTTTATTTCTAGAATTATTTTTTAGCTTGTTTCATTTTCAGCTTTATTGGGTACATGATCAGATTCTTCGAAAATATTAGGAATTTTGTAATCTTCGCATTTTTTTTAATTCAGTACCTACGTATTTTACAATATATAAATAATCTACTATGAAAGTTTTGTTGATTTTTTAAGAAGAATGATCTTGAAGTTTTGTAGGCCTTTGAAAACTAGAAAGTAGGGAACTGAGTATACAGAAGTGCAGTTTTTAATGCGCTTCCTCCAAATATAAGGAACTTGGACACAAACTTATTTAAAATGAAAATAAAAAAAATTTCTATCGAGTCATGCTTTTTTGCTTTTAATGAATATTTTAATATTGACTTTATAATATAGTGTTTACTGTATAAAGTGTTTTGTTACCTTGTTTAGACTGCTTATTACTTTTTAGTTTTTTGCTGTTACGTTATAGTTCCTTACTGTACTTGACTATTTCATTGTTTTTGACGTGCAAGCACTGTTGTGTATATAGCATGAAATAAAAATAAATAAAATAAATAAGATAAATATACTATTGTTTGTAACAAAAACAATATTTTCAAAGTAACACATCGTAAATATTATAAGCTTGTCAAAAGACCTCTTTCTGATCCCTACGTTTAATTTTCTGTTTCTAATTTTCGCTTCTTCAAATTGCATAAATAATTTCTTCATAAACAAATATTTGAAAGTACTGTTAGGTAACGCTGTTTTGACAATGCAGCCACACAAAAATAAAAAAAGTTCTGTGCCCGAGCTCCGACCTATGGTTCCCCATGTATTTTTGGCTCCTGAAACCAATCCCGGGGTCGGTATAACCCAGACGTTCCATATTTGCGCCCTACGGTAAAAAAATTGCCAAAATTTGGCCATTACCTGGAAATAAGTGTAAAGCTTTATCTCGTGCCATTGAAGTATCTAAACATGAATCAGTTGTTGGATATGACCTCCCAATCCCAATTGTTACTTGAGGGCCACGAATTGGCAGAAAATTGGTCCTAAAAATGTTCAAATTGTCAGAAAAAATTATGATTTCACCGTATTCAGGATCGAATTGATTTAAGACGATTGTCTTCATGTAGCATTACACAGTGTAATTTTATAAAATGCCTATTTTACTTACTTCAATAAACCATTACTCTTGAAGTGCAGTAGGTATCTTTGGAGGTAAAAATCAGCCGTCGCCGTCGGTTGTCGCAGCAAGCTCGAGAAATCACATCAAAACTCTCAACGCAAGTGGCATTGCGAACTCTTTCCTCGCGCTTCTCTATCGAATCGTGAACGTAATTGACCATTCCGGCTATTTTTTAATAATATCATATTTATAACTCTATTATTTTAACAATTAAATTCCCATTGTTATTTACTTATATCAGTTTTTTTTTTAAAAAAAAGAGCGCAATATTTACCTTTCTGTTTTGCTTAAAAATAAAGAGCTTTTCAAACAAATGACTTCCACAGTATTAAAGACAACAGTTCGACTTATCGTCAATAAAAATTTGTAATTTTTTGATCAATTACGTAACAAAAACATTATGACGAGGTACAATTTTGTAGGTAGAAAATCGTGATTTTTTCAACATTCTCATTAATAACTAAAAATAGATTATGCCTATTTAAGTTACCTAATTCGATATTATTCAAAGCGGGATGGCTATTAAATCTTTTTAACTGAGCAGATTTCGGGGAAAAAATTTAATTGACAATTTATTCGTTACTTTTCGAAAACACTGTATAATAATTGATATTGATAGCAATAATAAAATCCTGGTAAATGATTTTCATTTAAATACTAGCATGATCAAAAAATCTTATAATAGGTATCAAGAAATAAATAAAATATGACTAATTCACTTCCTTGTAATATAATCATTGTTTATTTGCGTAGATAAGCCAACGGATAAGAGTTAAAGTAGATAAAAGACACAATTTGATCAAATTTCCAGCAACTATCAGATGGAATTCCCTGCGGACGATTAAAACGAAGCTCTGAATGAAACTTCAATTTTAGAATTTTTCTTAGCAGTATCGTATTATTTGTTTCAAACGGTAGATATTTGTATTACATGTACACTCGCCGCTAGAAAAAATTTCTAGCTCGAATGAGTATCATATTTTGTTTAAATTATGACAGCTTGTCCATTACACTTGCTTGTGCCTAGATACAATCATTCTCGAACTGCTCTTTTTGATTTTTTTTACAAAATTGTATTTGTAAGGGTCCCCTGTATATTCAATTTTTTTAGATAAGTTCTGAATCACCCTGTATAGTCGCTTACGGATCACAGGATCTGAACGATAAACTTTGTAGCACCAAGCAATTAGTTATCAGAAATCAACAATTTTTATAGAACTGATAAAGCAAATTTAAGATGGGTGGTTCATATCCACTAGTATTGAGAAATGAATCAAATGAAAAAGGGAGATAAATATAGAGAAGGAGCTGGGAAAGGAAACAGCAGGAAGGAGAAGGAAACGATGGAGAGAGAGAAAGAGAGAGAGAGAAAGAGTAGAGAATAGCAACTACTAAATGTAAGTACAACAACAAAACAAAAAACAACAAAATTAAACGATTTTTATACAGGTCTTTTCCATTGCATTTGTGGAAGAGGAACAATGCAAGTGAATAGACATGTATGCAATAGACAACGACAGTTACATTAACTCTTTTCCAACACGGCACCTGACTGGTTTGAAACCTGACCGAAGCCGTTAGTCAGTTTAATATTAGGTACAACTCCGCTGCAGTAAGTCGGTGAACGATTTGGCTATCCACTTGGGACAGGTTTCCAACAGGTGCCGTGTTGGAAAAGAGCTCTTATCAATTAGGAGGATTTTAATTTTTTACTCCATAAAATAAAATTTTCTGGCTAACTGACGCATCATATCGCCGATAAGACAACGATATTGAACTGGTAGGCAGAGAGAAGCGCATCGACTGGGTTAAAGGAAAACTAGGTGGGAAGTAGAGAGTCTGGCAACGTTCAATGTGTTTTTTTTCTCGATCTGACTGTCTTAACACAAGAGTGCATTTCTTTCTTTCTTATCATGGACCAGATGAAACGTTTGCACTTTCCGAATATTCAGAAATTCTTCTTATTTTATACAATCATATTCATTTACTTTTCTATTATATTCTAGATAAATAGCAATAACCGATGCTCATTCAATTTTTGAAGGGTCATTCTATTAAAAAGCGTTCCTCTTCATTGAATTTAAATCTTTTCTTGCGGTTTCATACTGCTTTTTCAATGTGCAATTTACCCATCTAACTAATCGGAACTAATCTGGCATATTACTTATATTTACCTAAAAGTTGCGACGATATGATTGGGTATTTACTGAACTAATAATACAACCAGCATGCATTCAAAACATTTACATAAAACAATGGGACTATTTAAACATAGTCCTCTGAACCAATTAAGCGAAACTGGTTATACCTGTTTCGAGATAATTTGGGTCATTAATGTTGTATAACGCTAAAGCAAAATGTTATTTTGGTTCGCTCGGCAAAAAATTCAGTTCGGGATCAAAAGAATCGTCTGCAGAAGCTACAATAGGTAAATCAACAATATCATTGTATCGTATATAGGCAATTTCTTACCTGTCAATCATCCTCTTCATGCTAGGTTATAAATTGTCCAGTCCGATTGAAGGACTAGATATTGATCTGGTATTTTAAAAGGAAATACTAGGTATTTACTGGCAAAGTGGCGCTTACGCGCAATGTTCAAATGAACATTTAATAGTTGATACTTTTAACTTGAATTTAGAGCTGTCGTTTACGGTCACTCCTTGCTTACTTTTAATTTAAAACTCACCACTTCACTATATTTTTTAAACACGTAGCAATAAACAAACCTTGTTCAAGTTAAAAACTGCTAACATTTGCAAAATTCGTGGTTACTAAATGTATATTGTTTTAAACATGTGTATCAAGTAACGTCTAATTTATTTTACCTATTCTCAAGAATACTAGTGTCAAATAAATAATATAACTTACGATCAAAATTATACAGGGTGTTTCTTAGCATATTTAGTGTGCCAGTAGATATGAAACAAAAAATTACCAGTTTTAGAAACTTACCAGTGGCGGAGGTGTGAGTATCGTCGATTATTATTTACCAAAATAATATATATTACCCTGTATAATATTACAAATCATCATATGCGCCATTTTATTATCTTCACTTTTTGTTCATTTGTACATTTTTAAATTCCAAATCGATTAATAACAAAATCGATTTTTTTCTTAAACGTATCTTGAGGGGGGCATCTTATTTAATATTGGGTATTGCCAAATTAAGTTATACTAAGTTTTAATAATGGCTCAAGCATATTCAAATGCTGAAATAGCCAATATGATTTACTATTATGACCTTGCAGATTCAAATGGTACTGAGGCTAGGCGAATTTACATGGAAATATTTCCAAATTGTCCAACTCCAAATCCAAGAATGTTCAGAAATGTGTTTCAACATTTTGCGTGTAATTTTTTTTCGGAGTCAGGGTCATATCAGAAAGGTCCAATTCCTGGAAGACCTTTGAGTGTTAGAACGCCCGAGTTGGAAGAAACTATTCTACACGAAATTGAAGAAGACCCAAATACTAGTACTAGAAAGATCGTTGCAAATCTTAACGTGAATCATAAATTGGTTTGATTCGTTCTGAAGAATCAACAGTTATACCTGTATCACATCGTGGAAAGGGTTAAAGTCTTACTGCCGCAAGACTATCCTGGCTCGTCTACAATTTTGCCTTTGCATTTTACAAAAAATTTAACAGTTTTTTTACCGCTAGCATATGGGTTACCGACGAAGCTTATTTTTTCCAGAGATGCTATAATGAACTTCTAGAATAAACGCGTTTGGTCTGATGCAAACCTTAATGCCATAATGTAATCTCGATTTCAACATGTTTTCTTTGAATGTATGGGTGGGTATTATTAGACATTTTCTTGTTGGGACTAACTTTTCACCAATAACTTTAATCGGTGCCTCCTACAGACATTTTCTTGTAAACGCTTTACCTGAACTACTTCACCTATGCGCTAAGACAAAGAGCACTTAAGTCAACAAATTGTAGGTGATTAAGATGTGATAAGAGCTACTCTTGTGATCTTTGAATGTGTTCTAGCTGCAATTTCAAGAAGATTGGAAGCATTTGGATCGGTCAGTGGTCGCGCGGTTTAAGGCGTTAGTACTTGAATCGAGGTGACTAGACGGAGTTGGTTCGAGCCCAGCCGCCGGTAGACCGTATATAAGCTATATTCGTGGAGAGGATTGGCACCCTCTCTGTGGGTATGGTAGGGTGGAATAATGTTAGCTTGGGTCAATGTGAGAGACTGATGCCGGTTGATATTTGACCACCCCCCTAATTAATGAGGTTTTCCAGGTTTTCCTCATTCCTGCACTGAATAGTGGTTAGGGCCTACCAACGTAAGTCGTTCCTGGGCGCAAATGCGGCCTGTTTAATAATAATATGCCGCCCCCTCTCCAGCACAAGTCTCCGACTTCTGGGCTAATCCCTGTGATTAGAATGAGGGGTAGAGATATTATTATTATTATTATTATTATTATTATTTATGTTGGCTGAAGATGGCCAATTTCCCACATATGTATAATAAATTATAGTAATATAATTTCATTGTTTATTAATTATTTTGCCTTTGCATTTTGCAAACAATTGAACAACTTTTTTACCGCTGGCATATTGGTTACCGACGAAGCTAATTTTTCCAGAGATGCTATAATGACCTTCTAGAATAAACGCGTTTGGTCTGATGCAAACCTTAATGCCATAATGTAATCTCGATTTCAACATGTTTTCTTTGAATGTATGGGTGGGTATTATTAGACATTTTCTTGTTGGGACTAACTTTTTACCAATAACTTTAATCGGTGCCTCCTACAGACATTTTCTTGTAAACGTTTTACCTGAACTACATGACGATGTTTCCTATGCGCTAAGACAAAGAGCACTTAGGTCAACAAATTGTAGGTGATTAAGATGTGATAAGAGCTACTCTTGTGATCTTTGAATGTGTTCTAGCTGCAATTTCAAGAAGATTGGAAGCATTTGGATCGGTCAGTGGTCGCGCGGTTTAAGGCGTTAGTACTTGAATCGAGGTGACTAGACGGAGTTGGTTCGAGCCCAGCCGCCGGTAGACCGTATATAAGCTGTATTCGTGGAGAGGATTGGCACCCTCTCTGTGGGTATGGTAGGGTGGAATAATGTTAGCTTGGGTCAATGTGAGAGACTGATGCCGGTTGATATTTGACCACCCCCCTAATTAATGAGGTTTTCCAGGTTTTCCTCATTCCTGCACTGAATAGTGGTTAGGGCCTACCAACGTAAGTCGTTCCTGGGCGCAAATGCGGCCTGCTTAATAATAATATGCTGCCCCCTCTCCCGCACAAGTCTCCGACTTCTGGGCTAATCCCTGTGATTAGAATGAGGGGTAGAGATATTATTATTATTATTATTATTATTTATGTTGGCTGAAGATGGCCAATTTCCCACATATGTATAATAAATTATAGTAATATAATTTCATTGTTTATTAATTATTTTGTTATTATTATCGTAAAAATGCGCTTGATTAAATAATTCAATTTTGTTGTTAATCGGTTTGGAACAGAAAAAAGTGTAAATAAATAAAACGTGAAGATAATACATTGGCGCATATGATGGCCTATTTTAGTTGTAATTTTATACAGGATGATATATTTTTTTTAGCAAATAATGATCGATGATATTCACACCTACGTCAATGGTAAATCTGATAATTTTCTGTTTCATACTTACTCTCATACTAAATATGCACACCGAATTGTCTCAAGGGGTTTAGAAATGAAATGTTAAAAATTGATTTTTTTAATTTTTAACACGCTATATCTGGCAAAGACTGTCCTAAACAAAAAAAAACTTATTTTTGGCCACACGCCCCTGGATGTTTTACCTTTACTTAAGAAATACCCTGTATATTTTAGCCAAATACTGTCACGAAAATTAAGATTATGTATACTTTCCGATTTTATGGTTCAGTAGGTATATTTAATAATAACAAAGTCTATTTGATGACGTTATTATAACTTGAGTAATTAATATAAAAAGTGGATGTGCAAACCTTTATATGTCGGTATGTATAAAGCAATATATTTTATGATGTGTGTTTGATCACTGTCAAGTTACATAATTCAAGGCAAACTCAATATTTAACTGAACACACAAACACTTTACGGAACAACAATTCTAATAGAACAAGTACCTTTGAAACTAAACATTATTTCAATTAGTCGTAACTAAATAATTAATTTTTCAATACAATGTGGCTGAATGGCTATTTTAGTACTTTGTTTATGTTCATGAAATAACTATTTTTAAAAATTGTATGAAATTTATTTAAAACTGGTGTAATATTGTTAAGATTATATAGGTAATTGATTGTACATTATTAATAATAATTTTATTAGCCTTACAAAAAATTCCAATTAGAAAAAATTAAGAAGAATAAAGTATAAATTATGGCTATGTGAATAAAAAAACCCACGTCAATAAAACAATAATACAAATTCACTTTTAATATCATTATACTTGAAACAACTGACTGATTTTAACAAAACAGTCATGTAGGTCACAGATGTTTCATATTGTAGATATTGAAAGTTTTACCCAAAATACAGTGAGGATTTTCTTCTTTCTCAATAGTTATTTTATATGTGTAGTTTTCATGGATAATACACCTTCCCGATAAACATAACCACTTTACGTTTAGAATCATTCAGTTTTAACCGGTTTCCCCTGCAGGCTCAAGTGATACCATATCGTTTTTTCTATATATCTCCATATCATCAGAAAAAAAACTAAGTTTTTATAATGAATCATATATCATTAATAAAAATTAGGAACAGAAAAGGGTCCGCACTGAATCCATGAGGAACTTCTGAACTAGAAACGTTTTGAGGAATGTTGCTGAAGGATGTAATACGGATGTAATGTTTAAACGCAACGAAGTGTAAATATTTAACATAAGAAGAAATATAATAGAATAATCCATTAGAAGGGAATTAAAACCAAATGCTTCCATTTTTTTTTAACTACAGAAATATATCGATCCAAATGCCTTTATATATCCGTACCTATAGATTACATCTACCTCAAGATCCCTAAACAGATGAGGTTGCCTACAAACTTTCGTTCGATAGCACTGCCGTAGGTTCGAGGCAGGTGACGCCATTAGTATATAATTTGATGTATTATCCAACCCATTGTAAGTTATATTTGAATTTTCAGTCATTTTAATAGGTAACATATTCAATTCAATTTATTACAAATAATATTTGATATTATTGGATATATTTAAAATTTTTATTTCAATTTTAATTTTGGTAATTCGTGTTTTAGTGAATGTAGCTTTTGTAACATAATGATTTTTAACATATCTAGCAGGCAGCAGATCAAATGCATTTACATGCTAACAAATTTATACATTTACATTACGTTTGGTTTTGAAAATTAAAAGTTGAAGACTTTTGGAAATGTATTTAAATGTAAACTTACGCCATAGTTAGAACATTTTCGTAGAACTCACCTGTACTTAATCGAATCAGAAAAGAAAATGAAGTTGCGGCAATAAATTATCACAATTTTTTAGGCAATCATTATTTATTCGCTGAAGCAATAATACACGAAAGAAATGCAATATGAAAATAGTTATACTAATTGTCACAAACAAATAATAACTACAAGTAGTACAACGCAATATCAGTTATTGTTCATAGTTAACAGTAGGTAGGTACTTATCTATACGATTTTGTATCTACATTGATCTAATTTAAAATTATATTAGTAATTAGAATTACTGGTGATCATACTTGTTTATTGTGGCTTTCAACTCAGGAAGTCACCTAGTTAATATCTTCTTTTATTCTTTTTGCATGGTGATTTGGGAAGCCTTCGTACTCGTACTAGTACTTGATAGAACGGTCTTCACAGAGCAATTGCACGATGTAGACTTCAGATCTCGCTTCAGATTATGACAAAAAATTTCTAAAATGATTGGTCTAATGTAATAGCTGTATACAGCAAATGCCACTAATACCTGTAGGCTCGCCTGTAGGTTATAATTTTTTTTCTACAACATATATCCACAATTTATTAACTAAGGTTCTTCTGGGACCCTATGAAAACTAACAGATTTGCCAGTTTTTCTTTCTCATTTTGGTTTTACAGGTAGACACAATATAAACTTTGCTCCCAGAATTACAACGCGTTGACCCAGAAAATTTGTCAATCTGATAAGTATTTTTCGAAATCTACGAAGTCAAATTGGAATTAAATGCTCGCAAGGCGTGACGTCATTGCCTCCTACAGTTTTTCAGTACTCATCTACCTCGAACTCGGGCAAGGGGTTTTCTGTGTTAACTCAAAACAGATTAGCAAAAGCTAACTGCTTCTAAAGTTTACAGCATGATATTTAAAAGCATATTCGTCTAATCTACTGATGGCATCTTACAATACCACTGGAAAAATATATCCGCTGGTCTAACATCGATATTGAATGATCGCCCAATAAATACTAATATCTACCCCTCAGCCTAATCGCAGGGATTAGCTCAGAAGTCGGAGACTTGTACAAGAGAAGGTGCGGCACATTATCATTTGCGCCCAGGACCTCATTAACTAGGGGGATGGTCAAATGTCACTCGTACACAGAGAAATTGACATAAAATTATGTATTCTCAACAGCACTCGACATAACGTAACGGTAACAAATACCAGAACAACCATTATAACGCAAAACACGAAATTTATTCCAATAAAAATATATTAGCAAGCAATGGAATTGAATTGAAATGTTCTATTTTTATATATTTTTATACCACTGACGTCACTCGTGAGTTTATGGTGGGCCGAACGAAGGAAATCAGCAGTTTATAGACAACGTCCTCTGCTTAGATATCCTGCATCTACCCTACCATGAGGGTGCAAAATAGTTACTTAAGAGTATATTCAAATGTTAATACAGAATATTGAACTATATTACACTGACACTGCTTCCGCACATGGAATGTGGCTAACATAAATATTTTATATAATTTTATTGCAGTAATATGAAATTCATTAAAAAAAAAACAAGACTGGAATAATTTACTAAAACCATGATGTCATGTCGAATGTGAATACGGAACATTGAACTGTTTTGCATTGACACTGAACTTTCGCGCAGAGATCTTGAAAAGATCAAGTATCGAAGATAAGATTTTACTAAATTCCACAGTCAACATTAACTATGTATACGAAACGTATCACTTTGCATATCATTTTCAACTTGTAGCAACTTTTTTGATTACTGTAACCTTAAGTCACACGTAGATAATTGGGTATGTTGACATGTACAAAAAATATTGAAAATAATGTCGAAACTACAAACACTTTTAGCTCAGGCAATGTCAATTTTTCAAATTTTTTTAAAAATTGGTAAAGTATATGAAATGAAATAATATACAGGGTAATTCTAAAATATGTACCATATGTACATGGCAGAACAAGTGTGATGAAACCGTTTAAATTTGCTCGTTTAATATTAATCGTATCATATAAAAAATGTCAAGAGAAATTATCTGTCTACTAATATGATATTGTATAATTTACGTCAAAAATACAGAATGAAAGAAACGGAAGCTACTCATGTCGTCAATGGATTTTATTGACATTCACTTCAAAAATGACTATTTCTGGTAAATTTTGAAATATAAATTTACGTACGTTATATTTATATATCTACATGCATTTTTTTTATTTCAACTTTAACGGACTGTAACTTTTAAAGTGTGTTCACACAAGAGTCAAGGGCTAGTTCGAAACTGTCAGAAATGTTCATCCAAATACTTCTTGAGTTAGATGCAATAAAAGCACGTCCATAACTTAACTGGTCCTATATTTCCAATACTTTTAAACCAATCTCTGACTTATGGGAGCAGACCTTTAACCTCTAGTTTCCACCGAAAATATAGCTAGATATTTTAAAGCCAACCTGTAAAATACATTATACAGCATACAAGTCCTAATTACTTTTGTCCTCTAAAAGCATCAATTAAAACTGTTTATTTGCCTTGATTTATCAAACTAGTATTTGAATTTCAAGGTTACTACAATACTCGTTTAAACAACTGAATTAATAAAATATAGTAGAGAATATTATATTTCAGCGGCCAATCCTCTATATCACTTGTAACTTACCAGGTAGTACACCCTGTAGTACTCAGCGCGCACTATGTTTAAAGGTCAAATGTTCCCCTCTCCGCTCCATATCCCTCGCCGGCCTCATGCTCCCAAGTCGTCATTCGCCTTTTAGTGCTCACAGCGTGCAGAAGTACAGCAGCTTTCGCTTACGATTACCACAGTTTACAGGTTGGTAAAATCGACGGATTCCTAGTAAGTATACTAAACTGACTAACTTAACTTTTTAGCTTACAATGGGGAACAGTGACAGTGACTCGGATACAAGCATATCAAAAAAGGATCTGTTAAAGCGATTACACAAAATAGAAAGAAAGTTAAACAAGGCTAAGCGTCGACAGAGACACCGGCCCCGGACAAGAAGCCGTTCTCGCTCGGGATCCCGAGGTTCGATGCAGAGAGGTAGAGGAAAAAAGCGTTCGAGATCCCTCACCAAAGTGCATCGAGCCCTAGGGCCAGGTACTCACGTATAGATCGACGCAGCCTATGTAGTAGAGATTATCGTAGCCCAAGAGGCGCGGAGTCTCGAGAAAACAGCGCAGATCGCACCTCACAAGGTTCGGCAAGCGCTTCATCATTTAATGATCACCATCCTAGAGATGTGGCATTAAACGACAATTCTCCACAGATTAACGAAACTATAACTACGCAAACAGAAAACCAAGAATCTCCAGTATTAATAATAAGTAATGAGGAAGATATGCCAGATGAATTTTTAAAAATCCTGGGAGATAATCCTCAAACTAAAAACCAAAATTCATTTGATATGCATGAAGCCCTAGCTGTTCGATGGGGTCACATACTTTCTAACGGTTTATCTAAAAATGATAAGGAACATATTTTGTCATCATATTCCTTACCAACAAATTGCGAAGCCCTAACTCCTCCTAAATTAAATCCCGAACTAAATAACATTTTAACTTATCGTAAATTAAATAGAGACAAGTCCCTTTGTGATCAACAACATCAACTATGCATGGGCGTATCAGCCCTCGCTAAGGGACTGCACATAATAATAGACGACAAGGAAAATATTCCTAAGGACAATAAAGAAAAAGTTTTACAGTGCTTAGGAGACTCGGGGAGAATTTTGTCAGATTTGTGTTATAATATATCAATGGTCAGAAGAAATCTGATAGTGCCAAGTCTAAGTAAATCAATGAAAGAAACAATGCAGAAAACAAAACCAGTTTCTTTTTTATTCGGCGCTGAATTAGGAGAAAAAGTTAGGGAAGCGAAGACAATAGAAAAAGCTAGTAAAGATTTAAAACCAGAGCAAGGTACATCCTCCACTTTTTATAATAAAGCAAAGCAACCGTCATACACGTATAAAAAATTTAACAACGAGAAAGGGGGGAGGCAAATGGGCCCCACCACATCCACCAGGCCTTTAAACCAATATCGCCCTGCCCGTCGTCAGAGAGAGACGGGACCACGAAAGGGCCACCTCTCGACGGTAACCAGCAACTACAGGGGGAGATATTAAAAGTAAGTAACAAATTTGTAGCAGGTAGACTAAAATTATTTTTAAACGCTGGTCTAGTATTACCTCCAGTAAGTTAATTTTGTCGTGGATAAAAGGATATAAAATCCCATTCCTTAACAAACCTCGACAGTACAAAGTTCCTACTGGAAGGTTGTCAAAAACTGAGGCTCACTGGACTAATGTAGCTGTAAAGGAGCTTATTAATATGAGAGCCATAAGAAAATGTAGTCCAGCCAAAGACCAATTTATTTCAAAATTTTTTCTAAGAAACAAGCCAGATGGTAGGAAAAGATTTATCCTAAATCTTAAACTGTTAAATAAATTTATTGAATCAGTCCATTTCAAAATGGAAGATTTTAGAACAGTTAAAAAGTTAATTCAAAAGGGAAATTTTATGGCATCAATAGATCTTAAGGATGCATATTTCTTAGTTTCTGTGCATCCTGACCACAGGAAATATTTAAGATTTGTATTCAACAATACTATTTATGAATTTACTAGCCTACCATTTGGTTTATCATCTGCCCCTTATTGTTTTACTAAACTCATGAAACCAGTAATAAAGAAATTGCGTCAAAATGGCATTACATGTGTCAATTATTTAGACGATTTTTTACTAATCGGAAAATCAGCAGAGGAATGCTCTAAACATATACAGTATACCGTAAATCTCTTAACGTCACTAGGTTTTATTATCAACAATAAAAAGAGCTGTTTAACTCCAAGTAAAGAACAAAAATTTTTGGGTTTTGTATACAACAGTGACAAAATGCTTCTAGAATTGCCATTAGAAAAACGCTTGAATATTCAGAAATGGGCAAAATATTTCGAAAAAGAGAAGGCCTACAAAATTAGGGACGTAGCAAAATTTGTGGGTATACTAATATCTGTATGTCCAGCTGTTAAATTCGGTTGGCTCTATACTAAGTCCTTAGAGAGGGATAAATATATTGCACTTAAAAATAACGGTCTTAATTACAATTCTCAAATGACGTTGAGTGAATCTTCAATTGCTGATCTGTCATGGTGGTTAAAAAACATAGCAACGGCCAACAATAACCTACAAAGTTCTACATTCAATGTAGAAATATACACTGATTCCTCTTTAACAGGATGGGGTGCTTGCTCGGGAAATCAAATTACACACGGTTGGTGGTCAGAGGCTGAACGTAAAAATCATATTAACTACTTAGAATTATTGGCAATATATTACGGTATAAAATGTTTCGCTAAATCTATGTATGGAGCCAACATACTAATCAGGACAGACAATACGACAGCCCTATCATACGTTAACAAAATGGGTGGTATACAAAATATAAAACTTTCTAGACTGGCTAAACAAATTTGGCAATGGTGCGAGGACCGCGACGACTGGTTGTTTGCATCTTATATTAGTTCCAGCGACAACCACGTGGCAGATAAAGCCTCTAGATTATCGTCCCCAGATACAGAATGGTCACTGAACCAAGTTTATTATCAGAGCATTGTTGTCAAATTTGGCAAACCAGATATTGACCTTTTCGCGTCTAAAGCTAATAATAAATGCGAAAAATACATTAGTTGGAAACAAGACCCAGAATCATTAGCAGTAGATGCATTCACAGTCGATTGGAGTAACACTTTTTTCTATGCATTCCCTCCTTTTGCTCTTATTCTTAGAACTCTGCAAAAAATTATAGTAGATAAAGCAGAGGGGTTATTGGTGGTGCCACTATGGCCATCACAACCTTGGTATCCAATTTTCCAAAATCTTAAAATAGACGAGCTTATATTAGGACCTAATATTAAACTACTTTCTTCACCTTTCAGTTGCCGCCATCCTCTAGCGGAAACACTTACCCTGGTGGTAGGGAGATTATCCGCCAGGCATTTAGATTAAAGAAAATACCTGAATCGGCTCTAGACACAATGACAAGCTCTATCTCGGAATCAACCATAAAACAATACGAATGCACATATAAAATCTGGTGGAATTTCTGCCATCTCAACGGAATTCACCTATATCAGGCTACAATTTCACAGGTTATAAACTTTCTACAAGAAATTTTTCAATCTAAAAAATACAAGTATGGGACAATAAATTCGCATAAATCTGCACTGTCTCTTATCTTAACTGAAGACCTAGAATCTAGTTCAGTGTTATCCCGCTTCATGAAAGGAATAGCGAAAATACGACCTACGGAGCCGAAATACAATACAACCTGGAACCCGGAACAAGTCCTGAACCATTTACAACAAATGGGTGAGAACGCAAGCTTAACACTCAAACAACTCTCATATAAATTAATCACACTACTGGCCTTAATTACAGGACAGCGACTACAGACAATTTCATTAATTCGCATCTCCAACATTATAAGCACTACCTACGGGGTTCAGATTTTCATTTCAGACTCCATTAAAACTTCAAAAACAAACAAGGCCCAACCTTGCCTGCAAATACCGAAATTCGATGAAAATATCCATCTGTGTGCAGTATCGGCTTTAGAAGTCTATATAGAAAAAACTCAGAATTTGAGGAAACCTGAAGAAGATTTTCTTTTTGTGACACACAAGAAGCCACATGCAAGAGCCAATAAACAGTCACTTAGTCGATGGCTTAAAGCATCCCTAAAAGAAGCAGGCATTGACACCAATCTATTCAAACCACACTCCACCCGGCATGCATCTACTTCCATGGCTCACAGACAGGGTATATCAGTAGACTCTATCATTCAAACAGCCGGCTGGTCCAGTTCAACAACTTTCACAAAATTTTATCACAAACCTGTTCGTAATAACACGGAATTTGCCACAACCATTCTTAAGTTAAGTGTTACAAATACTACATAAATAAGCAAACTATTACTGTTAAACTTGTATAGTATAAAAGCATAAATATTAAGTTCTGTTACATTATTCCAATAAAATTTTTAGTGCAAACATACAATATTTATTCTGAAATGTGACATATGTCACAGTTTAAGACATTAAAAAAAAAAAAAAAAAACGTGAAAACAATAATCGCAAATTAACTCTAAACAACTACCTGGTAAGTTACAAGTGATATAGAGGATTGGCCGCTGAAATATAATTAGTGATCAAACGAACTTACCTTAAGTGAAGTTCGATCATAATTATATGAAGCGGCCAATCCGAAGATATCACTTCCCACCCAAGAATACATAAATACAATATGTATAAATACCCTTACCCTAATTGCGATTATTAAGGAGCTATATCTGAACAAATGACGACTTGGGAGCATGAGGCCGGCGAGGGATATGGAGCGGAGAGGGGAACATTTGACCTTTAAACATAGTGCGCGCTGAGTACTACAGGGTGTACTACCTGGTAAGTTACAAGTGATATCTTCGGATTGGCCGCTTCATATAATTATGATCGAACTTCACTTAAGGTAAGTTCGTTTGATCACTAATTATATTAAAAACTTTTTTTGACTTTCAGTAATAAATTACGTTTAGGTAAGTGGAAATAAATAAACACCCTATTAATTTTAGGCATCTAGGCGTAAATTTTGTGATGAATAGAAATGTACCAATAATAAAAAAATTAAAGGTTGCAACATTAAGACAGTTTAAAAAATTATAATTATTGTATAAAATTAATAAACATTAATATTTTCAAATTGCGGTTTACCAGTACGAGGGAAGTGATGTAATACTATTAATTGAAGTAATTAAAAATATGAACAGTAATGGTAAAAAATCAGGATTATAATACCTATTAGCCTTGTTTATGGGTGTTAATTTCAAAAAAATCGTTGCAGTGCCATTTTTTCTTAAAAAACTGTGAAAGTTAGCCATATCTGCGCTCATGGCTAAATAAAAATTAATTTAATACCTGCAAAATGTAGTCTGTAAATATCTATTCGGCTGTGTGTGAATTTTTTTTCAAAATCAATCATACATTAACTCCTTAAAGTTTGTGCACATAAATGTACCAAAGAACGCTGTACCCACCCTGGATGTATTAAAAGCGGAAGCACTGAATTTTGCTGCCAAATTAAAATTGTTAAAATGCTTAAAAAATCACAAAAAACAGTGATGGTCGACCAAAAAGTCTTTAAATCGAAATTATACAGTGTCACGAAGATTGTCAATAATTGAGAAAAAACATGCATGGAATGTTGGAAGCATGGGATGCGGCCAGTTACAGAGGCGGCTACGGGACGTCTCGGAAGACCACCTAGGAACGGTTCCGACCGTAGCACAGTCGTAATACCAACAACAGGAACCAAAATCAATATATAGGTAGGTCAGAGTTATCGATAGCAGTTATACCATCCCTTCCCAAAAAAACCTAGCCCGAGAACAACAAGAGCAGGTCAAAGAATCCCAGCTGAAGCTAGGGATGTGCACTATAATTCTGTTACTGTGGCAGAACTTATCTAAGAGAATTTGAAAACAGAAACGTCTTGAAAAATAAGAGTCTATCGTATTTTTTTTGTAAAATTCTTATAGTTTCCAAGTAAAACATTATTGAAATTGTAGTATTTTCAACCTTTACATCGCTGGGCTATTGTAGTCTCTAGACAGGCGATTACGAATATTATTGAAATCCGATTACTTTTTGTCGGCACTAAAGTTTTCGTGACGCCAGTTACGTGTATAGTAGCAACTCGGAGTTGATGGATAACGTTTTAATTTATGATGATGTAAAAATGTTTTAGCAGAAAGATTTCCCGGTAAATGCCAAATGCAGCTACTTTTACCGCGATATACAGTGAGTACAAGTATAGTGCAACACGAGGGAAATTTGAAACCGAATTGTGGAAGCGATGGAGGTCCAGGACTTCCACGGCGTATTGCAGCAATGTGGAGAATCATACACGAGACTCAATTATATCCGTACCGTGTATAGCGGGTCCAAGCATTAATACCAAGGGATTGGACGAGAGGAGAACCGGTACCATGACCGCCACAAACTTCTGACTTTAAACCATTTGGACTCCTTTTTGTGGATATATACATACTATTGATGATTTTACGGAAATGTATCATAGTTGCTGCCAATAACTTACGAGTTCAAAACTGACGAGAAGCAAACATTTGTGTCAGTCTATAGAAACTGGGTAAAATGGGTCCAAAATGTTGTTGTAACATCAGGTATGTCCAACTATTTTATTAATTAAAACGATAAATTACATCTATTAATAATTACTAACAATAGCGGCAAATGCATTTAAATTTGCTGTATAAAATCGGCTTTAAAAAATGTTATTTATTTCTTTCCTTGAGCATTTCTTTCCATGTTTTGTCCCGTCGCAGATTGCCGCCTTATCAAGTTTTACAGTATACCAGTTTCCAGTGTGGTGCCGAAGTGTATTTTAAAATAATTTTTTTTTTACAAAATTATATTTGTAAGTCCCCTGTACACTCAAAAAAAAAATTTTGTTAAGTTCTAAATCATCCATTGTTTTTGTATATTGTACAATTCATTTTAAAAATTTAAATTACATTTTCAAAAAAAGAACAATGGTTTTATTCTTAAAAAAAATTAAATATTTTGATTTATTACAACGATAAATTCTGAATCACAGGGAAAACAGTAATAGTAAAAAAATGCATATGCCCCAATTTTTGTTGAAATAGCGGATAAATTTTCTAATTTTTCTTGACAGTTTCAAGGCTATGAGAGCCATGACCTCTAGACCTCCCTGGCTATACCACTGACTCTAAAATACGAATGTTTCAATAAAGTAACTCATTTTCATTAGATAAACAAGAATGGATCACATTCATTCCAAGCACAATGCTCTTTTATTCACAAATCTAAGTAGGGACATTAATATCACATCTATGTACATATTGTATCGGACACCACGCAGCGCGAGCCAAATTTTTTGAAGGCCTTTCATCTCAAGTCATCGGTACGATACTACTAGAACACCAAATGGGGATAATGCTTCATGACTCGAGTTGAGTCATCCGCAAAGGCCAGGTGTACTCGACGGGAACCGTTACAGAACGAGTCTAGACAAATTATTAGACAAGTTCAGACCCCGATTATCCACAGATGATTTTTAACAATTTAACGAGTATGCGTAAAATGTTAATACGATTCAGCTCCAACTGAAAACCGTACATTGGCGGTTAATTCATGTTGGCGTAATGAACTGTTGGAACAAACTTAGATATATCAATCAACATTTGATACAGAGATAGAGTCATCAATAATAATTGAGTATATTTTAAGCTTTCAGACAAGAACTTTTCACTCCCAAGCCAAAATTCTGGAAATTAAGTTTAAAACAAATGAAGACACTTTACAATTGTTCCCGAACTAACATTGAGCTACCAAAACATCTGAAAATGGTAAATCTACAAATCTGATACGCAAAGATTTCTAGATTTAAGTTCGTTAGATTTATACTTTATTTCAATTTTCTAAACAAGCTAAACAAACTACGGCAGTGATTTTTTAACAATTCATTCCTTCTACATACGAAGTTTTAATAGGATTCGACCTATTGCGTCAATATTTCTGTACCTATATTTTTTCATACTTTCATTGCAGAAATGAAAAATTTAATTGTTTATTTTCTTTCATTTAAAAGCCATCTATGTTTCAAGTTCCATAGATTTGTAATGAGATTTAGCATGCGCCCAGATATTGTAATCCATTTTTCTCGAAACCTATTGCTGAGATCGAATTTCAACAAGAGTACCTTTTTATGTAAAAATCTTGAGTGTTTTTATTTTTACTATGAAATTATCAAAAAAAAAAATAAAAAAATTTAGATATTTTTTAAGAAAACTGGATTATTGATACCTATTTTCTTAAATTCATATTAATATGTATGTACATAGCATTATTTCTTGTCAAACTATCATAAAATCCATAAAAACGTAAAAGGATATTCGTTTTGTTTTAGTAAAAGCTTCACATTGTCTTCGAAAAATGTCCCATGTCCCTAATATAGGTAAGTGATGTCCGTCTGCCTCTTTTACACGATCATAATAGAAAATTTTATGTCAACTTTCACCTTCTCAATAACCCCTTTGAAAAAACGCACTTATTTAAAGACCGTATAATTGATTTATTTGTTTTTTAGCATTACAAATAGACGAAAACATTGAAAAAAGTAAATTAACACAATTTTAATCTATCTCTCTAAATCGTATGCGGAACCATTACACCCACATCATGCGCCACATGAAAAAACACACGAACACATAGAACAATAATTTAATTTCAAATAGAGAAGTGCGATTTTTAAATAGAATTATTAAAACTCACAGAAAATTTTAAGCATTGAGACACTAATAAAAAATCATTATGGAAATATTTTTATTGTTGATTAACAATTTCCCTTTTGTTATTAACTTTTTATAGGATAAATTAAAATGATTCTAAATATAAAACAAAATTATATTTACAGCTTCCTCTGACAAATTACTATTCTATATTTTATACAGATATTGGACCGAAGAAAAATATTCGATGAAAATAACGCCTTATTCCTCATTCTGGTTCATGCTAAAAGATTTCAGATATGGAACGTATAGAAGCAGAATTTGCGCTAAAATCCATTAACTTAATTAATTTTTCAAAATGAAAAGTGTCACTGTCTGTAATATCCAATAAGACATTTTATAAAAGTGCATTTTATGGATTCGCTGGACATATTTGTGTATATCCAGGTAAAAGTATCAGTTTGATCACGAGAAAAGTATTGGTTGAAGCATATATTTATATGACGCTTATATCTCGTACAAAACTGTTCAGAATGTTTCAGAATGTATACCTTCTGTAATGTAGTTCTAGGGATTACTGAATACTAGCGAATAAGGAGACTTTTCCGAGATATGAGACGTTAAAATTATTTCTTTTTCTACGTTCATGCAAAAAACAAAACTTTATTGAACTATATTTAGTGGAAAAAGTAGTTCTTTATTGCACTAGTGCAATAAAATGTTTATTGCATTCATCTACAGCGTTTTGTCATCATGACAAACAGAAACATTCAAATCGACGTCATATTTTCTTAGACTTGTGTCATCTAAATAAAACATTTTTTGGTTTTTGCATGAACGTACAAAAAATATTGTATGCAACTCGTACAAAAAGTGTTTATTGCGCTCAATGTGTTGTCCTAATCTAAAATCCAAGAAAATTATAGCCGTTACTTACAATAAGAGACATCAGTAACGTGTGCAAATTTTCACAATTTTCGGCAGATGTTATGCGTTCCGAAAATGATGGCAACAATGCTACAAGGGTTGTTATTAACGGAAAGGAAGTTAAATGTGATAAAACAAAAAACGAAATGTGTATTACTATAAATGTAAATGTTAATAAGTAAATAAATTAAATTTGATTTATTATAATAGGTTTATTATTCATTCATTATTCTACTAGAGGTAGTGAAATAAAGTTACTTTATTCCACTAGTAGATAAAGTGTAGTAAAAGTAAGTAGACGGTTCATATGTGTGGAAAAACTCCGATTATAAGGTGAATAATATGAAGACCACAAATTTGTTCTTAATTTTTAATTACAATCAACTACTTAAAGGATTTTTTTCGTAAAATTAAAAATTAAACCACATTTTTAAAACTGTTTTAAATGAGCTTAATAGTTTTAATGACTTTAGCCTGTATAAAAGTTACATAATTATTATCTTCTAATGCTCACTCAACTTTGATTGGCACAGAATGATCAAATATCAAGGAAAAGTTGCGCTTAATATTTTATTATGGAATAAAAATAGTTACATGCTACTAATGAATCACTTGAAGTATTATTGAACGGTACTGGTTATTTTATAAATACATAAACAACTTAATAAAAGTACTGCAATTGATAGCCAGCTTTTTCATCTCAAGCGACATATATTTTTTTATGTTCTGTTACCAGTTGAATAATATTTTGATGTGAAGACTTTTGATAACTTTCGAACTTTGTTATAGTCATCCTTTACATAATTTTGTATAATACTGATACTATAAATATAACGGTTCATAAAAAAACACTGGTTAAGTCACATATGAGATCATCAGATGCAATGGACGCTTTTATAAAGATTAAGTTTTTTAGCCGAACCTAATTAACTCAAAATTAATTATCTACTACTTGTTGGTGTAAATAATGTTTTTGAAATTTAAGATTGTATTTTTTGTATTTTTCAATTCTCTATTTGCTCCTCTACAGTCAAACATTAAAAATAGTTAGGCCATTACTACACTTTTTCAGATTTTTGTCGTGGCCTAGGTAACTGATCGCCGCCAGTCACATAATTAATTAGCCTTTACTTTATTAGCCTTAGCTGGGAATCTTTGACCTGCCCTTTTTGTTCTCAGACTACAGTCTGTGAAGCCGACCCGCTGTCAGAACTCCTGGGTGTCCGAAATAAAAAGGCCTTTATTTAGCTGTGATAAATTGTACCAAATAACACATATCTGAATTAACAATTTTATATTTTCTGACCGACAGTAATATAATTATGGCAGTAAACAGGTTTTGAATATGTGACAACGTAGCACATATACCATGTCAGGTACTTCGATATAATAATCACAAGTACATTTCTCACAAGTCACAATACAAGTACAACTCGCCAAAAAAAAACAAAACAGTCACGTAGCTAATGATCACTAAAATTCGCCATTTTTGTTTATATTTACACAAACATCAAACAAACACTGGGTAAAAAACTAAACGCACTTGCCACAATACCAAGTAAGAAAGTAAATTTCACATCTATTTTGATTTAGTTTGATATTAACAACAGATAACGAATGCAATATGGTTGTTTTACAGTTTTATGAATCTTTAGGAGAACTTTACTTCATTAAGGGCCGAGTTAAGGGCGCCGTATTTTTGAAATAGTGTTTTCCACAAATACAAATAATTTTAGGCATGTAAGAACTGAATAATAGAGAGGTTAGCAAATGACAGGAATGTTATTTTATGCCACCTGCGAATGTTATTCAAAGATACTGTAGTAAAATGAATATACAATGACAGAATGCAGTCTAACCAACAAATTTTTAGGTACATAAATCTTTCAACGTACGAATTTTTTTTCAATTTAAGTGTAGAATGTGTTGTTATAACATACACTTAAATAGTTCTGCATATGTGAAATTAATTGTTAAAGTGTGGGGTTAGAATAGCAAAATAATGTGTGTCTTATAAATGCTTTGTAAAAGTTGTTATTTTATGTAAGGAAAATTTAAATATTAAAAGTGGATAAATAAAACATCAAGAACTTTATTTTTGATATCACTTTTGTTCTACGTGTTTTATTATTTGAGATTTCTGTACCCAAAAACATCACAAATTTTATCGTTTCAGAAATTTTGAATAATCTATAATTCAAAAACGAAGAGTTTTTGGGCACTTATACTTAAGTATAGAAACATTTTTATTAATTTGCACATAGAATGAACAAAATAATCAAATATTCGTGATTGTAGTTATCTATGCTATGAAATTATTATCGAATATTATCGCATTTCATTATATATTTTGTAATAATAAGCATGTAATTTACAATCTTTAAGTCAAATGTCACAAAATACTTAAAAGACGCAGTCAGAGTCCAGAAAATCCAACAATAAAATTTGGAATTCCCATATATCTATATAACATACTTAGCGATCGTATTCCCCATTGAGAGATTACACACTTATCACATCGATTAAAAATACTGTCTAGAATAATTAATTCAGAGAAGTTGTTAATTGAGTAATTTACAATTTCTGGCAAAAATAAATATATTTTTACGCAAAGCTGTTATGTCAGAAAGTTTTATAATTTTTTTACAGCATTGCAAATAAATATTTTGGTTAATATCGTTACCTTTAAAAATATGTTAATATATTTATTTACACCTTACATCATAAGTTTCCCGAAATTGCAGCTATATAATTTCTACTATGCAACAAATTTTTGGAAATATAATAAAATTTAAACAAACTCAATAAAATGCCAAAATAGCTTGGTTTTGCGGCCAAAGAGCGTGAAACTTGAAAAAATGTCAGTTTTTTTCCTAAATAAAAATCGCTTTGTCGGTCAATGGTCGCGCGGTTTAAGGCGTCAGTACTTGAATCGAGGTGACTAAATCGCTGTGGGTTTGACCCCCGCAGCCGGTAGACCGTATATAAGCTATATTCGTGAAGAGGATTAGCACCCTCTCTCAGGGTATGGTAGGGTGGAAGAATGTTGGGTTGGGTCAATGTGAGAGATTGATACCGATTGACGTTTGACTACCCCCCTAATTAATCAGGTTTCCCGCATTCCTGTACTGAATGGTGGTTAGAGCCTACCACCGTAAGTCGTTGCTGGGCGAAAATGCGGCCTGCTAATAATAATATACCGCCCCCTCTCCCGCACAAGTTTTCGATTTCTTGGCTAATCTTCGTGATAAGAATAAGGGGTAGAGATACTATTATTATTTGTCCTATTCAGTTACAACACTTAAAAATTATTGGAAAATTGGTATACCACAACATATAAGTATTTCTATTTGCATCTTACAATGTACAAAGGTTCAAAAGAAAAGTTAGGTTTTGGCCATTCTAAATTATGCTCTTAATAAATTTGTTAATCTTCATGCACCACTTTCGAGATTTCTGTAATAGTACTTATTTATAATGTCCAACATCAACCTCTTTAATTGATATGTCATATTATGTATAACAGAAATTACGGTAGGTATATTATTTATTCTTTGATATGAATAATAATTTGTTCTCTGTGAATGTTTTAAGCTTTTTTAGATTTTTTCCTCTGTTTGTTACACTCTACTACGATAATGATAGAAACTTATTAGCGAAAGTATTACCAACTAGTGATCTCTACTTTGTCAAACTGATAGAAGTGTGTTGGATATCACCAAAAATGTACCTGTGTCAATTTTTGATAAAATATGCGGTCTTTTAAGAAAATTCCTTCCAAAATTTAATTTTCTAAAATTATCTCACGCGTCCTGTAACCCCACTTATTTTTCAATGTTTTTTTCAGCTCTAGCAATACCATTACCATGCATTTTTTAAACACCCTATATATTCTTTTTCCAACTTAATTGCCGTCACAGCATCTATTGCCGTTTAACTGCCAAGTAACTGAACACCTTGTATAAGCATAAAACGCATATCTAACTACTTTATGAATTGAAATGTTTTTGAATTAATACAGTTTTGTAATATAATATAGGTATTTGAGTAATAATAAATATGCAAAGTTAACAAAAATTAAATGTACATTTTCACTTTTAATTTGAACGATTTACAAGGTCATTAGCCTAGGAAGAGTGATATTTATTATTTTATACACGAAGTCAATAAGGATCTGATTTTTCGACATCTGTAATTAATTGTGGGTGCATATTATCTATTAAGGTCGATGCAATTTTTTATAATAGTATATAATAAATGGTGTGGTCAATGATTGCAATGCATGATCAGCGCCGGACCTAGGGGAGCTGGCTCCCAGGGCAAATTTGCAAATGTGCGCCCCCCCCCCCCAAAAAAGGTGAAGGTCACAAAGAATTTTACTTTATAAACAAATTTTTATTAATTTATGGTAAAGCAATATCATAAAACATACATAAAATGTTACGACGTTGACAATTTCGGCACTTGTTTTCATCGAGAAAGAGCGCGTTTTCTTGCACGTAATGAACGGGCCCTGATGCAGACTGAAACTCTAAAAAATTTTTAAGCGTGGGTTAATGTGCTAGCGCGCCCCTGGCCGGGGCCCTGCTTGCCAGCCCCTAGGTCCGGCGCTGTGCATAATGTTACTTTTGTATTGTCTACTACAAAAATAATCATAAATTTATATAAACTGTTGGCTCTGGAATCCAGACCTGAATAATATTATATCGGAAATTGCATTATATTCTCCTACTTTATTAATATTAGACATGGTCATGTAGGAAAAACAATGAGTGCCATTAAATAAATAGCAAGCAATATAAATAACTACTGCAAACAATATTTGTGACTACGAGTACCTTTATTGGGAATTCTTTATAAATAACTAAGATTACAATTCCATTTGATACAATATATGACAAAATGCATGAAATTTAATTTTTCTGAAAATTTATGAGTGTTAACTTTAGCACATCATCCAATGATGCTTGCTGACAAAATTTATTTATTTTTTGATCTAAGCTTGTACTATACTCAGACAGCTGAAAACAGATATTCATACATTGTTTAGATGATCAGTTTTTTTGAGCCACCATTTTGTATTGATGTGCCAGCCTATTTTGTATTTTACAGAAGTTTGTGCTAATCGTTGTAGCTTCTTGGTTTTTAAAGATATTCCTTCTCTTTTAAAATTAAAAATGTTAAAGATACAACTAACAGTTATCTTCAATTTTCCGAATATAGTGTTTATAGTATACTACTTCCCTAAAAAGTTTTAAGCTTTAGAGTTGTGTCTTTGTAACATGCAAAATAGGCTGCTGACACATCAATACAAGATGGAACTCAAAAAAATTGAACATCTAAAAATTTAATGATTACCTGTTTTCAACTCTCTGAGTACAAACTGATATGATGATTTGATATGGATTGACTACTGCAGAAGAGTTTATATATATAAAGCTGTTTACAGGCCTTTTAGGCCCAGAGCTGTGTTATTCTCCTCCACTCCATTCTGTCCTTCGCCTTTCAGAACAGTTTAAAGAACAAAAATATTAACAAAAGGTTTAAACTTTTTCAGATATAAGCTGTTACAAGTTTGATTTTGATGAAGAGATGTGACAAATATACCTGATCCGAACACCACTGGTTTGAATTGAGACTTATTATTTTTTAATGACATTTTATTTATGTAGGTATTATGTACATAAAATTTCGTTTCAGTATCTTTATTTGTTCAGACGATAGAACATATTTTTATATACATTTATATTATTAAGTATTAATGATACTGCGAGAAACAATAACTGCGGCCTAATGTTCGACCTTCAGGATTGAATTATACCTACAATATTTTTTCTATATACATATTTTTTATACCTATTAGGCTTTTTCGTTTTTACCTTATTGTAAAAGATTCAAGCTAACTCATTTTCATTTTTCTATCATTCCTATCATATAAGTTACGTATGCTCTTTCATACGAAATGTCTAGATCTACAGGGTGTCCGGAATATGAGTACCGTAATTTTAAGGGCTTATAAAAAACTCTTATGAAAAAATGTCTAAAACAAATAGTTTGTCCACAAATACTTTTCAAAAATAAAAATACAACTGCAATAATATGCAAAACTGTTACGAAATGACAAAATAAGGTACAATTAAGGTTAAGTAAAAGCGCCTGTAACGTAATTTGTTGATAGTTTGATTTTTGGATTATTATTAAGCAAGAAAACGTACCTATTAGTCATAATGGTGTATACAACTAGTGCGATTCATTTTTGTCTAGTATTATTTTGACGTTTGTGTGTACTTAAATAAAAATGGAACAATTTACAGTACCCATAACCATCGCATGTTAATTTACGCGAATCTAGGCAAAACTTTGTTTGTACGGTAAACGCTCCTTGCAAGAAACAGAAGTAATTTTAAACACTTGTAACTCTTATCCTGTGTTGTGAAAAAGCTGTAAGAAAACCATTCACAGTAAGTACATATGTTTAGGTGCACCTATTTGTAATTATTATGCATAAAACATAACAATCGTAAGTATGTGAGCGACGTTGTCACATATTCAAGACCTTTTTGTTGTCATAATTCTGTAACCGTATGTCAGAGAAAAAAAATTGTTAAGTCAAATATGTTTTGTTTAGTACAACTTATCGTGACAACATTAAGACACTCATATTCCGGACACCCTGTATTATAGAAATAACTCCATAGACAAGGCTGCATCCAATATACACAGTCTCTTACATGGTTCATTTCTCATGGCTCACCACTGGCATCTAGGAAACCGTAAAATACACTAGTCATTTTTATCTAAGGGATGAAAGGTTATTTTTCCATAGGTTTTTCACATAGCAACTAAATTGTAACTAGGATAGCAGCATAAGACTAAATTTAGTTACTCATATGGATAGCAGTATATGTCTAAATTCCAAGGCAACCTATGTTACGAAGCTTTAAATTGCCTTGTAATCAAGATCCCCCGTCACTTGTTATCATTATTAACAAACAAAATCGACTAATTAATCACATAGCATAACATGATTGGTATGTGATTCCCTGAACTGTATGTAATATGATTGAGATAAATTTGTAATAGTAGATAAATATATGTTTTAAGTGCTTAATTTAAATTAACATCTTCAACATTTTTGGCAGTTTCTAGATAAATGTACCTACTTAATTGATTTTATGCATTCTTATATTATAATCTTTAATACAAATAAAAATAACTAAGGTTTTATATTTCTAACATGAACATATACCCTAATTGGCTTCATTCTCGATATAGGGTGTTACAAAATTTAAAAATATGCCTATGTAAATATCTGTAGAGCGATTTTTATGATAATTTGACATGTTTGTAAAACTATTTCTCAGAAACAGTTGAAGATAGGTATAGGATATGCTTATTAAAATATGCTTGGAATTTTCAGTAGAATCCAAATATCCAATAATATACAGGGCGTTTCATTTAAAAAAATATAAGTTAGGTTAAGATCTCTCAAAATCGTTGGTCTTTTGTTTTGTTTTTCAAATAAGAAAAAACTTGCTAGTCCACTGTGCAATATGGTTTTTGCTTCATTCCGACATCTTTAAAAACAGAAAAGTTACAGCTGATCAAAATGTTATCAAAGTTAATGAAACGCACTGTACATTCAAAACATTTTTTTTTAGATAAGTTCTGAATATCCCTGTATACACTCTTTCTCGGCTGTTATAAAAACTGTAGAAGCAGATTCAAAAGACAATTTTTTCGTGACACGCAGTGGCGTACTCATGCATTTTTAAGAGAAATGGAACTGACATTTTTTATTTTTCCTATATATTTACAGTCCATGGATTCCCATTTAAATTTAAATTAATTTAAGTTTTACTTTGACATTAATTATTATCAGTGTAATATTTGAAATAAAAATGTATATCAATTTTAACAATATACAGGGTGTTCTAAAATACATGTCAAAGCGAGCCCCTGTAAATTCTTAAGGTCAAAATACAACGATTTATGCTAATTTACCTATATGCAAAATTTTTAATAAAATATTATCAATAATCGGTTATAAAACGAAAATGAAAAAACGTTTTTCCCTTTTGTCAAAACATTGTTTGGATATCTTATAACAAGTGAGATATTTAAATTTAAATTAATTTAAGTTTTACTTTGACTTTAATTATTATCAGTGTAATATTTGAAAAAAAATGTATAATATCAATTTTAACAATATATAGGGTGTTCTAAAATGCATGTCAAAGCGAGCCCCCGTAAATTCTTAAGGTCAAAATACAACGATTTATGCTAATTTACCTATATGCAAAATTTTTAATAAAATATCATCAATAATCGGTTATAAAACGAAAATGAAAAAACGTTTTTCCCTTTTGTCAAAACATTGTTTGGATATCTTATATCAGTAAGATAGTATCTAATAGAAATTCGAGGAGTACCCTGTAGATACATCATAACGCAAAATTACATGGCCTCAAGTTACACAGATACGATGTGCCTTCCAAAAAGAAAATGTAAGTAAGTAAAGTTATAATTTTAAAAAGATGTTTATTACTAATTCTCGGTGCATTTTATCATATTCCACTTGAATTTTTCAGAGATTAATCCCATTTCCAGCCAAAGAATTTGTGGTTTACTACTGAACCTCTGTTTTTGAGACACTTTGTATAGATTAGTTATGTAATGTAGTTACAGCATAAAAATATTATTCTGCAGAAAATTAAAGGGAAATATTATTATCTAACTTCAATTTCGATTAGTTATTTTGATACTTTAGACTTGATATACCACGAAAACTTTAGAAGGTTACTGTTAACTATAATGTAACAAGTAATTGGCATAACCCTAAACTGTTGTCATATAACCATTATTCATATTGGTATAAGCAATTAATATGTATGAAGTGACGGTCCAAACCTTGGTCCAAACTGATGTCACTGCTTCTTCAATCACGCTAAATGTAGGTTTCGCAAGGTTATTTGAATATTTATTCAACAAAAAACGTATGAGAAAAATGTGAACATGTGGAAACTGAAGCACAGCAAATATTAACAACATAACAACAACAGTTACATATTCGTAACAAATACCATTTAGGTAATAAAATGCAACTCCTTAAAACTGGAAAGTCTTTTTATTTACTACCACTGTATCGACTTAATTCTACCAAATTCTTCAAACTGAAGTAACTTATTTTATTTATTTAAATCAACATACATATTATATCTAACACTTTTTTCGTTTAAGAGATCAAAGTATTCCGATGCCTTTAATAATGACCGTAATTAGATGACTTTATCCAACCCACGACTATTAACTTATCTTGAATTTGATGTTTAAAGAGAACAGAGACTGGAATAGTCAGTTAGAAGAGGAAAAATACAGAGAAGAGAAACTTTACCATACAAAGCTACACACAGTAAAATCTGGTAGTTCTTGGGTAAGAGGTTGAAAATTATTTTGCTTGGTATATATGGTAGAATCTAGATCAATTTATTAAGGATTTTAAGTCACAAATTAACAATAAAGTTCTTGTAGATAACGTATCCCAAAACGTTTGTATCCAAGATATTGTGCGAAAAAAAATTAGTTTTTTATTTTACGTGTAAAAAAAGTTAGATGCGTTTTTATTTCAGTTTGTGGTACAGCTTTAGTTTTTGTTTGTTCACAGAGTAGTTAAGTATTTAGTTTAATTTAGATAAAAAGTTATATCTTCTTAAAAAGTAGACATTTTTATTTATTTGGTTGAACCACTTTTTGTAGCTATTTGTTCGTTTTACTTTTTATCTTTGAAAATATCAGGCTGGCATGAGATAACATTTCTATTATACACAGCAAGAGCTTGAAAGTTATTTTGCTTGGTATATACAGGGTGTTAATTAAGTATGTGCAGAAACGTTAAGGGGTTAATCTTTGATTGATTTTAAGACAAAAAGTTCATATAAACATGGGCCCGCAACGGCTTTTTTTCCAGGGTGTCAAAGTGTAAAATCCGATTTTTGGATCTATTTTCTAGTAGTAAGAGCTACTTAGTTGAAACTTGGCACACCCTAATAGATATTTAGGGACTACATTTTGCGGGTATTAAATTATTTTTAATTAATTTTCATGACCTGTAGCTTTTACTACTTTAACACCCTGTATCTGGAAAACAAAGCCGTTACGGACCCATGTTTATATGAACTTTTTGTCTTGAATTCAATCATAGATTAACCCCTTAAAGTTTGTGCACATATTTAATTAACACCCTGTATGATACGATCTAATTAATATTATTGAATTTATGAAGGATTTTAGTCTTAAATGAATGAGAAAGTTCTTGTAGATAACCGATCCCAAAACGCTTGTTTTCGAGATACAGTATCTACGAAAAATGCACACATTTTTTATTTTAACTGTAATAATGACAGAGGTGTTTTCATTTCCGTGTGGTATGGGTACAATTTTAGTGTTTGATTGTCCGCAGAGTAGTTTAACTATTTAGTTTAGTTTTATTTATTTTCCATCCCAGTTGTCCCCTCATTTTCTTTTTCAATACTACGGCAGAAAATATGTACTTGCAAACATGTAAATTTTGCTGTATGCTACTGAAATACGTCATACTTGATATATACCGTATGTACTATAAGATCATGAGATTTTACTTTCTGATAATTAATATACAGTTAATTGTACTGTTATTTTTGGGACACTTTACTAAGTTAATTTTAAAATTAATTTAGAAAAAAAAGTAAATAATAATTCAGAAACACTACGTTATAAAAATAAAATAATATATGAAACATTTTTATTAGAAATATTAAGGTTTTAAAGGCAAAGCTCCAAATTTACATAGAAATAAACAGATTATTACAATTAGTTACATGATCAACATAAAATAGTATTATACGAGCTATTAAAACTTTCTGTAGTATCATTATATCTTCTTCTATCTACTTCATATACTCTTAATAATATATATTTGATAGGTATATACAGGATGTGCTCTAAGACCATGTCATAAAAGTGTTTTTTTTGTTTTTTTTTTCTGATAATTAATATATAGTTAATTGCACTGTTACTTTTGGGAATCTTTACGAAGTTAATTTTAAAATTATTAAATAATAATTCAAAAACATTACATTTTAGGGAAAAAATACATGAAACATTTTTATTAGAAATATGAAACCTCCATATTTTCATTAGTCGACAGATTTACACAGAAATATGAACTTCAATTAGTTACATGATCAACATAAAATAGTTTTCTACGAGCTATTAAAACTTAGTATTATAATATCTTCTATCTACTTCATATACCTACTCTTAATAAAATTCTTAGATATTTATATTTTAAAGCATATATTTTTTTACAAACATTGGTATGTAGGTATGAATTTATAATAATACTTACCTAATTTTTTGACAGTCAAAGATATAGTAATTTTAAGATACTTTTTACTTGTTTTTCTTTTCACATACCCAGACGATTTATGTGAGGTTTTATATATAATAAACACTGTTGTAGGCAGCTATTATCGGACATTGATTTTAAAAATGTAAAATTTGATAGTTACGTCTATTACAAAACTAATTTTGTTGAACAACATTTGAAGGAACTGAGTACGCGATTAAGGTCACTGGGCTCCATCTTTTGAGAGAAATTTGAGTCAAATCGAGACAACTTACTATCAATAAAAATTATTTTCATAAAAAATATATTATGTATTTTCCAAAACTCAACTAAGAAAAATAAAAAAATATTACTTCTGAATTGAATGTTTGAAACTTAAGAAATATCTAAACATTTGACTAAAATTTTCGACTGAATGCAAATATGCAAAGAACATAACATTTGAACATTTCGAGGATTAGAAATTGACGGTTTCTTGAATTTTAAGAAAACATTTTATATAAAATTATAAATAAAAAAATAATCAACTAATTAAGACAAGGATACGAATGTATGTATAAAACTAACTATAGATAAGATAGCACAAGTTTTGGAGATTATGTTATAAAAAAATAGGAGCTGGGTAACATTGTTTTAATAATGAGAAGAACTGTTATTTCTCCGAATCAGAGAAGTAGTATAATTTTGTATTAATGTTGAATAAGCGCATGTAAAACATTTTACTTTATAGCATATAAAAGCTTTTTGCGTGAAACAAGAAGCAAAGAAAAGAGTTAAAATTAAATATTCACTTTCAGTATGACCAAAAAACTTTATCTAAAAACTTAGCTACTGTTTTTCAGTAGCTTTGTATTGAAGCGGAAGGAAAATTGATATAATACTTTTCTAAATTATGATATATATAAAATTATAGGTACAATTAAATTTGAATTGTAACGTTAGCTCTTGGAATTTGGAATGTTATATAGCTTAAAATGCAGATATCGGCAAAAAAGATTTAGCGACTTGACCATCCGGCATACCTTTGAATCAGCAGATACCTGGTAGCTATTCACAATGAAGAGTAAGCAGGCCACGATGGTGCACAGCCACAAGAGTCTGGGGGTGTCGCTCGAAAAGGCACCCATGATTACGAAAATCTTTGTTCACTCACGAACTATATGTCATCGCACTGTAAGATACGGATGCACGCTGGACCAAAGAAGCTGACTGAACGCACTTGCTGAACTAAACTGTGTTGTCGGTCGAGCGTCGTCGAAACTTTTCAAAAGTGAACACATGGCTAAGCTTGGCGCGCTCTCTGTTCTTTATAGGTTTACCATTGCGCAGACCCACCGCTGATGGCTACAGTGAAATCACTTTTATTTTTGCCCGCTTAAATAAACTAACTACATATTTGCTATAAATACATTTTATTGTTGGTAATATTGTGATATTTTATTGCAGGCCTAATCAGGTTACTCCGTGACTTATTTTTAAATAAAAAAGTTAGTTTACCCTAAGAAGGTAGGTAGCGGGAGTGTGATACATTCAGTGACGTAGGCAGGGGGAACGAATCCATAGTGAAAATTTGTAATAAGTTTATAAAACAACTAATTTATTTTTGAAAATTCATTTATGTATACATAATTTAAATCCTCAACACTTTTTTCAATATCAAAAGCTAAAAACTATTTATAATGCCCAAGTATGTGGTGCGGCTATAAAGTCTTGCCCTTGAAACTTGTAAACGGCTGGTCAGGGGCGTAGCCAGAAATTTGATATGAGGGGGGGGGTCATTGAACAAAGTTAAGTCAAACTAGATTTTTATAATAAAAAAAAATAAATAATTTTTAATAAATTAAAACAATAAAAAGTAAATAAAAAACGATCTCATCATAAATATGTAAATAATAAACAGGTACGAACAATATTTGTTACAAAAATTACAAAAATAAAATTAGAACTTAGTTGCAGGTGAACCCTAATGTAGGGTTGCCGTAGGAGATCTAGTTCACTGACTGCGTTGCCAAATCTTGGCGAATAGAGTGATTGCAGATTTGTAGTGGGACATTACCTATATGACCCAACCAACCCAACCCAACCCATTGGGGGAGTTTGGGCGTCAAAAGGTACGCCACTGCGGTTGATACGATGTCTTTGGAAAAAACAGTGACAGTGTGATACATTCAGTTACGTAGGAAGGGGGGACGAATCCATAGTGAACATTTTTAAGAAGTTTATATAAAACAACTAATTTATTTCTGGTCAGTGGCGTAGCCAGAAATTTGATATGGAGGGGTCAGTGAACAAAGTTAAGTATTTCAAACTAGATTTAAAAAATAAATAAATAAACAATTTTGAATAAATTGGAACAATAAAGAGATAAAGAGATCTTATCATAAACATGTAAATAATAAACAGATACGAACAATATTTGTTACAAAAATAAAATTAGAACTTAGTTGCAGGTGAACCCTATAATGTAGGGTTGCCGTAGGAGATCTAGTTCACTGACGGTGTTCCCAAATCTTGGCGAATAGAGTGATTGCAGGTTTGTAATGAGACATTACTTATATGACCCATGACCCAACCAACCCAACCCATGGGGACCATGAAACACTAATATTTTTGTACCTACAGATATCGAGTCTAAGGTAAATTCTGAGCCAGATGATGTGGCATAATGCCGGTCAAACCTTGACAGATCGTTCAAAAACTAAGAAACACCTCTCGTTAGACTGAATAAAATATTTAACAGTACGTATCATTTACTAACAAGTGCAAAAACAGATTTTGTTATTGTCAGGAAGTTCAGGGAGCACTTTTCGATCATTTACTCCATTAAATTAGTATTATAATTGTTATTAAAGAAAAATTAAATCATACTGAAAGCTCAAAGGTAGAGCAATAAAACAAGTTATTCGAAAAACAAACTATAATGATATCATAAACGAAGTGTTAACAATCAAGTGGTACAAGTAGACTAACTGGCCCTCGTCTCGTTGCGAGTGGCCAGGCCGACATTTCTTTCTACTCTAAACTATAAACAAACCCCAAAATGTAAACAGTTAAATAGCTCCATTAGCATCATGTATAAGAAGAGTGACATCACCGTCAATATCGGAGCCTATGTACAAGGTGTGAACAGAAATTATATCAGGGTGCTTACAATACATATTGTTAAATATTTTATTCAGTATAACGAGAGGTTTTTCTTCGTTTTTGAACGATCTGTCAAGGTTTGACAAGCATTGTGACTGTGAAATGGATGACTTTTGAACCAAAAATCGTCGATCCAACGATATAATTATTTGAATATTTATTTCTACAGGGTCAATCAAAATTATGTATTTACTTTAAGTAGAATGAAGTTACAATAAATGTTCATTCATTGATCTAAATTATGGTAAGGACTGCTACTGGAAATAAATTATCGTAGGTAGTGTTTTAGGATTTGTTTTAAAGTCGTTCATTTTTTTACATAATGAAGTTATTCCATACGTTTACTACATACTGTATACAGGGTAATTCGAAACTTATCTAAAAAGAAGTGGGAATAGATGCATCATGGAAGGTGGTCAATATCAAAAAAAAATTTGTTTAAATCCTTACAGTTTCCGAGAAAAAAATATTGAAGTTCTAGTAGTTTCTACCTTTTCATCGCTGGACTACTGTAGCCTCCAGCCAGGCGGTTTCAAATATTCGATTACTTATCGTATTAACTTTTTTGTGATGCAAGTATTTATATTAGTTTTTCAAATAACATAAATGGCTTACGTATAGCAACTCACAGTTGATGGATATCGTTTTAATTCATGACGAAGTGAAAATGCTTTAGCAGAACGATTTCCTGGTAAACATGTGCCAAATGCAGGTACTTTTGTAGTGTAGTACAAGCGCAGGCGTTGCGCGGAAAATTTACAAAGGAATGGTGGAAGAGATGGAGGTCCAGGGCGTCCACGGCGTATTACAGCAGTGTGGCATACGGGTATCATCCTTGAGTATATACACCAAGAGAATCAGTACTTAATAAATATCTAAATAGTTATCATAATTCCTGTTAGATGTCGTACTGTGTAACAATATGCATTTATTCAAACGAAGGAAATAAAGCGCTACTATTTTAATCTGTAAAAAACTGCGAAGAAGTTTCGAGAGTGTGGTCACGTTAATTTTAAAAATTAACATTTATTTTCTCTCTGCTTCTTCATGACTAACACATTTACTTAATAATAAATTAAACAGTAATCCTATTGAATGTCATTAAAGTTATGAATTTTAAGTACATACAAGCTTTTGAAATAATAATGACACTCTCTCAAAACAGTTTTTGAACTTCTGGAAGTTCTGAGTAGAAATTTCATTAGATCTATATTGGTAAGTGAAACAACTAATTACCTACTAATGTTATAAGTTGAAAGTAGATTTCATTACAAATACGTCAGCAGTACAAAAGAACAGTGGCGTGCAGAAAGGGCCCGCAGGGCCCGCAATGCGGGGAGCCCCGGGAATTCATGGGGCCCCTGCTCAGCCTCGACCTCGACTACCTCCAGCAAGCTTTTTACATAGTAATAAAATAACTATTAATATTGTAGTGGCGGAATATGTCTATACCTCATAATTTTCCAAAATCAAATTAAATATATTTTGCCTTATCAGTACCTATTTTATGGTAAAATTCGACAACACGACAACGTAGTCGAACGTAGAATCCAAATCGACAAAAATAAGTGGCAACGTTACAGTGACGCGACGCGTAATAGTCGCGTATCTATGAAGATCAAATTATTTCTGGGAATCCCAGACTGCCGTGATCTATTGTTATTGGTATTCGGATAATGTCTACTAGAGTCGAGATTAGAGTAAATGAAATATGAATTTTATTAATTAGAATTCTTATTCTTCAAAAAGTCGATTTTCGAATTTTTTCTATCTATAAACCGATTTGAAATATCACCGCAGACAGTAGTTTCGTTGTTACCCAGTATAGGCAGTATATTAATTTTTTTGATGTAGAGGGGGGCCCCCGAAGACCTTGGCACGCCACTGCAAAAGAAATAGCAGAATTCAATTTAAAGAGCGTCATTATTATTGCAAACGATTGTACATAACATAATATGTATGAACCAATCATATTCGATGAAATTATATATCCAAATTCATGTCATTCTAACTAATATTGCGCCATCTATTAGGAAATTAGTCCAAGCGTAAACGTTCTTTTTGAGTTCGTTTCCCATTACGCGAAAGTTGGTTTCCCATTCAGGCCAACAAGGTGTCCCATTAGATTGACTCTTCTTAGTGTATATAGTCAAGGGTATCATACATGAGGTTCAATTATATCCGTACCATGTACAGTGTGTCCAAGCATTAATACCAGGGGATTGGACGAGGAGGACCGGTACCATGGCCGCCACGATCTCCTGACTTTAAATCATTTGGACTTATTTTTGTAGGGATATTTAAAAAATGAAGTGTATTGCACCGACGTGGACACTATTGATGATTTACTCAATCAAGCGTATTATAGCTGCTGCCAATAACTTACAAGTTCAAAATGGACAAGAAGTAGAAACATTTGTGTTAGTTTGTAGAAACTGGGCAAGACGGCCCAAAATTTTGTTGTAACATCAGATATTTTAAACTATTTTACTAATTAAAACCACAAATTAATTCTATTAACAATTAATAACAATAGCGGCAAAAGCAGTTGAATTTTCTGCATTAAAATAGGTGTTGCAAAATGTAATTTATATCTATGGGAATTTCTTTCAGAACAAAATTGTATTTGTCTCCTGTACATTAAAACATTTTTCTGAATCAGCACTTTTTTCGGTATTTAAAGATGAGAGTTATTTATTAATGCACGCAAATAAATGTTCTTAGAGCAGTCTATACTCGCATGATGATCCATGTCTATACGTTCTGATAAACTTATCGTCAAAATCTATACCTTTCCGTCTTACAAATTATACAGGGTATAGGTGATCTTTTGGCTTATGAGCTGGTTTGATATGAGTTTTGAATGACAGAGTTGAATTTTTTTTAACTTAAAACTCTTTTTAACTATTTATTAGAGTGCACTTATTCGTACAAAAAAGGCAAACAAAATTGAATGAGGTCATTATTTCAGTCTATATAAGTTTAGCGAATTGTTTTATGATTTTGGACGTACATACTTTATTTTAAGAAAAATCTTAAAATCTCATATTTTAAATATAAATTTATACATCAATTTTCACATTTCTAAATTGTCGTAACGTTCTTATTAAAAATTATGTTGTAATTTTTTTGTTATTTTTCTTTTACCTGTTTTATTTCTTTTACGGCAAAACACAGGAGTAACAAATTCTGAAATAAACTTTTAAATAAGGAAGCAGAACCGTAGCCAGCCAACTTTATCAAGGAGGGCTAAGTGAAATCTAGGTGGGGCTTTATAACAAAATGTTGTTTTCTTATACATAGTGATTTAGACAAAGCAGTGATGCAAAATTTTTTTAATGAAATTGCCGGTCCATTAAACGATTCTCTAAAAAAAAATAAACACGTTGCTTACAGTGCCCTTTTAGCACGGCCCACTCTTTAACTTTGTCTTACTTTTATATTCCAAAAATGATATTTTTAAGGGAGGGTACATTATTCCTCAGGGGAGCTTAGAGCAGCTCTTAGTAGAGTAAAATTTATAATTCAACTTCAACTAGGTTTTTTGATAGCTCTGTTTATTGGTCCAACGTCTGAATCATACAAAATGATTTTATTACAATTTGTACTGAGAAAAATATCTTAGCCATTAGTAGAAATTGATTATTCTCAGCAATACCATTAAATAGGCTACAAAAAGGTTATATTGCTGTCATAACAAAACATTAAAGAAATCTACTAGCGATTAACATTTTTTTAACTTTTGATTTGTTATTACAATACCACCAGTAGCTTGTGACATTTTTTACCTTCGCAAAAATTCGTACTGAAACTGGTAGGCTTTCATCCTAGGATTTCTAGTCTTATAGCAATACCAGCAAATATTTATCTTTCTTACAAGTAAGTGATGATTTTAGTTACTATTAAATAAATTTGTTATCATATTATTAAAAATATTTGTACTTTAAGGAAATTCAAAACAGAACTAAGTAATTTTTTGTGTAAACATGCTTTTTACTCTCTACAGGATTTCTATTCTTGTGTTTTACCTATAAATACTTAACGTAAAATTAGATTTAATATCTGTATGACTTATTTCCATAATTTTATCTCTAGATTAAAAATTATGTATTCTTATATTAAATATTGGGATTTCATATCACTGTTATATTGTTTATAATACACGAGTTGTATTGACGCATCATGTCCTGCTTAGGTTTTATGAATAAAGATTATACTACTATTACTATGTGTTTGCCCTTAGCTTGGTTTAATTCTTAACTTTGTCTTTAACCTTTTACTTTGCCATTAAAAAGTTATAAAAAAAATACATATTTATCATTTAGAGAAAATTAACCACCTCATAAAATAAAAATGTTGAGATTGTTACCTAATTAACACTATAGCACTTTTTACTAGATTAGAAAGATATTTTAAGCTAATATAAATCAAATCTCAGTCATATGTATGTTCTCTGAAACCAAACATCTAGGTATGCTAATGAATAATTCCACAGACAAAGCTCTATTCAATAATTATCTAAAGAAATTAATCTATCTAAATTTACTAACCTGCTTTAATGAAAACACTATAAATATCTAACTTCACCTGAAGAAGCAATCCTAAAAATGAAGAAATAGTTCAGATCTCATCTATTGTGGTTGAATTATCGTGTTCCCACTGCCAAAAGTGAAGTTAGATATTTATAGAGTGTTTTCATTAAAGCAGGTCAGTAAATTTAGATAGATTAATTTCTTTAGATAATTATTGAATAGAGCTTTGTCTGTGGAATTGTTCATTAGCATACTTAGATGTTTGGTATCAGAGAACATACATATGACTTCATTGATAGGAATTGTAGGAGATTTGATTTATATTAGCTTAAAAGCTAATCCAGTAAAAAATGTTACAAAATCAAATAATATGGAATATATGGGTACATATTGTGGGTGTAGTTCAACGCTGGTTGGGGCTTTTGTCCACAGAGTTTAGTTTCACACAATATTATTAGTACCTAAAAATATATAATAACACTATAGAAATTGCCACTACAGACAATCTCTCGTGCATCATGTATTTATTATTTATGAAATATTTTTACTTCACATAATATGTTCCGAAATTAGGGAACAATATATTTTATGGTGTTCCATCTTCTATAAAATGCCCATAGCATCTTTAGGTTATTATTCCCACATAGAGAACTTTTTGATAAAACAATTTCGAACGAAATTGGCCAAATTAAATTTAAAAAGAAAGTGCCAAATGTGTGATCTGAAAGAGTCGTTATTAATTATATCTACGCCACCCTTTATTGTCGTTATTATTAGAAATACAAAATAACGTTTCAAATGAAAGTTGTAGGGCTGTAACTGAACGTCTTTAAGAAGTTAATGGAAGCACAGCGGCGTGTCAAGGTTGAGAGATACAAGAAGCAATAATATATTTTTAACGGAACGCCCTGTGTATTGTTGAGATTTTGAATCATTCTTTTTTTTCTAATCTCAAAAATATGACATATGACATTCCTATCTTTAACCGTTTTCAAGTTATTATTGAACATCGTATTATTTAAGCTATTTATTATACGAGCGGAAATTATAATTTATTAAAGAATTATATTTCTATTATGTTATTATATGACATTTATCTATTCAAATTAATTGAAATAAATAATAAAAATGAATATTTTGTAGTTTTCTTATTAATTTTCATGTTTAATAACTCAAAAACTGTTAATGATAGGAATGTCATATGACTCATATGTCATATTTTTGAAATTAGAAAAAAGAGAATATTTCAAAAACTGAAAATATCTACACAGGGCCCTCCATTAAATAATATGTTATTGCTTCGTGTACCCCTCAACCTCTGCACGCCACTGTGTTTCTATTATCTTATTAAATGGATTCAGTTACAACTGTACACCTTTTATAAGAAACTTTATTTTGTATCTCTAATAATAACGATAACAAAGTGTGTTCCACCGAGAACCGACCCAGAGCAGCACCGGTCCAAACATTTATCTTAAACTCGTGTCGAAAATTTCTAGGGAATTACATCGAAATATTCATGAAAGTTATGAATATATGTAATTCCACTGCGGGTAAAACAAGCCTTTATCAGTGAAAATAATTTTCTTGTGCAATAGTTCTTGCACTTTTCGAATGTGATAGGGATGTAGTATGACTTTTAAGAATTCGATGTACAGAAGTTCTTGATAATCCATCAGTTTCTCGAAATAAACGTTTAGTACTTATTTGCGGTCATCTTCAACTGTTTGCAAAATATTTTCTTCATCTTATTACACTAGGACGTTCTCGGATATTATTGAAAAAATTTCCTGTCTCTCGAGCCCGTCATTCAACTTAACTTAACTTTCCTTAACATAAACCTAGCACACATAACATTTCAACTTGTTCGCTGAATGTAAATTTTCCAGACATTCTCAACCACAAGCACTAGCAGAAACAATAGTTCTTTTATTACTAACTGTCAAATTTTAAAGACAAAGCATACTGCTGACTTTTGATTTCTTATAATAAACTTATCTTGTTTTAATTAATGCGGTTTTTTAAATTTATCAGTAGTAAAAAAAATATTTTAAATTATATCTGCGCGGGATGTTATCATTCTTTTTAATTTCAATCAATGAAACTAAAGTTCTTTATAATTTTAGGAATGACTCACTCTCAATTAACACCTTATAGGGTTTCAATTTACTGGAACTTATAGTCAAAGAAGACTATAATAAACCTAAATCATATACCAAATTTGATTATTTCAAGTTAAAGTATCAGATTAATTTTTTTCGAAATATTTGGCCCCACTTGAAGGCCTATTATAACTCCGCCTATGTTTTGTACATAAGTATGTTTAGTTAAATTGCAATATTTTGGGCCCCTATATTCACCTGCTCTGCGTCTTATGTGAAACGCATATATGTATAAGGAATAACCCTACTGTACATCTCTATCGAATTACAAATTTGTCAGTTTCTATTTAAATATTTTATTTGATCAATTTCGTTGGAAATTTTATCAAAAACTTCTCTATGTGGGCCTTAGAAATTACTTAAAAACGCTATGGGCATTTTATATAAGAATACCACCCACCACTTTACCTAATTTTCACAAAATCGTCAGTGTTTCCAATAGTTTAGGTCTAGTTTTTTCGTATGTCTGTAACGTTTCAAAATTCAGTAATTATGCTGGAAGGAAGGGATTCTTCAGTTTGATTTTTTAATAACCTTGTTACTATTTATATTTATTTATAAATAAATTTAGAACTATTATGTTGCAAGTTATTTTCTTTGATTGTTTTTAGAAGAACTTTTGGAACAGATGTATAAATCTGATTTGATTTTGTATACATATTTACATGCATGTCTATCATTTCAATTCAGTCCTCAAATTATTTTATCTCAGTGCGCCACTGGATACATATATGATATATCGGATATACCCGACTTCTTGAGAAAAGATAACTTTATAACAATATCAATACAAATAATTAATTGTCTACTTCAATATATACAGTTTCAGCAAAAACACTATGTAGTATGATTCTAAACAATTAAGAAATAGTAGCAACAAAGAAAAAAGACCTATTAAAATAATTCTACTGTACATAGCATGGAAAATATTTATAATAGAAAAAAATATATAGAAATATTATGTATCTAATAGGATTATAAGAAATAAATACATACATAATTCATATCTGTTTATAAGTTAAAAAATTATTATATGATTAGGCACCTCTACACCTTAATTATGATTGTTAATTTGGTTAAATGCAATACAGTATCCAGTATCTGCTAAGCGTCAGATGTGTTTTCAGAATATACTAAATAAATATTTTGGAAGCTATGGTCATGAAAAGAACAATATCAACAAAAAAATTTGTTCTTCTATAATCAACTAACATAATAGGGGAAAAACCTAAATTATTTCAAATAGAAAGTTGCCTACGTTTTCAATACATCTCTTCTGGAAAGCTGGTTGCCTAAATTCAGGCGTTCTGTAACCCATTCAATATTATTATTGGAGTAATATCTAATGATTTTTATTTGTTACTCGTTTGCAGAGATTATTTGTAAACATCAGTTTATCAAAACATATTAATCAAAAAAGTCTATTTTTAGCTACTGACTTTCTAATTAGATTTTACAAGTTACTAGCATTATTTACATTAGAGAATTAGGTTTCCTTTATACAATATATATTAAAAATCATGGTACAACTGTTATTTTTGGTAATACCACAGATACATGTCTGTGCTAGTAGTTTTATGGCGATACCAACAAATATTTATTTTTGTTTTAGATGCATGACCTTATAGTCACTATTGAATGATTTTCTTGTCATTAATATGTGCGCTTATTAGTCAATTTTGTTTTTAAAATAAATTGCAAGATACCTAAAATTTGGACAGAATCAACTATTTTCCGCATTTTACTTTTAACTTTTTGAACATGAAAAAAAATTACGTTAAACGTTGATTACTAATGAACAAATACGGTATGAGAATCATTGTTTTCTAATAACTGGAATCTTTATTTGTTTTTGTTCGGGAAACACCTCAAGTAAATACTTCTGTTACTCTGAAAATAGTTCAAGTTTCAACTTCATTGCTTGAGAAAATTGTGATATAAACGGCGTTAAATTTTTCATCTTTATTTACTCAATGCTTACTTCTACAAATGTAAATGTGTAATTTATATACTTTGAATATTTTTTAAGAACAGCTCCTTTGTATAGAGACACAATATTATGTATGCAAATTTATACAGGATGGTATGTTTTTCATTTACCGCCATTAGCAACTGCTCTTGAAGATAAAACAAACCATCAAAATCTTGTTTTGAGGAATTTCTACAAATTGTATTGTATTTATTTTTTGTTTACATTTATCCGAATATATAAATGTTTATCGACCACTCCTATATACAAGATATACATTTTAGTCATAAATATATAAGTTTAAAATTTAGAATCGCAATCAAATCGAATAATGGATACATCAAAATAGTCAGTAAAAAGACACCATAGGAGAATAAATCACGTAAGGAACACATTTAAATAGTCAATAGTACAAAAATAATGAGGCAGTAAAAATTCCTTTGTAAAACGGCGGAAGCTTTGTAGAGACATTTGATTAAATTGTTTTTGATTAATAATAATAATAATGATAATGATAATGATAATTATAATGATAATGATAATGATAATGATAATGATAATGATAATGATAATGATAATGATAATGATAATGATAATGATAATGATAATGATAATGATAATGATAATGATAATGATAATGATAATGATAATGATAATGATAATGATAATGATAATGATAATGATAATGATAATGATAATGATAATGATAATGATAATGATAATGATAATGATAATGATAATGATAATGATAATGATAATGATAATGATAATGATAATGATAATAATAATAATAAGACCATGAAGCAGCAGGGATAGGAGCGTTTGTGTATAAGGCAGCGAGAAGAGCAGCCGATGAACTTGGTCTCGTGTTCGATACTGAGCGGGAAAATCCAGACTCTGTCACCGAGTCGGATCCTGCTCAGTTAAAAGCCCAAATTAAAGCTGCAGAAACGCGTCATCTTCTGCAGCTACATAAGGATAAGCCAATGCATGGTCTCTTCTACCGTTCTCTAGAGGGGCTTGGCTTATCTGAAAGGCTGACCTTTGCTTTTTTGAGGTCAGCGGGGCTGAACTCTGAGACTGAGGGATTCATAATGGCTTGCCAAGATGGTGTAATTAACACACTCGTCTATCGTAGTCGTGTCTTGGGTATCGAGGTTCCTGATACCAGCTGCAGGGCCTGCCGCCAAGCGCCGGAGACGCTTATGCATCTCCTGTCTGCCTGTCCATTATATGCGGCCACAGCGTATATCCAAAGACACGATTCAGCCTTACGGGTGTTGTATTATCATTTACGACACTCGTATGAGATAGACGAGACGCCAGTGCTGCCTTATGCTCCGGGGGATATAGAATCCGTTGTGGGGAATGAGAAGTGCCGAATTTATTGGAACTATTCATTCCCACCCTCAGGCAAATTCAAGCCAATAAGCCTGATGTAATCCTCCTCGACCACCAGCTTAGGACGATTTTTGTGATTGAGTTCTCGGCTCCCGCAGAGAACAACATCGTCTTAAAAGAGGAGGAGAAACGGAGGAAGTATCGAGATCTTCTCTCCGAGCTCCGCAGGCTGTATCCAGATCACTCTGTTAAGATTGTGGTGCTAATTATAGGCGTCCTGGGTGGAATGAGACATACGTTGCTTTCTGACTTAAAGATCATACCGGCTTGCCGAAATTCGGCAGAGATCTTAGCCGACAGAATGCAGAAGGCTATCGTCCTTGGTTCGCTACGTCTGCTCAGAACACACGATTTACGGGCGCAATGATTACTGACTCCACGGAGTGGAGAGTGGTCATTGCTTGACTCTTCAGAACATCTCCGAATGTGTCGAAGCTTCGGAAGGTGTTTACTGAAAAAAAAAGAAGAAATAATAATAATAATAATAATAATAATAATAATAATAATAATAATAATAATAATAATAATAAGTCTGAGACTGAGGGATTCATAATGGCTTGCCAAGATGGTGTAATAAACACACTCGTCTATCGTAGTCGTGTCTTGGGTATCGAGGTTCCTGATACCAGCTGCAGGGCCTGCCGCCAGGCGCCGGAGACGCTTATCCTGTCGCTCCTGTCTGCCTGTCCATTATATGCGGCCACAGCGTATATCCAAAGACACGATTCAGCCTTACGGGTGTTGTATTATCATTTACGACACTCGTATGAGATAGACGAGACGCCAGTGCTGCCTTATGCTCCGGGGGATATAGAATCCGTTGTGGGGAATGAGAAGTGCCGAATTTATTGGAACTATTCATTCCCCACCCTCAGGCAAATTCAAGCCAATAAGCCTGATGTAATCCTCCTCGACCACCAGCTTAGGACGATTTTTGTGATTGAGTTCTCGGCTCCCGCAGAGAACAACATCGTCTTAAAAGAGGAGGAGAAACGGAGGAAGTATCGAGATCTTCTCTCCGAGCTCCGCAGGCTGTATCCAGATCACTCTGTTAAGATTGTGGTGCTAATTATAGGCGTCCTGGGTGGAATGAGACATACGTTGCTTTCTGACTTAAAGATCATACCGGCTTGCCGAAATTCGGCAGAGATCTTAGCCGACAGAATGCAGAAGGCTATCGTCCTTGGTTCGCTACGTCTGCTCAGAACACACGATTTACGGGCGCAATGATTACTGACTCCACGGAGTGAAATTTAGTCGTGCTTGACTCTTCAGAACATCTCGAATATTAAACTTCGGAAGGTGTTTACTGAAAAAAAAAGAAGAAATAATAATAATAATAATAATAATAATAATAATAATAATAATAATAATAATAATAATTATACCTAGATAGATAGATAGATAGATAGATAGATAGATAGATAGATAGATAGATAGTGTTTATTGACTTCACATACATAGTATATCTTTGTCACAATATAGATATTGAAATACATATAAGATTAAGTAGTAAAATATAAAAACAATCAATATTATAAAACAATGCACATACGATATCAGAATTTAAATAGCAAACAAAATACAGAGTAAATACATACATGCAATCACAGTATGTTGAGCAAGTGAACGCGAGATGCACAAAATGAATATTCAAATAGAAGGAGTATATTCACTATATTCAGTCACACTATAAAAGCAGTGATCCATTAGAATTTTTTTAGCTAGTTTCTGGAAAGTGTTACTGTTCAAAGATTTAATGTTAACTTGATTATAAACATTCATAAATTTGTTATACAAATTAAAATCTAGTTTATTTGTTTGTATCACCCTTAATCTCGAATAAAACGGCATAAAATTTTCCCCGTGCCTAGTATTATAGTTGTGATTACTTGAATTAGTCCTAATGTTAGATACCTCTTTATGTACAAGCAGTAATGTTTGTAAAATATAGACACTAGGCATAGGTAAAATCCCGTGCTTTTTAAATATAGGTCTGCAAGGAGCTCCGTAAGCAGCAGGTTCGATAATTCTAACAGCCGCCTTTTGCATACGAAACACCTTGTATGAATTTGCTGAATTACCCCATAATACTATGGCGTATGACATAATACTATGGATCGATGCGAAGTACACCATCCTCATTGTAGCATCATTTAAAGATGGCCGCAATTGGCGCATAGCAAATATTTGCGACGAAATCCTCAGAAGAACAGATGCTCTCAATATGCGGCGTCCAGTGCAGACCAGAGTCCAAAGTCACCCCGAGTAAACGTACTGGTTCAGACTTAGCAGCCCTCCGATCGGTATTGAATACTATATATTTATAGTCTTTGACTCATTGAGCTTTAACTTATTGCTATCAAACCAATTTTTTGCATCACTGAGAACCTCTGTATTGACATACCCATCCCCTCTGGTGCGGATGCTTGCATCGACGGCAAATAGAACACAGCTTAAACCATTCAGTGCAGTAGGCAAATCATTAATATATAGCAGAAATAATAGTGGGCCCAAGACCGATCCCTGAGGAACCCCATATGATATTGGTAGATGCTCTGATGAGTTATTATTAATACTAACATACTGGATTCTGTTTGTTAAGTAGGATTTAAAAAGACTCAGTGCATTACCTCGAATTCCATAGTGTTCCATTTTAACCAGCAACACCACAGGGTCTACACAATCGAATGCTTTTGTCAAGTCACACATAGTTGCAGAAGTTATCAGTCCTTCATGCATGCCTTCTGCAATGTAGTCGACAACCGCCATTAAAGCCTTGATTGTAGAGAAATTCCCCAGTCGAAGACTTGTGCGGAAGAGGGGGCGGCATATTATTATTAAGCAGGCCGCATTTTTTGCCCAGGAACGACTTACGTTGGTAGGCCCTAAATACCATTCAGTGCAGGAATGAGGGAAACCTGGAAAACCTCATCAATTAGGGGGGTAGTCAAATGTCACCCGGTATCAATCTCTCACATTGACCCAAGCCTACATTCTTCCACTCTACTATACCCGCAGAGAGGGTGCCAATATCTCCACGAATATAGCTTATATACGGTCTACCGGCTGCGGTGGTCGAACCCACAGCGATCTAGTCACTCGATTCAAGTAGCTACTGACGCCTTAAACCGCGCGACCACTGACCGATCCAAAAAATTGATTTGATTTGATTAAAATAATTTTGAAATTTAATGAATAATTCGCTTAATAATGGTTATTTTCCAGATGTTTTAAAGTTGGCTATTGTTAGACCAGTTTATAAGAGAGGCAATTGTGAGGATATTGATAACTATCGACAAATATCGGTATTAAGTATCATCTAAATTATTTGAGAAAATTGTATATAATAGAATATGGTCTTACTCAGGAAAAGCTAAGCTTCTTCTAACCGCATCACAGCATGGATTTACGCAGGGTAAATCTGTTGAGACAGCATCGTGCCACCTATTGGAATATGTCAATGGGTCTAAGATGTATGTACATTTGTACATACATGGGCTTTCAAGGGAACATTTTGTTCTGGATAGTATCATATATGAGCAATATAGATCTATGAGAGATCCACAGAGGTCCACACTAAGTTCTTTTCTATTTTTGTTTTATGTTAACGATCTACCTGCTTACATTACAAATGGCCATGTAACGATGTTTGCACATGATACTACGATCACAATTTCAGCCAACACTCCTGAGGAACTTCAGAGGAAGGTAATGGAGGTTCTTGATGAGTTCAATGCTTGGTTTGATCGAAATAAGTTTATACTAAATAAAAATAAGACATTGATAATAAATTTCGGCATAGAAAGATTACTTCCAAATAACATGATGCACTTACGTTTTCACCCAATGTCAAACTTCTGGGCACATATTTTGATTCCACATTGTCTTACGATAATCACGTTGACTATGTTTGCAAACAATTGATTAAGGCATTTTTTGTATTACTACATCTAAAATGTTCTCTTGACGAAAACTCTACGTTAAGTGTATATTTCAGTTTAGCCTATTCATATTTATCATACAATATAATACGCTGGGGAAGTGGAAGAGAAATAAATCGTGTTTTTGTTGCTCAAAAACGAAAAGTTATAATGTTATGTTCTGTAATTTTCCAAACCTATACCAGAACTCATATTGGCCATATACTATCGCTGGAATTTGGTACGTTTATGACGCTATGAAATATGAATTTTACTAATTAGAATTCTTATTCTTCAAAAACTCGAACGAAAAAAAATATAAAGGTGAGGTCACACCAAATTTTTTCTATCTATAAACCGATTGAAATATCACCGCAGACAGTAGTTTCGTTTTCACTCAGTATAGGCAGTATATTAATTTTTTTGATGTAGAGGGGGCCCCTCGAAAAAAATTGCGGGGGGCCCCGAAGACCTTGGCACGCCACTGTATATCTCAATAAATATTTGCGAGCATCTAGAAGAACGTTTTTCTTTTACTTTGGTTACAAATGTACAAACCTGATACAAACTGACTAATTTTTACTCAGAAAATAACTCAACTTACATGAACAGCACTGGCTTCCTTTGGCGCTCTTGCCAATTTCTGAAAGCACTGAAAAAAAAAATTGTAAAAATACGTAGTGTAGGTATGTACTATTATTTTAGGACTTGGGTTGTCGTCAATCTTGAATACTCTAACACGTCCATTTAGGCAGCTGAATTATGAATATGTAATATGCTCTCGGTGTTCTCTATTGCTAAAATAAAAGTGTATTTTTTTATTAAGAATAGAAGTTCCAACCATATATGACAATCACACATAAGCTAAAAAAGTCACTTTTGTTCCGAAAGCGTAGGAAACATTTTCCATTGTTTTATCGAATATTGAAAATAGATTGATTATACCAGCATAAATAATGTGCGGTTTATTCCAAAAAAAGATACATAGATATACCTACCTAGGTATTTTTTTTATAATTGCGCTTTTTTTGAAATTGGAATTAACAATTTGCGTTATTACCTAATAAGAATCAGCGAAAGTTATAACAAATTTAAAATATCAAATTAATTATTAAAAAAGTATACAGAGTGTTCCAGAATGATGGTCAAATATGTTACCAGTGTATTCCACAAGCCATTTCAAGGGGGGATCTTCATATGAAATTTTTCAATATAGGTCCTTCCTGTTGATATATTCGAGTCTCAAAATGGCGGAAAAAATAGTTTTTTATTTTTGGTACACAAGCTAGTCAAAAGCTATTTTGTAGTGGTGTCTATTCCTTGGTTCATGTTTCTGGAGGGCGGGAATAAGCAACCAATAGATTTATTTCTTCCAGAACTTTTTCCTGCAATAGCCGATTTCAACAAAACTTTTTACTCACCTAATTTTCCTACAATTTTTCCCTCTTACAGTTTGCGCGGAAAAAAATAAAAATAGTTTGTCTTACTCTAAACATCTTTTCATCATCGGTTACTATGATAACCGCAGTGGGCGGTCGCTATGTTAATGTTTCTCTGTTGCCTTGTAAAGACAAATCAGTCTTGACAGTTTTTGCAAATAGTTGTGAACAACTGACTCTTCCGTACAAATATTAGGGAATAAGTTGACGGAATATGCATACGGCAGGATTGGCAACAGTTTTATAGGAATACCTTTGTTTAGAAATATTTGCAAAACTGTCAATTATTATAGACCTAATGGCTATTTGATTGACAACAGAAAAACATCAACATCGTAACAGCCTACTGTAGTTATCAGTAACCGGTGACGAAAAGATGTTTAGAGTAAGGAAAACTATTTTTATTTTTTTCCGCGCAAACTAGTAGTTGTACGAAAAAATTACAAGAGGGAAAAAAGTAGTAAAATTAGGTCTAGTATTTAAAAAAAAGTTTTGTTGAAATCGGCTACTGTTGGAAAAAGTTCTGAAAGAAATAAATCTAGGGGTTGCTTATTGCCGCCCTCCAGAAACATGATCCAAGGAATAGACTCCACCACAAAATAGCTTTTGACTAGCTGATAATGTGTACCAAAATTGAAATTTCTAAGTGTAACCGTTTTTAAGTCAAAAAAAAATTATTTTTTCCGCCATTTTTAGACTCCAATATCTCAACAGGAAGGAACCAAATTGTATCTAATAATTTTACTGGACAATAAATTTATACAATGTTTTTTGTTTCAACTGAAGTATTTCCTTTAATTAAAGCTGGTACCTAAATTTTTATTCTATTTAATAATTTTTAACATTTGATGCAACATTTATTTCAAATCAAATGAACTAAATTTTCAGACGTGAATATGTCTCTAAAATTTGATTCCAACATAACTTACTAAATAGAAGGTCGCAACATGCAATACATATGCAGTTTTGAAGTAATTAGTTATTTATGAACATGTGAAATTGGGTGTTAATTTTAAAACTATTTTGGACAACCTTTTGAAACAAATATCTGGTAAATAGGGCTAATGCTTCCATCGCTTTTCAATTTTTGAAATCCTGGGTTGACTACTATCAGTGTTTATAAAGGTATAGTTATTAGTCAACCGCCTTTAGTTGTCGATTAGATGGCCATACTATATCCGATTGATTTTTGTTTTCAATTTACAAGCATTTTAAAAAAAAACATAATATCACATTTCAATCAAAGTACCCTCTGATAAATAAAAATGATGGATACTATTGCAACTTCAACCTAATGTAATATATAGGTAGGTATACATGGCGGTTACAATTTTGATTTATTTTTTCGAAAACTACATGCGACCGCCGAAATCTAATTTCAGATTCATGATCAGCGCCCTCGAAAATAAAGGGGGCAGGAATTTTTTTGTTAAGATTGGAGAGTTTTACGCTGTTGTAAATAATTAATTATCTCATTCTTCTTCAAAACACGCAACTGCAACTGAAACTAATTAAAAAAACCACACATTTTATTTTTTATATTAGATTAGAATGATATCATGAAATTTAAGGGATTGTTTGACGTTACCAATCATACATAAATATGGTCAAGCACACTTTCTAGTTATATATTTTGTGCTATCCTTATTACTGCTTCCTTCAAGCACATATACAAACAGTTAGGTACCAGGCCGTTTAGTAGTAGTCAACTAATATAGTAGCTTATTAATACTATTAGTAGTATGTAGGTCATGTATACCGACAAAGTGGAATGAGGTGTTGTAATGTTTATAAAATTTGGAAACATAAATTAATTTGCAAACGCAATTGTAACAAAAGAATTGATTGACTCACTCTTCTTTAATATTGTTAAATTAAAGATAAATTTTTTGGTAAAGTACCTCTACTTCTATTTACATAAAATATAGGTACAAGATAAATCTGTTCCACAACACATAATATGTGCGTATTATGTATAATAAGCAAGCTATGGTATATATGGTAACTGTGATACGTGTGATATATATGGTATAAACCATATTCTGTGGTATAAACTATATAAAAAATTCTTTGTTAGTATACTTAAAACAATTGTTTTAGTGATTTATTTGTTACTTTTTTTATTACAAACCATAAAGAATCAGAATAATTAGACAAACCATTCCGAATCCGAACAATAAAATATATATTTTCTCTGCTAAACGAAATTAGCCGCAAACCACAAGGATTAATCACCCACAAACCTAGAAAATATATCTTTATGTATATGGAAGATATAGACGGCGCCGTTCCGTTATATAGATCACGTGACAGTCCAGCGTCGTCTAGGGTCACAAACCTAGAAAATATATAGAGGGCGCCGTTCCGTTATATAGATCACGTGACAGGTCCCGCTTTGTCTAGGGTCTTAAGGTCCGGAAAATGGATATTGTATTTGCTTTATTTTGCAGTTCTGCAAATATGATGGCTGCATTGCAATATGAAATTAACTAACTTGCTGTCATTTTAAATGTCTTTAAAGATTGGGCGATTGGGCGTATTCAGACGAGACCAGCCGCTGAGCCGCTAAGTAAATAAGAGATTCAGACTGATTAAAACGCTGACTAAATGCTAACTGTTAGCCGCTGTGCCGCTGAGTATTTTTTGTAAGCCAAGAAAATATGCGCTTTCTTCGTACGCGAAATGGTGACGTATTTCTCAGGTTATGTTATTTTGTTATTTAGTTACAATTTTCCAAGGGTTATGCTTTGGAATTTCAATGAATGTTTTGCTCTGGGTTTGCCTCTTATAGAATATAAATAATGGACCAGTTCTGCGCAATCTGTAACAAAATCTGTAAATTTCTATAAGCTATCAGTTAATTTTCTGTATTACTTTTAAGTATATTTTTAGGTATATGAATATGAATAATTCAGAAGAACTCTAGAAATTTTGAAACACAGGAATAGAAGTTTTGCGTGAGCCATAGTAAAGTTACAGTTGCTACAGGTTGCACAAAATTGAGCCATTAATTTGTTTATTACCTATATTACATATATTTTTTTATAATTTGCCCCTAGACAACCGACAAAAAATATACTACTTAGGGGCTTCTGAATCAGGCCCTAAAAAGTCATAATTCCCCATTTCATATTTGGCTGAATGTTGTTAAAAAAATAGTTATTTTTACTTATTTCGGCGTTTTATTCTATGGAGCATTTGATGAATACTTACAATGACAATGACAATGTAAGGTTATGTTACATATATTTTTTTCGCTGCTCCGCGGAGAACAATCAGCACACTATTCGGTGTTGTTTAAGCGGCTGAGTAACAGCCCTGTTAGCATTTAAGCAGCTTTTAGTTAGCGGATGACCTCGTCTGAATACGCCCATTGTAACCAATCACAGTAAACAGATGAACTTCACCCGCCTACAGTACAACCAACGTAAATTGGTATAAAAAAACAAGTTTTAGCGATTCTGGACCTTTTAGGGTGGTCATGAATTAGCGGTCGACGGCAATTTGCCGCTGGCACCGGCTATATTTTTTCTAGGTTTTTGTAAGGGTCCGACTATTTGCTACTGCTACTGGAATTAATGGGAGAGTTATACACATAAATATGAACACTAGTTTTGTGAAAGCGTGTGTATCTACGCAATAAATCCCCTCTAGGCAGGCCTGGGAGTATTTCCGGGCTGTCCATAGAAATCATAACATATATAGAACGCCACAACCCTTTACAGTATGCGCTCAAAAATAGTCAGACTATAGAGGTGCTTAGAAATCAGCCATCTAGGAAAACTTAATGTAAGCAGTTGGTTACACTGCATTTTCAGTCTAGTATACAATTGAATTCAAAACGGAAGGACCATAGAAATCACAAATTGGAGGTAAAATTTTCATATTTTGAAATTCCCGCCTATTAGTGTGAAGCTGCCTCGCTAGTGTAACCAACTCATGATAGCTAAGTTACTGTAAGACTACCAGACTCGTGTTTTCTCCATAGGTTGAGTATTTTCGGTACCTCTTTTGGCATTCTATATATTTTATGATTTCTATGGGGCTGTCACAATGTCGCATGCTAAAGCAACCATGGACTTCTCTGGGGGGGGGGGGAGGTCCAGACCCCCTGGAGACCCCCGTATCTACGCCACTGTCCGCATAGTAGTTCAGTTTGCTCTGCTTAACGTCGGTTTAAAATACGGGCGGTGCAACTGATATGAATAATAAAACCATACTTAAATATTTAAGCGAGCTTAACAAAAACCAGCCTTATATATTTTTCGCTGCTAACGGCCCTAAATTCTTGCATTCTGCAAAATATTCACAAATAATTAGGCAAAGCTTGTATTTGTTGAACGCAGCCAGGACTGCGCTCTGCTGGTGATTTTTTGTAGAAGAAGAAGATGACATTGTTTGAACGATAATATTTAAAATTTGAAGGTTAATAATTGTTGATTTTGATTTCTAGTTTGTGTGCTGTTTTTGTGATTAGTATCCAAGAACGATTTTATCGTTCTTGGTTAGTACCTATGTAATAGCTATTATACAAGTGTAGATAAATAAGTGATATATATTTCTTTGATTCGTACTTCAAGTATTTATACAAGTACTGAGTATTTTTCATAGGTACCTAGGTATTATTAAGGATGACGACTAAAAATACCAAAACTCCAGCAATGGTTTTGCAAGAATTTTCAGTAAAAAACAAATATCCACCGCCAACATATGAAATTATTTCTAGCATCACTGGTACGCATGAAAACAGATTTGACTATAGGGTTACCATCGCTGGTGTTGTTGCTGAGGGAACGGGCACATCAAAACAAATTGGAAAGCATAATGCTGCACATAATGCTCTAATGATTTTAAAAGAAAAGGGCATTTATAATCCAGATGAAAACCCTGTTAAGGAATTTAAAACATCTTTACCGAATAATAATAGTACACCCGAGAGTCCATTTAAGTCGTCACCAAATTGCATAGGTAAGTAGGTGTATATAAATTTTGTACTTATATAGGTATATAAGTATAAAATAACATTTTTGAGGAAATGCTCTTGTTAATTAAATTCGATATTGCCGGAACTAGCACACCTAGATTTACCTTGTTTGCATCGAATAGTCGTACTATTTATGTGCAATGCAGACCTGCCAATTTCCGCTAGAACTCTTTTTCAAAATCTCTGAAAACTCCTTATATTAATTAAATTCTATATATCCGAAGATATTTAGATAGATGTGATTTACACGGAATAGTAAAACTATTGGTGCACATTACAGAACTGTTGCTATTTTTGCCAGAACTCCCTTTTTCAAAATTTTTGAAAAATACTTATATTAATTAAATTCGATAACTCCGGAACTAGAGCACCAAGATGGATGCGGTTTGCATGGAATAGTAGAACTATTAGTGCACAATACAGAACTGTTCTTATTTTCGCCAGAACTCCCTTTTTCAATATTTTTGAAAAATCCTTATATTAATTAAATTCAATAACTCCAGAACTAGAGCACCGAGATCGATGCGGTTTGCATGGAATAGTAGAACTATTAATGCACAATGCAGAACTGTTCTTATTTTCGCCAGAACTCTTTTTCAACATTTTTTAAAAATTCTTATATTAATTAAATTCAATATTTCCGAAATTAAAGCACCTAGATTGATGCGATTTGCATGGAATAGTGAGATTATTGAAATACAATACAATATTGCTGCTATTTTCACAACAGCACGTATTTTGGAAATTATTTTACTTAAAAAACTACATACTGATTTTTAAACGTGTTATGGTACAGAACTATTGCTAAAAATTACATAGAACTGTAGAACTATTGAAGTACATCCCAAAACGAGTAACAAATTTGACAGAACTCATAAATGGGGGGCTGGGAAGTTGGCCCCCCATATTTAAAAAAAAAAATTTCACTAAACGTCATAGAACTATTGTTTAAATTTATAGAGCACTTCAGAACTATTCATATACAATCCAGCACTATAAAAATTTTAACAAAAATCGAACATTGGGGGGCTAACTTCACACGCACGCTCCAAGGAGCTGCGTCACTCTTGCTCCCAACGCGCAACAAATTTTCTTTTGATATTTATCAGATATTCCTTCTAGGTTACTGTGGTGTTAGGATTAACACCACGCTAGGTTACTAGGGTTACTACTGTTACTAGGTTAGTCGTTTGTTTGTTTGCATCACGTATTCGACTATCGTCTTCCTAATAATATTTGCAGTGATTTTGATTGTGTTTTAATATATTCAATATGGAAATGTTGAGTAGTGAATCCGAACCTTATAGTGGTGGTTCTAGTGATGAATACGTAGCAGATACATCCGATAATATGTCAAGTAGTGAAAGTGATGATTTGAAAGTTAAAATAAAAACTATGAAGTCGACTGATAAATCACAATGGGCTAGAAATTAACGGAAAAAACTTTTAGTAGCTGGAAAAAGATATTTTGATGCAAGAAGGATGTAGCTCCAGTCAAAAAAAATACCAACTTCATATTTATTAATTAGTATAAGTTTTATGGTATTTATTACACTTTACTTATGTCCTTTTGTAACTCGAAAACAAAAAAACTGATATCTGATAAAATTGTTGTCTACAAAGTTTATTTCGTTTTACTTAAACAATTTTGGAGCTGCGTCATTATTGCAGCAAGATCCTCAATAATTGCATAAACATTATCTAAGAAATTATATCTGTTATTATTATTGCTTCCAGGTAAAGTAGATAATTTTAATCTTTTCTGTCTATTCTCTACACAACTATGATTTCTTTCGATTAGTGGTTAATAACACACTTAATTTTTTAGGTTAAATTTAACAATATTTTAATTAATTAATTAAGCATATTGAAAAGAAAAACTATGCTTCACATCAGAAAATATATTTGCTTAAAATGATCTTAATAAACATCCATAGAATAGTTGTTTTAACAGCATTTGCAATTCATTTATCAATAATTAACAAGCGTTTTACTGTATTGTTCTGTATATAGATGCGGCAAGAAATCAGACAACTTACGTGGCTGACATCACGCAACTATTTCTGTTGTCAATATAATTTTCTATAGTTTGTCACGTTAAAAACAATAATTTTTTTAATAGTGTAATATACCTATATAGTTCTAACATTTAGTGTAGTATATCGGGTGACAACGGAAAGTGGGAACACGCTGTTACTTTTTTATGACTGCTGATAATAATAATAATAATAATAATAATAAATGTCTTTTATTGCAAAAAATAAAATTGAGTACATTATAAACACAAAAGAATTAATAAAGGGGCGAAGTGTCAGTTTAAAACTGCTTTTCAACTTAACCCCAAGGAACAGTATGAGAAAAAATATATATCCTTATATACCTAAATTATAAAATTGATAATATGATATACACCATAAACTTATATGAATATATTATATGAATCAAAAACAAAACTTATAGTAACAATAAAAACCCGTGACAACATCCCAAAACACAAATAAAAGAAGGTAAGGAGTTCAGTGAAAGTAGATTTCTGCATAAGAAATTGCTTTAACTTTTAAAATTCAAGATAGTGTACAATTTGAAAGATAAATGATAAACACTTGAAATTGGGTGGGTTTATACTAGATGGTGCCATGAATTCTTTGAGGTCATTTCGGATTTTATGACATTTCTGGTTTGACCGGAAATGACCGTAAATTTATATTTTTAAATGGGACGCCCTGTATTTTTTGAAATTTTTGGAATCAGCAGATCATATTACGTATGGTACCTAGGACCAATTTTCTGACACATTTTCTAAAAGTATTTTTTTTTAATTTTTAAAAATAAAACTAGAAGCCTACGACTGGCAGAAATTGTTTTTTTTTTGATAGACTTTAAAAATTGAACCACAAAATTCAGAAAAAAATCCTTTATTAAAAAATCAATAGGGCCCACCCTCTTTACATTTGAAAAAAATAAGTTTTTAAGGAAATATAATAAATCGAAATTTTTAGTGGTAATAACAAAAAAAATATACAAAAATATTCAAATTTAGAGTTTTTCCCAAAATAACCCCAAAGAATTCATGGCACCATCTAGTATAAACCCACTCAATTTCAAATTTTTATCAGTAGTTATAAAAAAGTTACAGCGTGTTCTCACTTTCCGTTATCACCCTGTATAGTTTTATTATTCTCAGTTAACGTTTCTTAAATATTTTGATGAAAATATAAGTGAATTATTAATTTGTTTGTATGATGACGTAAGTCATCTGAATTCTTGTCGCAACTATAGTTTGATACTCTTACTAGTATTGGTGGTTCCTAATAATAATTATTATTTGATTAAATAAATACCTTATATTTTAGGACCACTGAAGGACTTATGTATGGAATACAAAATCCCAGATCCTATATTTACAATGATATCTGATGTTGGCCCTCCACATTCAAGAGAATTTACTTTTGAATGTAGTGTGGCATCTATTAAAACTGTAGCTACTGGTAATACTAAAAAAATGGCTAAGCAATTAGCAGCTAAAGACATGCTAGAAAGGTAAGTAATTTAAAACTAATTCTTAAAAATATGTTTATTACCCTGGCAAGCCAACTTCACCAGCTGCCAAAAACTAGTGGTGGATATTTTGTTGCTAATAATTTATGCCATCAGTTTCAATTTTGTAGCTGGTGCTGTTTTAGAGAAAAATGGTGGCTACTAACGTGCGATTAGCAGGCCATTGAATGGCTCCACAACTAAAAACGATAGCAAAGCTATTTTTGAACTATATTTTGTTGCTTTTTGAGTATTTTCAAATACTGAATGTCTAGTTTTTTCAAAAATAAAAGCTGTCCATTCGACTCATTGTTAAGTTTGGTTTTTATGTATCGTTGAAATCATAAAGACATTTTCCTAAGTTTTATTTCTTACCATTAAAAATTAAAATAAATAAGTTATTTAAAAAAAAAATTACGCAAATAATATATGTCAACAGGATATGTTTATAAAATCCACCTCTTGCACTTGCTTTTAGCACGAATTATTTTTTAACTGGTTTTATATTTTTAATCTGCTTATAATACTACTAATAATTTTGTATTACAGAATAAAGGATGTTATCCCTGACATTGCTGCACAGTACAGTAGAAATGAAGGTCAAAAAGCTATAGTCGATGTGGATATGAAAGTTTTAAAAATGTATAATGAATTTTTTGGTACCATTGTACCTGACAAAACTGTAGAAATTGGTGACTATTCTAGGACTTTAAAAAAATTACTGGCAGCTAACGAATTGACATTGGCCAACTTTTCCAAGGTATGTGGCATATAAACATTTATTGTGTGCAACTTGCAATAGATACAAATATATTCAGACTAACAAAAATATCCGTAGCTATCATTTTGGTCATTTGGTTTTTGTTTGAATGTACTGTTTGCGCTTTTTGCACGAAACTATAAAATGTTTGAAGCATTTATGGATTTTTGTCAGATATTTAATAATTTACAGTGGAGGTTGTAAGTATAACCACAAATAAATCTACAGGGTGGTTTTGTTTATTAATTTGCAAAAATACACAAACTGAAAAATCTAGAGCGTTTTGTAAATATAATGAGTCATTCATTCAGTACGGGTTGGGGTAATAGTCCGCGGAGTAGTTGTTTCCTGCAGTATCATTTATAGATTTAATGGTGCGTCGCCCAGGACGAGAGGTCTGCGGTTAAGTACCTACTGCAATGTAGGTCGCTTCCTGCAAGTGGAGCCGCTTAGGCCGAGCCGGAAGTAGCAGACCACTTATGTCTCACATAATGAAAGTCATTTTGTTAGAATCTAAGGCTGTACTGTACCATACTACAACATATACCCAAGGTCCAAAATAAGAAAGTAATTAATTAACAGCATTTGAGTACGGGAGATGAGGGTTGCAGGTGACAAGATTCCATAGGCATGCCACTTGAGAAGGCATCAAATGATACAAAATTGCCAGAAATAAATTGACGTTGAGTGAATCTAGTACTTTAATAGTTTACTTTAAATAGTAGTAGTTAATACTCATCTGTAGAATGCTCTTCTTTAGACGGATATCATACTTTAACATGTATACACTGCACTATTTACTTACTATACACACTATAGCACATAACACTAATTGTCAGCCTGTTCGTAGAACAGTTGGAAACAGTTTCCAACAGTCCGACTCATGTTTATATTGCCCACATAAGGTTGAAAATGCTTTGTTTTAGATGTAGTGCGAATGCTTCTGATGGTTGGAAACTGATTCTGGTGTACTACGAACAGTCGTTATAGGGCGCATTATCCGTACAACCACGACAGCACCAGGTTCTATATGTGGTAAAACAGTGATATAATTTTGTCATCGTATGGTCTTCGTTTATTCATGTTCCGTCAGTGTTTATATAATATATAAGTATATAAAATATATTTTGCCGTTCACTTGATAAATTTAAAAAAATAAATAATTCTTTATTTAGTAAACTTTTATCATTATTTGGACAAATATTAATATTGCGGGTAGCGTTTGGCTTTCACACAAGGTTCAGATTCAATTGCTGACACTGGAGAATTTTGGTTTCGTTGGTGAATTCTGATTCTTTGAACCCAGTGAAAAATGATTTCGTTATTCACTAGTGAATAATTGATATTATTATTATTATTTAAGAAACACGTGTATAATGAACATTTTATAGGATAGTCGTGGACAAACACTATTATCTTCTTTAATTTGATTTATCGCAAGACTATACTTAGCTGCTACATACACTTAAAATAAATACAACAAAGTAAAGATGTGCCAGGCTGGTATTATTATTCTTTTCCTATTTTGTTATGACAGTACACAAGCATTCAAATGAACTTTTTTTGTCTAATCAAATTATTCGTCAATATAGTTTGCAAAGAGTTTTCTTGTTCTACACTACATTATTATCAACTTTTCTTCTACAGTATTTCTAAATATTTTCAGGAGTTTTGTGAAAGAACTGAAGAATCACTTAAGAACATTTTGGATAAGTTGGGATTGGCTCACAACATTTGCGAAATTCAAGATGATCCTGCTATAGTAGCACTCTCCCTAAATACGGATACGCCATTTACGACTATAGGAATGTCTGAATCGATGGAGGGTGCAAAAGCAGAAGCAATTTCCCAAGCTTTTGAAATAATGCTAGTATTTATGCAATTGTAATTTATCTAGATGTGATAAAAGTACTGAACCATCTATTATTATATTTTGATTGCAGGATTATTTCGATTATTAATTTTTTAAGACAACAATTAAATACAAAACTTGTAGATAATTTTCAAAATGTTTTTTTTTTTAAAGTTACATTGTCAAAGAAAAATGGCATCTAATTTAATATTTGAATATTTTTTCCTGATTTATTAAAAAATTTATTTATAAGTAATAACTGAGATCACCCCGACATTCAAAATATAATAGATCAGCCTGTACAGTGACATGTATATAGAAACACTTTAAAATATTAAGCCTCTTTGACTGTATAAATATATAAATAATAAAAATTAGCAAATCCAAATGGTACTAACTTATTTTACAATATGATTACATATGTCATAAATAACCTTATTCGTAGTTGTGTTTCTGTCAAAATAATTTTGTGAATTTTTTATAATTTCTTCGTGCCTTTAAAGAAAATACAAAACTCTTGTGCTAACGAGTTTTGTTTTTTCTTTGTGTGATTTACATTTTGTAACTAAATTTCCTCTCATTTCAACTACACCATTTTTAATACTGGAACCAAAGCAATATTTCAGATATTTAAGCCCGATGTCACAGATCAAATAAAGTTTTCTGCTGCGCCACACTGTACAACTATAATTTCTACACAAAATTATTTGAAAAATATTAAAGATAATCTTGTGAAAATTTTGTAAAAAGAAGTAAAAGATACTTTATTAACATTTTTATCTTTAGTGAAACTGATAAAAACAATTTATATCTTACCACTTTATCTAATTTTGAATAAACTAGGGTGTTCAGAAAGTAAATTTTAATTTGCTCTAAGTATGGTGTGGTTACCGGCAGCACTCAGGTCTTTTAATCAATTGTGTGTGCTATTAGTACACTTTAAAATACTTGCAATGTGCGAACGAGCACTAGCTCTGCTCCTCTAATATCTTGACGTGGACAAAATGCTTCCCTCAGGGATTCGTGTCTTTTCTTCTAAGGTTTCATCTTTATTGTTTTCCCCGTCTTACAATTCACTACGTAACCACTCTTCCACAATGTGATGTTGCATAATATTTATACGACTAATATGTATAGAACTTTATTAAAAGAAAGAAAGTTTCCATGCATTTATTCATCATCTGCTGATAGTTTACAACTTTTTGACTCGAGGTCAATCAACTTTTTATAATATTTTCTACGTTCATGCAAAAAACAAAACTATTGAACTATATTTAGTGGAAAAAGTGGTTCTTTATTGCACTAGTGCAATAAAATGTTTATTGCATTCATCTGTCATTCTACTACAGCGTTTTATCATCATGACAATCATAAACGTTCAAATCTACGTCACATTTTCCTAGACTTAGTGTCATCTAAATATCATTTTTTTGGGTTTTACATTAACGTAGAAAAAATATTGTATGCAACTCGTATACTCGCGACAAGAATTCAGACGACCTACGTCATACGAACAAATAAACAATTTATTATATTTTTATCAAAATATTTAAGAAACTGCAACTGATAGTAATAAAACTATATACTACACTAAAAGTTTGCATCATATATTGCACTAAATTGCAATAAAACATTGTTTTTAACGCGAACAAATATCGAAAATTACGTTGACAATAAAAACAAATGTGTAACGTCATCCGTAACGTAAGACGTCTGAATTCTTGATTTGAGTATACAAAAAGTGCTTATTGCACTTGTTGCATAAATAACTATTTTTCTACGTACATGCAAAAAATAAAACTTTGTTCAACTATATTTAGTAGAAAAAGTGGTTCTTTATTGCACTAGTGCAATAAAATGTTTATTGCATTCATCTGTCATTCTACTACAACGTTTTGTCATCATGACAATCATAAACGTTCAAATCGACGTCATATTCTCCTACACTTATAGTGTCATCTAAATGAAATATTTTTTGGTTTTTGCTTGAACGTAGAAAAAATATTGTATGACGTCTCAAAATGATAAATTTAAGCCAAGGACGCGACAACCAGCTCGGAAATTATACATTATTACCATAATTACAATACTACTACACTACACTACTATAATAATATAGAACAATAGTAACAATGTCTCTACTTCTCATTCTAATCGTGATTAGCTCAGAAGTCGGAGACTTGCGTAGGAGAAGGTATCAATCTCTCACTATGACACAAGCCATTATTCCATTTTACCATACCAGCAGAGAGGGTGCCAATCCTTTTACAAGTATAGCTGATCTCGAGCCAGGATTGGGCATTCAATTACTGAAGCGTTAAACCACTCGACCGCCGATCAAGAAAGAAATAATCTTTTGTGTTAAGGCAGGTAAAGAAAATTACATTTCCATGGTTGCTAGAATTTGGAAATGTCTGTTTGCTTAATTTTATGTAGATTTGATTGACTGAGTAGGGATTGAAATATCTACATAATAACCATTGATTGTGAGAGATGTTATGTGTTTACGTCTTGTTTTCACTGGCTATCCAATACCGGGCTAAAACAACCACAAACAGAGATATATTGTAGATTCTATTAAAAGCTCCGATCTGTATCGCCATCGGCGATTACGATATTTGCAAAAGCAAAATATTAGGGAAAACTACTCTGGGGGCTAATGCTCCGACCAGCATCGAATGAAACTGAAACCTGAAAGACCTATAACAGTCACGGTTAGTCGTCAGTGGTGTCATATACCGGATTCAAGTTTGTTAGCTCTCATCAGTATGCCATAGGTGACAATCAACTCTGGCTGTCTATGCTCTGCCGTCATACCGACAGAAGGAATGCGAGATGTAAGTGGCTACACAGCTAACAAGCTCGAAAACTGGTATATGTCTGGTGGCACCGCTGGCGACTATCCATGGCTGTTTGCTACGGGCTTCTCAAGTATGTATAATGGAATGCTAGTATGCAGAGTAGTTGTTTCCTAAAAATTTTTGTCCATTAATTTATTTTGTTTCTTTAAGGTGCCCGTATCTCTACGCCGTAAAATGATCAAATTTGTGGTGTTTTTTTAGGTACTGAAATCTCGAAAAATAAAACTCGTAGAGCAAAAGTAATATCAAAAATAGAATTATTGATGTTCTGTTTATCCACTTTTACTATTTAAACTTTCCTCAAATAATGTAATAACTTTTAAAATGCATTTATATGACACACATAATTTCGCTATTCTAACCCCACATTTTAACAATTATTTTCACATACTTATAAACAAAAGTGAACAATCTTATATGCAGAACTATGTAAGTTTATGTTATAACAATGTTTACATCTATAGTTGAATTTAAAAATACGTATTTTGAAAGATTTCAGTACCTAAAAATTCATTGGATAGATCGCTTTCTGATGTTAAATATTGATTTTACTTTGGTACCTTTGAATATTTGCAGGTGGCATGAAATAACATCCTTGTTATTTGCTAAACTCTATATTATTCAGTTCTTAAATGTCTAAAATTATTTATATTTGTAGAAAACACTTTTTCAGGAATACGGCGCCCTTAACACAAAGTCAATGGAGACTGAACTTTCTGATACTATATAAGTTGTAATGGTTACAAAAAATAAAATTTGTTACCGAGTAAAAAAGATCTTTATTTAATTGACTAGATACATTTAAATTAGTTCATAAATTATGCGGTTTGTACCAACAAAATGAATGATTAAAAGACACTTTATCACAAACAAAACTATTTTATCACACAAAAATACAATCGATAAGAAAAAATTCGATGGTATTTAATTTATTTTGTAAGTACCCAGTCTTTGCACAATTTATCGAACTTTACAATCTTGTTTAAGTATATTCTTAGTCTAGTCAATAAGTTACATGATAAAAAAGTATACGACTTAATTATATACAGTTTTAAACAAATTCGAGAGTTATGTCGAGCCTTTTTTATACAGATGACATGAACACAATACGGAAATTTTTTTGAAATCTTTGGCACTAGTTTAGAATAATTATTATCCGTATTTAAGCTAACATTTAGAATGATGCAAAATTAAACATACTATTGCCACATTTAAGTTCTCAATTTGTTTTTTTGTAATTCCTACCATAATATATTATAATAATATACATCAGACGTTGCATGTCTACCAGAAATACTAGCTTTTATGTACTTAAAACGTAGTAATAAATTGAAATTACATTAAATTAAATTATCAAAGCACATGATCTGCGAGTGAGTGAAAAAATTCCCAAAATATATGTCATATTTTAAATTGAATTGTTTTTATCTACTATACTGGGTAAGATATTTCTGTTAAATTTTATCCTCTTTTCATATAGTTGCTAACTGATCATCATATCGATGATAGAGATTACTTAAATTGGAGCTTTATTATTTAAAAAATTTTAAATGTTGTGACTTGCAAGCTAAGCATAACATTGTCCTATAAGTTGCAGATATAATAGCCTCTATTAAAAATTTTCTGTCCAGGTGAGAGAGAAATGCTGACCATCAGTTTTTCAAATTAAGTGAACTCAATATGAAAAGGAAAATCATACAATGATTAATAATGTGCAATAAATACCTACATTTTATAACACTTTAAGTGAAAAGTTGAATTTTTGGTTTTTTTTTAATTTGCTAATTTACTAATATATTTACAATAATTAAATTATACTTTTACTTTAGCTTTAGCTAAAAATTTTGTTAATTAATTTTTTCAATTAGGTACAGAAATCAGTACGGAAAATGAACTAAACTACAATGTGGCAAAGGCTGCATTTTTATCTGTATTACAAGTTACAAGTTTGATTATTCGGTTTGGTTATTGTCGAATATAAATTATCAGTATACACTAAAGAATCATAAAACTAGTCGTAGTCCCTAATTTAGATTATACAATTTAATAATAATGAATAGCCATTTACACTTAAATTTGTACAACATATATTTTTATTCGATATTGTTCGTAGATTTATATGATATGTTTGTCAAAAAAATAAGCTACTGCAAAATAAAAAAATATTTCCAATATTACTTAAACTGATACAAAATTTACACTAAACATATATTAACGTTACAATTTTTAAAATCAAATATGACTTACATTTAACATCACACTTAATTTAGACCACAGTAGAAATGCTATTCGAGTGCAGCGGAGATCTTGGCATGTGAAATCTTAACAGTTCCGTTACCGTTATTGCTACTTGAACTAAACCTTTTCCTTCCAAGACATCGGCAGCGCAGCATACAAGGTTCTAGAAAAATATCAGTTGATTAACTAACATATTTAATTATTGTCTTTTGGTATTTGTAAACATATAGATTTAAAGTATGATTCATTTATATATTTTTAAATTTTTCACACCATTTTATTAATAATAGAAGTTATCTTCAAATCAGGTGCAGGGTGTGCCAGTTTTGGTACCTTTGAAGGGTTTTTCATATCTCCTGATCGATTTGATTTTTGAGAAAAACTCAACAGCAAAAATCATATCGCAATATCGTGATTTAGATAAAACACTATTTTTGTGGCTCTTATGATAAATAACAAAGTAAATATTTTACAGATTATAAAAATTTAAAAATAAGAGGGTTGTGGAAAAAACATCGGATATGTCACTGGAGATTCTGTAATTACAAAAAAACAAAAAAAATTTTTAACTGAAAAAAATTCACTGATGCTACAAAACTGGGAAACATCATATACGAGGTTTAATAATTAAGTTGTTAAGTTAAACTTGCCACCCTACACTTAAATTAGCAGTACTGCAACGTGTCAGCTATTTTTTTTTTACTTTGATGTGTGCTTTACAGCTATCTCTGTATTTGTGTCACGGTACGGCTGTCACTTGCCGAGTGATTTTCATTGTTATTTTTGTATGAAAAACACATCTTGAAAAATTCAAACAAAAAATTTCTTATTAGACGAAAGTGGAAGTAAAATCAGAGACAAATTTATGAGGATTGATAATGTTATGAAGAAAATGAATTAAAAGATTTTCAGGGAGAGAAAAAATACTTTAAAAATTTAACTAATTTGTGTACAACTTGATACATTTTTTCTATACTTGAAGTTCCGACATTCTATCCAGGTATCAAGATATAATAATAATAATATATCTACTAATATATCCCTCATTCTAATCACGAGGATTAGCCCAGAAGCCGAAGACTTGTGCGGGAGAGGGGGCGGCATATTATCATTACGCAGGCCGCATTTGCGCCCAGGAACGACTTACATGGGTAGGCCCTAACCACCATTCAGTGCAGGAATGAGGGAAACCTGGAAAACCTCATTAATTAGGGGGGTAGTCCAATGTCAAAAGGGTTGATATATTAAATAACTTTTTCATATATTTTCAGGTATTAACAATATTGTGTGAAACTAACTACTCAGTGGACAAAAGCCCCAACCTGCGTTGAATTACACCCACAATATCTACCCATATATTCCTTATTATTAGCTTTTGTAACATTTTTTACTGTTTAAGAAAGGTATTTTAAGCTAATATGTATCAAATCTCCTACAATTCCTATCAATGAAGTCATATGCATGCTCTCTGATACCAAACATCTAGGTATGCTAATGAACACCCACAGACAAAACTCTATTCAATAATTTTCTAAAGAATTTATTGTATTTACTAATCTGATATACTCTATATATGGAGTGGTAACTCGAAATTCAACCATAATAGATGAGATCTGACCTATTTCTGAATTTTTAGGATTGCTTCATTTAATTTCAAATAATTTTAATTTATTGGTATAATAATTTTTATAGTTAGATATTTGACTCAAGTTAAAGGAGGCCACCTGATGAAGCAATCCTAAAAATGCAGAAATAGGTCAGATATCATCTATTGTGGTTGAATTTCGAGTTCCCACTCCATATATAGAGTATATCAGGTTAGTAAATACAATAAATTCTTTAGATAATTATTGAATAGAGTATTGTCTTTGGGTGTTCATTCGCATACCTAGATGTTTGGTATCAGAGAGCATGCATATGACTTCATTGATAGGAATTGTAGGAGATTTGATACATATTAGCTTAGCCTTTCTTAAACAGTAAAAAAATATTAAATGACTTCTACAAAGGCGCCAGCTGTTTTACAACCCGTTGGACAATACACATGAGGGGTGGAAAAGCCACTGATGCTAATATATTACAATAATATGGAACAAAAAAAATGGGAAAAGGTACAAATAAAAGCTCTGATAATCTCTATAGTAATAAGTGGTAATTTTAATAAGTTTCTCAAGTTGCAGTGCATAGTAACATATCTGATCAAAAACGGTTGTTGGTTAACCAATATGGTTATAAAGCGGATTATTATTATCACCATAGTGTTCACCATTCAAATTTTCCAAAAATATGAAAAATTTCTTGTCATCCTTTTGGGAAATAGAACAAAATCCACAAGAGTATCAAAATTTGCCCACATTTTGTATACATTCAGTCATATAAATTCAAACCAGCCAATTCACTCTTAACTGCTTTTCAGATAATCAAGAAAATTCTTCAAAAAGCAATGTATACTACTTATTAGGTAACTTGTATTTTAACAATAATTTGTTAAGATAGTTTCTTAGTAAAAAGTACGTTTATCGTATGTACGAAAAAAAAAGATTGGGAATAACATGACAAAATACTTTAAAACATATAAAGTGATGACAAACATGCACTCTAACATCTATCCATTAAAAATAAAATACCATGTGCCTGTGTCTATTACCAAAACGTCACATGATACTCTGACACATCTGTCGGTTAAAATTGACTTGGAAGTGGAATATGTACATGAATTACTTCTACAATTGGCGGGTTTTGACAGGAAATTACCATTCAAATATGCGGAAGATGTAATCAACTATTGACTGCTGGTAGTAATCCACTTTTTTTTTGTATTTTCTTGACTTGGTGGGTTTTGCATTTATATGACTCAGTTGATCAAAGTTTTAATATATTGGACACAGAGTATTGTTAGGTTAAGAAACAATTTGTATTGTTTTTTCTTTTCGTTTATTGAAGCTGCATAAATACTGATGTACAAAAAAAATAACTAAAAAACCATCACTGGGCCTAACAAAGTAAATAAAAATTAACAAAACAAGAACCAATAGGAGAAAATATGAACTTAAAACTAAATTGGTATATCTTAAAATATATCTAAAAAAATAATAACAACAACCAGTAGAGATATTTGGGAATAATTAACATTTGTACCTTAATGCAATCCTGAATAAAAATTCTTATGGATAAATACATGTGGTGTATTATGTACAATACTAAAAAGGAATATTTAATTGTCAATTTTCAGTAATACTAGTCTTGGAATGCCAGAAGGATATGTAAAGCTTTAAATGTTATGTTCCAAATTAAATTTTTTCATTACATTCACACCACATATATGTATACCTACTTCGTAATCAATTTAAATAAACTATTGAATGAGAAGGAAGTATACAAAAGTAGACTTGTTAAATAAACTATTGAATGACAAGGAAGGATACAAAAGTAGACTTGTTACTTTGGAACTAGCAGCCACAATAACCATCACCTTAACGGCATATCTGATTAATAATACCTATAATATTACTTATTCAACCCAAAAAATTAAAAGACTTTGCTCTTTTCGATTTGTCATCCAATATTTTAAACAAATTATTGTACTATTGATACAAAAATGCTTATAAATTTTTACGGTCACAAATTTAAATTTGTGAAATTATATAACTTTACAACAAAAAGCAATACAATTTATGGTATGATTATGTGATGTACCTGAAACATCGGCACTTTTCTATAATATATAATAAATAATTATGGTGGAATTATCCAACAGTCTTTGATTTTTCCTTAATACTGGTTAGAAGTAATATATTGACTAGATCGTCATATAAATTAAAAGTAAAGTGGGCATCTTCCATACTTTTTTTAATTTACTAATTAATTTTTATAATTGAAATATTTTCATTCAACTCAAATTAAAATAAACACTATTGAATGGTTAAAAATGACTCACTTCAATTTAAATTCACCAGAAAATATTTAATAATTCATAAAATTCAGTTCAATGTAATTCTGCAGTAAATTCCTCAATAACTATGAATGAAGCCCATTGTAGCACAAAATGAATTGCAACACATACAATGTAATATTGTATAGTGTATAGAGTAGCAATATTTAAAATTATATATAAACTAGTTAAGCAAAATTATAAAAATATACACACATCACAATTCTTCAATTGCAAAAATTTGTGTAATTGTATAAAAATACATTATAATAACTGATTAAATAATGTTAAGTATTGTTAATATTAAATGTGTTATAGAATGTAACAGTACTGCTGCATTTACAAAAAAATACAGTTTTGTCGTTGTTAACTCTTATATCTATTTCACAATAGCACAAATATAGCAGCTTTTCAAAAGATAGTGAGATAGAATAAACAAATCTGCATTGTTTGATATGTTTAACCACTGAATTCTAAAATTTAATAAAGAAAATTTATGTTCAGTCAAGAGATTTTGTCAAAAATTATATCACAACCACAAACTGATGTGAGTCAAACATGTAAGTTCAGCAACTGATAGTTCGTTAAATGACGAAAATCAATTTTTAGAACCGAAACTGAAATTGATACATAGTTGACAATCCCTGGTATTTACGGTATTTATGTTTTATAAATTATAAGAAAAAATAAATTGAGGAAGCGACTCGAGAAACTAATACGGAGAAGTACTAGTTTTTTTAGATGTCTCAGCTTATTTACGACAAAACCCAACTTTCATTAAAAAATATTAATTATAAGTAATTTCGGATAATTATTTCAGAATATTTTTGTATATTATTTTAAATACAAATTTTGAAAAATTGCAATAAAAATTTAGTAAGAAATTCTTAAATCTGTAACATTACACAATGCATTTTGTTTATTTATTACCAAATTCTTCAGTTCAGAGTTAAAATGTGGTTTATGAGATTGAACTTACATATTATAATTACTAATTTTTTTTGATTAATAGTAGAAATTTTCCAGTTGAATACTACTTATTTATCCAAGTCCATTTTCTGTTACATTTTTCACATTGAAACCTGTAAATTTATTACATTTGTGCAAGTTCATGTCTTTATAGTAAACTTAGTTCCTCCCATGAATAAGAATTCGTCACATATATCTTTTGGTTTATTTTTTCATCGGAATAAAAAATTTTTGTTGTAGATCTATTTATGTTTTTACGGTATTTAGTATTACATTCAGTACTTTCCATAATTTTAAGACAGTAGACAAGGTAACTAATGTCGCTTGAACACATTCTCTTTATTATGCAAGCTTACTTGAGGGAACCTAAGTTTTCTTTTTCGATTAACTTTGCGAAACAGAAAAGAAAACAAGTTCCAACTTAGAAACATAATTATAGCATACCCTCATAAGATAACTATGTAAACCAACAAACTCATAATAAAATTTAAACAAGATAGAAGTGAACAAATTGAACTCAATAATATGCACTATACATATGAAACAGAGCAAAATGAAGTCACAGCTTACGCTGAGATGACAGCGAGTCATTTTGTCAAAGAAATTTCAAAGCAGGTGAAGGACAAAAAAAACGAAAAGAAAAATATTAAGCACTGAACAAAAGCTTAACAAATATCACTCAAGATTCTAGTATAAGCAGGAAGTTTGAACAAATTGGATACTTATGTTAATCGCCCATAAGCAGAAAAGTAACTTCTGCTCTCTTAGAAAATAACATTGTAGTAGCAGTTGGACGAATTCAAGCAAAGCTAAAAATTGCGGAAAGTATGGAGTGTACGACTATTGCAGTAGAAACAGGATTGAGAAGTACAAAAACTTTTGTAATTTAATGAAGAAGTAGAAAATGATATTTAACAAGTTCAAGTTGATGGAAGAAATGTTTGCTTTAACCCTTTCGCGACGGGTACCTGTTATATCCTCAAAAAATGGTCGTGTCTGACATACGGGAAACGGATATTTACGCAACGGCTGAGGAACCTCTTTGAGAAGAGCAACGTGTTGATCAGCAATTACAGGTGTTTGTTATTGCCACAAAGATCATGAAAGAGAGAAAGAGAGATTGGCGTGACTTTTTCGCGCCATAGTTGAGCATGTTATGCGGTGTGGTAGTGAGTACTGTGAGTTGAATTGTTTATTATAATGGCACATAAAAAGTTTTATACAGTTCCAGATTTTTTCCTGATTTTTTTTCAGCGTGAAACATATAAAAACATAATATTTTGTAAAACACGAAAATACTCTTCGGAACGGGAAGCGGTTAGATCAGCGTACACACATCATTGGTTCGTAACGGGAATTGGATAAATCAGCAAGCCCTGACGGCACCCGTACAGGCGGCCGAATTAAATGAAAAGTTCCCCGTCGCAAAAGGGTTAAAGCTCATGATCAGCAAAGTAGAAAAGGTACGGGAGAACTCAAAGCTAAACTAAATAGGTTATTAGAATCTATGAACTGCTTCAATTACAAATTTAACAAAAAAAAGAACATGGACTCAGCTACCAACAGGATATGAGGAGGAAGTGCCTATTTTACTGCTCCAATTACAAATATTAAAGGGGAAATTATAGGTGAAAAATATTGTAGTATTCAACAAAAGAAAATCTCGGAATTGGAACAGAATAAGATAATCCATAGTAATGTATATCTATCTATACTTTGATTGACATGTGGTAATAGTTTAAACTTTAGAAAAGGCAGCTCATTTTTTATTTTTTTACAATACCTACTAAACAAACTGAAAGTGAATAAAGTTGATAAAAATGGTTGCATTTTATGCAAGAAATTCTACAATTTTTCTAAACTTTAAACCTACTTGATATAATGACATACATATCAATTTCAATATTACAAATTGAAATTGTTTTCTTTTATCTCAAATTTTAAAACAACTGTAAGCACCTTTCTAAAAAAGTTTAGTAAGTACACAAAATAATTGATTACTAATTTTTCAAGCCGTGGCCTACAACTAGAATGTATTAAAAAAATTTAGGCACTGATAAACGTATCAATAATCACAATTTTTCATAACATAACAACTGGAAGAATCATTAGAGGAAGTTGAATTTACTATATTAATTTTCGAATACCAGATTTAAAATATTGTAGTTAAAAAAAATCTATTAATTAATAAGTTTTCAAAATTTGGTCATAAATAAAAATGTTACATGAAAAGCAAATGGGATGTCAAGTATATCCAAAACAGAAATTATTTGAAAAATTTTAAAGAAAAATGAAAACAATTTCATTTAACTTATGGAAAACTGTATATTATGCAGATTTTTTTCTAAAAATGCACCCTCAGTAGCAGTAGATTTTTTTTTAATTTTGACATTAAACTGGCTAGCAACTGGCAGAAATTTTAATAGATATAATTTGTGCAGAAGATTGAAACAATGATTCAAACAAAACAAAATTCTTTTTTAAAAATTTAGTTTGATAAAAACTATACGTGAAATAAATCAAGAAGCACCTTTTTATACTAAATCATTATCTCTAATATGATATGTAGTTTTACAAACAGCCATTTAATAGTTATAACTGATTAAAAGACAAACCCATACTACCTGTATTCAATAAATTAATTTCACTATAGTAAATTCAACCATTTATATCCAAAAATTTATTTATAACAAAATAATCATATGCAAAATTAATTTATATATTCCACATATCCTTACGATTAGGAATGCAATCTTGGTAAAGATAAATAAATTATAGTAACTCAATTATATGTATTATTGACATGTCACATTATGAAATTAAAAATGTTAGCTGAAACCAAACAACTTCAAAATGAATATAAAATTATTAATACTCAAGTTTCTTTTATCACAATATGTATTAAATTTGGGATAAACAAGAATCTTATACAGTAGACTGGCGATAACATGAACTTGCGTTTATGTGAACTTCGCGGTAACATGAACACTATATTGGTTCCATTATCTACCTTGTAACGTGAACACCGCTTCTCCTGGTGACGTAAACAAACGTTCTATTCAACGGCGGGTATCACACACAGAAGCAATTGAAGCAATCAACACTGTATTAAAATGGGCGGAGCAGAATTCATTGGAGATCAGTGATATTCTTAATCTTAGAGCTGTTTACGAAAAAGCAATATTGAAAAAGTTGTCATCTAAACAAGTTCAAAGTAAAGTAACTACATTTTTTACAAAAACTGATGTAGAGCTTAATAAATAAAAGGCTACAGACTAGACTATTTGCATCTTTTTCACTTTTTGTATACTTTTATTAACGTGAACAAATTAGATTCTGTGAAGGCCCCTGGTGCATTTTGTGTTCACGGTATCGCGAGTCTACTGTATATACAAAAAAAAAAAAAAAACTGGGTAAAACAGACTGGAAAAATTTTATTGGATTGCTGTTACAATGATCTATCACCATTAAACTATTTTACTTACAATTATTCTCAAATGAATAATATCCATTATTTTTCAATAAAAATGATTGCATTGCTCCAAACAAAATATCTCCCAGTCTGATATGGTATTCTAGTAAAATAATACTTATAATTGAGACTGGTTTTTGGAATGTTTGTCGATTCGATCTCAACTTTAGCCTGGTGGTGGGAAAGCAATGAGAAGCGCCACAGTTGTAAAGAAAAGTGTAAGCAACAGGAGTGAGACTGTGGTGTCTTGAAGTCTGTGTCGGGTAGGTGTCGCACGTTTTTTCATCTCAAACTCGCAAAGCCTCTCAACTGTATCCAACAGACGTGGTAATCCCCTTCCAACTAAACCCTCCGTCACATCTAGGGTACTGCATAGTCGACCCTGCAATCAACCCACAGTCTCACTCACTGTCTAGTAAGAATTGGGTGAGAGCAACTAGGTCGGCAGGCCGGAATCATACTAAACAGCACTAAAGATATTTCTTAGCCACTTCCAGTCAGAAGATTCCTCTGAGGTAAGTAAATATAATACACAGTTTTAATATGATTTAGGGATCGATGCAATTTCGTGAAAGTTATTTCGAAGTGGATTATGAAATTTTGCAGCAGTTAAAAACATTGTGTTCTATTTAAAACTCTCCAGTCTAATATTTGAGAAATAAAACCAGATGTATGTCAAAATTCTATAAAATATGCTGTGTAGTACACTTAAAAATGGCTTCAGTTCTGAATATAAATATTTTGTTGACAGAAATTTTGAACAAAAATATGTGTGAAAAAACGCATTGAATTCTGATTATGTCATATAAACCATTTTTGAAAAATCACTGTTTTCTGAGATATTTGCAACAGATATTTTGGAACTGTTATCTTTTACCTATTAAGTTCTGGCTAAAATCGCAATTTAAAATTATTTTATCCAGCTTCCTGTTTAATTGGAAATTATTTACTTTTTCTTTTTTGTTTTGTAAACATTTAAGTTTGTTTAAATTTCTAGGTAGGTATAAATAATGGTGTGATTTTCATGGCTCACAATTCACATCTAGGAAACTAAAAAATATACAGTGACTCAAATTAAAAAAAGGTTGCCTAATCATGGCCATTAAGATAAACCAAACACATCCAAGATATCTACTGAAGTTATTGAATTATTGCAAAAAAACTGAAAATGGAGATTTTACAAAATGCCATCTAGTGCTATTATTTCACAACAGAAAGAGTTGAGATTTGGTACAGAGATAAGAATATACGAAATTGATTTTCGTAGAAAGAAAATATCTGCAGCTACTGGTTTAGGTTATCAACATTCAACTGTTTTGTTTTTTCTTATAGGCGTCATATTGGATCTTGATAGTCACAGATGGAGAATAAATTACATATACGTAATGTGTAACATTTCTATTTTATTTGAAGAATAACCCATAAAATTAAAGAAATCCAATAACTTAAATAAAAAATCTAGTTCTTGATATAAAACAAAAATTAACAAATATTTTCATACTTGATATTTACTAAAAAAAAAAAAAACAATGTTGTCTAACCAAAATCGTATATTCTTATCCCTCTGGAACAAATTTTAACTCTTTCTGTGGTGAAATAATGACGCTAGATGGCATATTCTAAAGTTGCTATTTTCAGTTTTTTTCATATTTCAGCAACGGCAGCAGATAAATTTGTTAGGTTTATCATGAAAACGTACAGCTTTTTTGTAATTTCAGCTCCTCTGTATATTTTACGGTTTTGTAGATGCCAATAACGAATCACCCTGTATGATGAAATAAGCACTGAAAAATATTTTAATATTCCTTTTAACTAAGAAAAAATCATGTACCTACGCAATTTAGTGTTAAAAAGTTCCAAAACAACGAATTTTGAAAAGTGTGTCAACTTTTATTCATTAATAATCAATTTCAAATATACAGACTGTGTTAATACTTTATGAGCGAGTCCCAAATTTGAGTCACCAGATATTAGAATCTACAAGATAAAAAATGCTTAAACTGAGACAAAATTGCACAATTGCTTAATCATTTGTCGCTTAAAATTTTGAAAATTGGTTTTAATATTTTAATAGAGATTATTTTAAAATAATTCGAACTAACCTTTTCTACAAAATGGTATTGTCAGGTTTGAGTTTGAAGTTTTGATTCTTCAAGCCCAGCTAATCAGACAAAATTTAGATAATAAATTAAATCTGGCTATGGATCCTTTTATGTCAACTTGTATTGTTGAAGATATAGCTATTTTTTGCTTTTGTAATCATATAGTAAAAAACATTTTTTTACATATGGAATATATTACATACTATTTCTACTATACCAAAAAGTCACATCTATGCACAAGTAATAGCATTTCAATGGATGATGCGTTTTAGGTATTTGAGAAAAACAACTTAGGATAAAGGTCCAAAAATTTAAAAAATTGGCAATATGGCAAAGGGCTGAACATAAGAAACATATCTAGAACTTTTCAGTACTTCCGGTAATACCGGAACGCGACACCAACTTCGTTATTTTAAATGGGACACCCTGTATATTATTGTATTTTTGGTTTCTATGGAAAATTTTACGGTTGCTAACATGAATATTTTAATTCGATTTGACACCCCTGGAGTGTCAAAACATGACACATATGTGTTTTTTAGGGATTAACTCTTATTAAAACTCCTTTCAGACATAAACTGTAACTTTTATTTATTATGTCACATTATATATAGGTACCACCGTTTACGAACTACTATAAGCAGTTTTTAATCAAAAAATGCCAAAACTAATACATTTTCAAAGTAAATTTTAGGATTTTGTGCTGTATAAATTTACTTATTAGTGTTTCTCAACCACCTCAGGAAAAATACATGAAAACATGCAAATTTGCTTTGTGCTGTACTATACTGTACTTAATACAGGAAAAATAACTAGATTATTTTGAAAATAAATTTGAAAAAAAAAACAACAGAAAAAATGCACAAAAAGCAATAAGAATAAACACAAAATAAATCTATGAAGTGGTATGTTAATCTTAGCCTAATATAACACATTTTAAAGGTTAGTAGTTGACAGTGTTGACATTGACAATAAACATGAAATTATGTGGGGTTAAGTAAACTTGGTGACAAATTAACCAATAACAAGCTACTGTTTAAGCGAGAGAAATTTGAATCACTCCTCTTAGTTTAAAAATGGTTATAGATTTTGAATTTGCGATACTAATTTATTTAAAAAAAACATATGCCAGAATAATTCAACTTTTTCCTGGAAATAGATATCAACTTGATTTCTGGTATTCATAAAGAACTTATCCAATTCTAAATTATAGTATATCTGCAAATTTAAAAATAGCACACCAAACATTTTACTCTTACTCATTTTGTCAACATCAAACAGCTATAAAGGTAAGTTCATGCACCAGCGATTTTTCTGACTTCAATTTGATTAGTTAACATAAAATATTTTTGACATCAATTCATTCATTTCAATTTATTGCGAGAATCGCAAAATTTAAATTTAGGGGGCGGGAAAATAGAAATAGTTTCAGTTTTTAGCGATTATCGCAATAATTTTGACAAACTGCACATGTACAATTCCGTCATATGTTTTCTGTTGACAGTTCACAACACAAATGTGAAATGCCAATTAAGCATCCAAATCAATCACAATCTCGTCTCACTTGTAAAATGTTTATTTATTTCACAATTATAAGTATTTACAATATTAAATAAATATTAAAAAATGGAAAATGACGTAGAAGAACAAAGTCAAGTAAGTGTGAATAACTTATTTTTAATACTTTATATACATTTTTACAATTTGTAGATATTTAATTTTGTGAAAACTGCCTTCAGTTAACGGGACATGTATGTACAGAAAACTTGAATAATGAACGTGAGATTAATATCAATGAAAGTACAGTAATAGGAGAAGAAAATGTATGTGAGATACTGATTGCTATAAAGCAACACTGCAGTGATTAGTTTGTAAAATGTCGTGTTCTTAATATATGTTATGTATGTAACAAATCAAAAGTTAGGTGTTTATAAGTTTTACTTATATTTAAGTTGTACTTTATTTTATACCAGCTGCTTTGCCAGCCATCTGAATGAAAAAAAAAAGTGAAATGAGAAAATCTAGAAATTTCTCTTATTTTCATTGTTGCTGTCAAATTGAAAGTTTTATTTTGTTTACTGTCACATAGAAAGGGTGACACTAGGTAACAAGAAATTTAAAGAAACTAGTTTTCGCGTGTATGCATGAACGAATGTAAAATTTTCATCGCAAGAATCGTAAAATCGTTAATCGCAAATCGCTAGTGCATGAACTTACCATTACTTTTTTTTTTCTCAAATGGAACACTATTTTTTTTTGCTTTCTCCTGTGCACATTGACATTATCTTTCAACCCATATAAGAATTGTTAGGTTTGCGATTACTACTTTTAGACATATTTGAATACTTCTACTGTTTTAACAGTATTCATCATATATGAAATATTAGTTAATAAATTTGTTATAGATATTATCATTTGAAAAACAACAATATTGGTGCGACATCTGTCAAATATTGTTGTGTTGTGTCTCCATACTGTATATTCATGACAAATTTGATAATGTTCCAGATACGACTCAAACTACCAAAATAATAGAAATTTACGAACATCTTGGGGGTTGTGATTATAAGTTAAAAATTAATATCGCAAAATCTATAGCTCCTAGCTATAGGTAATGCGGAGTGACCTCAAAATTTTCCGTATAATCCAAAAATGTAATAACATAGAGGGTGTTTGATGTTCCATTTAAAATAATGAAGTTAGTGTCGACCCCGGTAAGGCTGGAGAATTCTAGATATTTTAGTTCTGTTTGCCCTTGGGACTTTGCCATGATCCCATTTTCAAATTTTTTGGATCAATATTTTCCCAGATAATGATCGACCAGTGGGCATTACTGTTAACACCCATTTATAATCATACTTGATCTTACAATTAGGGTTAGATAAAACAACTGATTTTAATAATTAGATTAATACGATTATAGTTTCTGAACAGCCCTTATACCAGTATCAAATATGTAATAACATACGCCAAGAAATGTAACCGTTTTAAATATTTAAGCACATATTTTATATCTTATTAAAACAATGTATGCATTTTATGTTAATAAGCAATCAGTGAAACCTTAATCCTTTTAAATATAAAAATATTAGTTTTTAGTTACACCCTGGCATCTGTTCCAAATAATGTAATTTATTACTAGGCAATACCATCAAATAATTGTTAGAGTTTTTGTGCATCAAGATGTAGCATTACAAATTGTGATGCATTTTAATGGTTTCAGAAACTGGTGCAATGCAAAAAATGTTTTTAAGTACCTAATCTACTGTTAGTTATTTGAAACACAAGAATGCCTCAATAAATAGCACGAATTAAATTACTTAAGGGTGGTCCTAGATTTTTTTTTAGAAAGTTAACTACAAATGTTATTTTTAGCTACATTACTACAACGCATAATAAACATATTCAGCTAAATTAATATCGATTCAGGCCTGCAGACACTGTTCTTCCCACACATATACAAGAAATCACACAGATGCAATAATAGAATTCAAAATCAAATCAACTGTGGCACAAGAAACAGAAAATTTCATATCTCATTTCAATACCACATTGTGGATGAATAATTAATTTTAGAGTACTTTTCATATCTACTATGAGAATTTTGTCTACAGAGAATTTTAGTTAACAAAAGAAAGATATGGACAGATAGTATGAGGAATTTATTTTTTCATATCTAATTCAATGGTGACATTGTTGGAATATTTTTAAAATAAATCATACAATTTTAGCAGAATGTACAACCGTGGACAGTAAATTAAATCATTATTAGCAATTCTGCAGTATCTTTTTTTGTGGCCTAGATGGCAGAACCAACAAGGACCAGTAGCAGCTAATTGTTTGCTAAAGTATAAATCTACAGCACATACACTGAAAAGACTTTATTATTATATTTTATTCATTTATATTGTGCATTTGTCTTTTATGGATGCAAAAAAATTATTACAGTCAACTATTATTTTATCATTTTTTTTAATTTCATTTTGCTTCTTTTTTACACAAAACAATAAAAAATCAAAACATATAATAAGTATTTTATGAAAATCTTTTGAGAAATATTAAAAATTATTTTATTCCAATAAAATAAAATACATTTTTGTTAAAGCTAAAAATTAGAGAAATTCAAGATTATTTTCATAGAGATAGTTAAGTATCTAATTAATATTACTCAAAGAGCATATAAAGATGAAACAAATCATTAAAATAAGGGTAGCATATAAAAATAAATTACTCATACTAATTCCACAGTCAGGTTTTATGACATGCTCTTTATATTTTTATGTCTCCTTGCAAAAGTCAAAGTACTGAAATAATAGCCCGATGCATGCATTTCATCACGACCAAGGAAGATATACATTTTTTTGTACAGACCATATTATATACCAATTTTTAGCACAGTTATATTTCTAAATTATCAATATTTATTTATTTATTAAACTAATATGATCTATAATAATTGAGAAATAAATTATTTATAGGTATCTCAACTATCTGTTGATTTTCTTAAAAATATTTTAATGCCATATTCTTAAAATATATTATTAAAAGGCAATTAATAATTATATTAATGTGTTATGAATATAAATAAAAATTATAACTAACCTCATCAACTCCAATTTTCCGACACGCCTCCAGAAAATTGTCCACATTCCTACGACACCTTGCCATTGTCAATTTAGGCTATAAAAACATGCAGAATTAATTTTAAACTCTTTAAAAATATATATGTACTATTGTACTCACAACTGCTGGAGAAGGAACATGTATACTCGCTACAGATCTAGGCCTGATGTGATTTGCCAAATGACATAGTACCACCCCATCTGTCAAAGCTGGAGCCAAATCTTCTGGAAGAGCCATTTTTAACCTTGTCTCGATAATCTGCAAAATAATGGATTTTGAACACAATTTCTCGAAGTAAATTGGAACAATAATTCCTAATACCGTTTTTGTTGACTTTAGTGAATTTCCACACTGTGCTAAAATTCTATTAGTTTGTTCTTGTCTTAATTATGGCATGAATGCTATCACTGACAAGAATTGTAGTGACGGTAGTCACTAAAAAATAACCAAAGTAACTAATTTTAAATGACCAGTCTTAAACAATCAAACATTTAAAAGTGACCAATTTTTTGCACCATTATAATGATTCCTTTAACTTACTTGTAGCCGAGAATAGCAACTAGAGGTAAGTGACAAAGTCAATAAGCCGGTTAATTGTCAATTTGACGTTGTTTGCCGGTTGACGGCTCTCTAACTATTTAATCTACGTCGATGTATTTGATTCTCAAACTATTACATGCTAATTAATTTTGTTTAGAAGTTAAATATTTATTAAAGCTCTAATTTTTTAATTTATCTTTACTTGACTTGACAAAAAAAACGAAAATTTAATATTTTTAAAAAACTAAATTAGAAATTTTTACATTACAAAAACTCCTGTAATGAAAAGCAATACATATATTATTATAACTTTATTTATGTGACAATGTGACTAGTGAGGTAATTTTTTCCCAATATTGATTTTATTGTATTTCAGAACAATTAATAATTTTTTTATCAGTGTATATATTTATTATGACACATGGCTATTACTGTTAATTATACCGGCTATCCGCTATCTGTCACCATAACTAAAACATAACCATAAACTTTCAAGAATTTTTCGATTAACATAAACACATTGTATTCACATTTATTGTATTTGCAACAAGAATTCCTATGATTTTTTTTATGAAACAACAAAGTTATTTTTGATTTACTGGACATATACATACAATATGATAATTGTTGATAATTACAATTTTTGACTAAAAAAAATGATAATGCGAAACTAACTCCTTTTTCAAACAAAATGCCAGATATCTTTTTCTGAAATACAATTAGGAATCAAATAGATGATTGAATTAACCAAACAGGGACTAAAAACAAAAAAATTACATATTTTTTTTAATAAAGTGGCGAATATTATGCAATATAATGAGAAGTCAAATATCAAACTGAGCAACATGAGAGAAAGATGGATACATATAGGCACATTTGTAAAATAAGGATAAATAATGTATCTTGAAATTTCTTCGATGGTTATTACTTTTCTTACAACAGCAAAAATATTTGCATTATTTTATTGTATGCTATTTAATAAAACAACAAAGCTAAACAATAAAAAATAAACAATAAAATTAACACATTTCCTAATTAATGACAAATTTTGGAACTAGATGAGACAATTCTGTTTATGAGTTTACTAGGTCATTCAACTGCCTGTTAATTATTAGATGGCTATTATAGTTGAGTTAGCAGCCCAAGTTTCATTAACCGATGTCAAAACAATGTTATTAGTTTATACCGATGTATATTGATTAGAAACAAAATCAAAGATTCTACAGTTGTATGTTTTTTAACAAAATCAAAGATTCTACAGTTTTATGTTTTTTGGATTTTATCAATCAAGTCTATTAAATTGAAATATGATGTTTAAGTTTTGAATATCTTGCTTTTATTAACTGAATTTGTGTTTCTTGAAAAATTCGTTTTTTATAATTCTCTTGTTTTCCAATAATTGTACCTAGTTTCCTCAAAAACACCTTTACTCTTTTAACCAATTTCATTTAATAATCAAAGTAATAATTGTAATTTTAATGTGTTTTTTTTAATATTAATTATTTCACAGTAATTTTATTAAAGTTGTATAATATATAATTGTAATTTGTAGTGCCCTGAAGAAGGCCCAATATGGGCCCAAAACGTTGGCAGTATGTAAAAAATTGTTTTTCTTTATTAATCTACCGACCTATCACCAGGCAATAATTTCCTCTGCAGTAAACTAAAGATTAGTAGCAACAAATAACATTTAATAAGTAAACATTTATATTTCACTATTTCAAATTTGTTCAAAGTTTTAACTTAACCAAGAAGTATGTATAACCAACATGCTGATGTACTTTGCTAATCAATTTCTTTTTAATTTACTGGAAAGTTTTATTTATTTTCTATTTGTCTATCAAAAAGTGCATAACTTTGTGTCCATATTTTTATATGCTGTACCATATCACCTATACTTAAAATTTAGCATAGTATGTTGATATAATTCACCATTTTATTCAGTTTTATTTAAAAAATACATGGTTCTATACTAACAATGTTTAAAAATATAAAAAAAACTTACACTCCTTAACTGATTGATAAGATCAGTTTCTTCCCTAGCCTTATCGATTTCTCTCCTCATCGTAAAACTCATCTTCTCAGTTGGCACGTCATGGTTCCAGCTAATATTCCTCGAGGTCTTGGTACAGCCAGCAGACTTAGGTGTAACGTTAGACCCGTTTACGATTCCGCTAGGTGTACTTCGAGGACTCGTGTTCTTACCATTTACAATCACAGTGTTACTTGGAGGCACATTATCATGAGACATAATTCCTGTGGAAGTCTTTAATGGTGACTTTGGTTTAACGTAATCCATTATTCTGGAAGTTCCATTTTTGCTTTCTACATTACCGTTTACATGTGTATTATGGATGGGTGAATATGTTCTGGATGGGGTGACTTTCTGTATGGGTTTTTTAGGGCTAGTATCGTCAAATATTTGCTTGGGGTTACTAAAAGCAGAGTTAAGCGGTGTAGGGTCAGATTTAGAAGTAGCTAAAGTTTGAGCAGGTGAAGGGTGATGAGTGGGGGTATTTGGTTCTGTTTTATAACTTTGGTCATCACTATCTTTTGTTCGATATATAGAAGGCACGTCTTGTGCTCTTTGTTGTTTTAAGGCTTCTTTATATTCCCTAAAAAGATTCCATCGTGTTACCATCAGATATTTAATAGACAAGTTATTTGAGTGCATGCATTTTATCAAACAAAAAATATACGTTAGATGTGCAAAGGAATTATTTGTAATAATCAATTTGTTTTCTACATTCTTTTACTTGACAGATTGACTCCCAATACAGGGTGACATTGAAAAAACTATAATACATAGTACCACACGATAGAGAAGCAAAAAAACAAATTTATATACACTAATGTCTGATCGCTTTTTGTTTTCAAGATACTGTCACGGAATTTGCCCCACTCACTCCCAAACCGACGACTGTGGCACCGCGAATTGCCTAAGATTGCCCCGATCGCCCCTACGCCATTCTGGTAAACAAACAACACGCCGTGATCGAGATCGGCCTAGAAAATTCGGGAAAGCGACGAAGCGTTCCAGTCGTGCGAGAAAATGGATCTAGAGATACTGGAATATACCTGGAACATTCGTTGGGTCTATAAAAGAAGAAATTAATTAGTCTTGTATAAGTCTTGTATTACAGTTTGAATTAAAGTGTTTAGTTGGAGATATCAAAGTGATTTAGATAGCGATTAATTAAATAAGTGTTTAGTTGACCTGTAATTAGTAGTGGTCAGTAGTTAATAAAGAAGTAATTTATTAACGGATTGTTTTTCTGGAAGTAAGAAAAAAGACGGATTGGGAAATCCGTGACAATTTGGTGTCGGAAGTGGATTTAACTGGAAGTTTTAAAGAGCTTTCTGGAACCCTGTCCACAAAGTGGGATTTGAGTGGAAGTTTGAAGAACTTTCTGGAACCCTGTCGCGGGTGGAATAAAGACTCAAGTGTGGCATATCACCGCATTTCGTGACTCAAGGAAGTGAACGGTGGTATTCGCGAAGGACAATCTCGAACATTCTAGAACTTTGTACAGGAGTGAGACAAATACCCAAGTGTGATATATCACTGCACTCGTCTTGACTTAAGGAAGTGAACGGTGGTATTCGCGAAGGACAATCTCGAACATTCTAGAACTTTATACCGAAGTGAGACAAAGACCCAAGTGAGGCATATCACTGCACTCGTCGTGACCTAAGGAAGTGAACGGTGTTATTCGCGAAGGACAATCTCGAACATTCTAGAACTTTGTACGGGAGTGCGACAAAGACCCAAATGTGACATATCATTGCACTCGTCGTGACTCAAGGAAGTGAACGGTGGTATTTGCGAAAGACATTCTCGAACATTCTAGAACTTTGTACAGTAGTAAGACAAAGACCCAAGTGTGACATATCGCCGCACTCGTCGTGACTTAAGGAAGTGAACGGTGCTATTTGCGAAGGACATTCTCGAACATTCTAGAACTTTATACCGAAGTGAGACAAAGACCCAAGTGCGACATATCACTGCACTCGTCGTGACTTAAGGAAGTGAACGGTGTTATTCGCGAAGGACAATCTCGAACATTCTAGAACTTTATACCGAAGTGAGACAAAGACCCAAGTGCGACATATCACTGCACTCGTCGTGACTTAAGGAAGTGAACGGTGTTATTCGCGAAGGACAATCTCGAACATTCTAGAACTTTATACCAAAGTGAGACAAAGACCCAAGTGTGGCATATCACTGCACTCGTTTCATTGTAAGGAAGGCAACGGTGATATCTAGAAATACATTCGTGGACATTCTAGAACTTTCCAAATAGAGTGCATGCCTGTAACTAGAAGCCAAGTCAATATGGATGCACAACTGGCAAAACTATTAGAAATGATGCAGACAATGCAAAAGAAATTAGAAGAGCAGGGACATAAAATGGAAGACCAGGCGAAGACGATGCAAGAGAAATTAGAAGAGCAGGGACATAAAATGGAAGACCAGGCGAAGACGATGCAAGAGAAATTAGAAGAGCAGGGACATAAAATGGAAGACCAGGCGAAGACGATGCAAGAGAAATTAGAAGAACAGGGACAAACAATGCAAGAGAAATTTGAAGAACAAGGGCATAAAATTGAAGATCAGTCCCAAACAATGCAGCAGAAATTAGAAGAACAAGGCTACAAAATGAAAGATCAGATACAGGCAATACAACAGGAAATGAGTGATCAGACGAAAGAAATGCAGACAAAGTTGGAAAAATTGGAGAATACACTAGAAGAAAAACTAGAGGAGCAGTCACATAAAGTGACACAAGTAGAAGAAAAACTAGAGGAGCAGTTACATAAAGTGACAGAAGTAGAAGAGAAACTGTTAGCACAAAAAATGGAAATGGATAAAGAAATAAACCAGGTTAGAGAAGAGCTTCGACATAAATTAGACAAGATAGCAAAGGAGGGCGTAATCAAATCAGAAGGACCTGTTATCCGAACGCAGAAAACGAAGCCTCCTGAATTCGACGGCAAGGTCTCTTGGAATGTCTATCTGCGTCAGTTTGAAGCAGCAGCTGCAGCAAACGAATGGTCTGATTGTGAAAAGGCTACTGCTTTAATAGTTGCTCTACGAGGGGAAGCTCTTGACGTCTTACAAGGAGTTCCTGCTGGCATCAGAGTAACTATGACCTTCTGAAACAGCATATGGAAATGAGATATGGTGATAAGCACCTGCAGCAAGTGTATCAGGCACAATTAAAGAATCGTCACCAACAGAGTGGTGAGAATTTACAACATTTTGAGACCGACGTTGCCCGACTGGTTCGATTGGCATATCCAACAGCCCCGTCCGAATTTGTAGATCAGCTCTCCATCCAAGTCTTTATCGACGGCCTAAGAGATTGCGAAACACAGCAGGCACTACGGCTCGCTAGACCTAAAACGTTGAATGACGCTCTTTCGCATGCACTGGAATTTGAGGCAGCCAAGATGGCATCCGGTAGACATGTTAAAGTTTGGGCCATCAGTGATAACAGCAATAGTATGGCAAATGGAGACATAATCAAAACGTTGAAGGAGGTCATTGAGAAACTCAGCCCAACTACCAATCCGAAGAGAGAACAACCTGGAAGCCGAAGAGATCGCCCTCCAATGTTGGAACTGTGGGCAGACGGGACATCTGAAGAGACAGTGTAGGGCCCCAGTCGCGGATCAGCAAAGCGCGATTCCCAGGCGGCAGCTGCACAGGAAAACTAGGTTCGGCCGGCTTAACGGGGCAAAAGCCGGCTGCGTCCCTACCATGCCCCACGAGAAGAAATTACGTTGTCACGTCTCCAGGACTCTGACTCCTTGCTAGTGGAAGGCATTATTTTTGGTCGTATGTTCCCTATGGTAATCGACACTGGAGCGGCAAGAACTATTGTACGACCGGATATTATTGGTGATTGGCGTATTAAGAGCCCTGCCAAGCGTTATGTCCTTACAACAGCCAATGGACAACAACTGCCAGTCAAGGGAATGCGAGCTTGACATAGAATTAGGAGACGTCAAATTCAAACACAGAGCCCTGGTAGCAGATATATCGGACAATGTCATACTCGGACTAGACTTACTACGAGCAAAGGGGTGAACTTAGATTTGAATGCTGGTACGCTACGGATAATGGGTGAGGAAGTAGTGCTAACGACCACCACTGAGAATAACGCTGTACGGAGACTCGTTGTTAAAGAAGATGTGGTACTACCTGGTCAGACCGAAACATTGGTTGCCACTGTAATGGATGGGGAAATGTCTTGCAGTGTTGGAGTGGTGGAACCCAGTAATCCGGATCTGTTCAATAAATCTATAGTCACCGGCCGCACACTGATTAAAACCAGAGAAAACGACAATAGTACGGGTAGTTCACCTGAAACCCTTTCCACAGAAAATTACACAAGGAACTGAAGTAGGAGTCTGTGAACCTGTTACCATGGTCAGAACACTCAAAGAAAACAACGAAATGGAGAAGAAATTAAACAAGACCAGTCTACCGGAATGTCTAAGGGACATCGTGGATAGGGCCAAGGAAAGATTAACAGAGATGGAGGTGGAACAACTGGAAGAGCTGCTAAGTGAAAATGAAGATGTGTTTGCTCTTAAACCAGGCGATTTTGGGAGAACCAATGTTGTGAAGCATCGAATCGATACTGGTTCATCATCTCCTATAAAGCAGCCACCACGAGGACTTCCACTAGCCAAGCGAGAAGAAGTTAACAAGATGTTAATCGAGATGCAAAATCAAGGCACCATAGAGCCATCTCAGAGTCCTTGGGCTTCTCCTGTAGTTCTGGTCAAGAAGAAAGACGGCTCCACCCGATTTTGTGTGGACTACAGAAAATTAAATGACGTCACCAAGAAAGACAGTTACCCATTACCGAGGATTGACGATACTCTGGACACCTTGGCTGGTGCGCAATGGTTTTCCACTTTGGATTTAAAGAGTGGATATTGGCAAGTCGAGGTCAGCCCAGAAGACAAGGAAAAGACAGCATTCACTACCGGAAATGGATTGTGGCAGTTCAATGTAATGCCATTTGGTCTATGTAATGCCCCTGCCACTTTTGAACGACTGATGGAAACTGTACTTCATGGCCTGCATTGGGAGACCTGCTTGATTTACTTGGACGATGTGGTGGTGCTGGGACGCTCTTTCCAGGAGCACCTAAAGAACGTGTCCGAAGTGTTCAAGAAGTTGAAAGCAGCAAACCTGAAGTTGAACCCGAAGAAGTGCAGTCTGTTCCAAAAGGAGGTTAGATACTTAGGCCACATTATTACTCCAAACGGTGTGAAAACAGACCCGGAGAAGACAGAGTGCATAAAGAACTGGCCGGTTCCTAAAGACAAACATCAAGTTCGAAGTTTTCTTGGCCTATGCACATACTATCGACGATTCGTCCAAGGATTCTCGGACATTGCCAAGCCTCTTCATAAACTCACAGAAGACAACATCCCGTTCGAATGGACGACGAAATGCCAGCAAGCCTTTGAGACGCTGAAAGAGGCCCTCTGCACTACCCCGATTTTGACATACCCAATACCTGGACAACCATTTATAGTGGACACGGACGCAAGCAACATTGGAATTGGCGGAGTTCTTTCCCAAATACAAGATGGCCAAGAGCGAGTAGTGGGCTACTTCAGCAAAGTCCTGTCAAAAGCCGAAAAGAACTATTGTGTGACTCGGAAAGAATTACTTGCCATCGTCAAGAGCCTAGAACACTTTCATAAATACTTGTATGGCCAAGAATTCCTCCTAAGAACGGATCACGCTTCCTTAAATGGCTGCTCCAGTTTAAAAACCCTGAAGGACAGATGGCCAGGTGGCTGGAACGGCTCCAAGAATATCACTTTGTTGTTGAACATCGAGCCGGTAGGAAACATGGAAATGCAGATGCCCTTTCTAGGAGACCCTGTCCTGTCAACTGCAAGCACTGTAGTAGTCTTGAAAGGAAAGAGGACATCTCATCAGTTCCTTGCAAGGTGGTAGCAGCCCAACCTGAAGACAGATGGAGTTCAGCGGCGATTCGGGAAGACCAGCAAGCTGACTGTGACATCAAGCCCTTACTAGACTGGAAAGAAGCCAACAACCGACCCTCATGGGCTGAAGTCAGCGGTAAAAGCCCAACATTAAAGAGCTATTGGGCTCAATGGAATTCCTTGGTGTTGGAAGACGGTGTCCTAAAAAGAGCATGGGAGAACAATGACGGAACGGAGGTCAAGAAACAAGTACTACTCCCGAGGTCCCGGGTCAAGGAAGTGCTGCAGGAAGTACATGGAGGTACTGGGGTGGACATTTCGGTATCAATAGGACTCTACAGAAGATTAGGGAGCGTTTCTACTGGTTGAGCTGTAGGACGGATGTAGAAGATTGGTGCCGAAAATGTGACGTATGTGCAGCCAGCAAGGGACCGAAGACCCGTTCCAGAGGCAAAATGCGCCAGTACATCGTAGGAGCACCGTTCGAGAGAATTGCCATTGATATCGCTGGCCCATTTCCGAAAACCCAAAGTGGCAACCGATATCTGCTAGTAGCCATGGACTACTTCAGTAAATGGCCGGAAGTATACCCTCTTCCCAATCAAGAGACCACGACCGTAGCAGAAGCCCTAGTCAACAACCTGTTCTGCAGATTTGGTGTGCCCATGGAACTGCATTCAGATCAGGGCAGAAATTTCGAATCAGGTGTGTGAAAGGTCTGCAAGCTTATGGGAATCCGGAAAACCAGGACCACCCCACTGCATCCCCAGTCAGATGGTATGGTGGAACGCTTCAACGCCACACTAGAAACCAATCTGAGGATGTTTGTAAACGAGAACCAGACAGATTGGGACAAGCTCATTCCACTCTTCCTGTTAGCTTACCGCTCAGCTGTCCATGAAACTACTGGAAAGACTCCCGCAAGGATCATCTTTGGAAGAGAGCTTCGCCTTCCCGCAGATTTGGTATTTGGTCGTCCTGCGGAACAGCCCACAGAGCCAGACACTTACACCCATGAGCTAGAACGAAGACTAGCAGCCGTACACGATCAAGTCAGATCTCGAATGCGACTAGAGAGCGATCGCATGAAGACTCGATACGACGTCCGGGCCAATACAGTCGGATTCCAACAAGGTGACCTGGTGTGGCTGTACAACCCCACGCGGAAGAAAGGAAAATCGCCTAAACTACAAAACCGTTGGGAGGGCCCCTACACCGTCATTAAAAGAATAAATGATGTCGTATACCGGATACAAAGGACTCCCAGGAGTAAGATGAAGGTCGTCCATCTGGAGCGTCTGTCCCCGTATAGAGGTGTATCCGATCGAGACGATCGGTCCTAAGGAGGGGGCAGTGTCACGGAATTTGCCCCACTCACTCCCAACCCGACGACTGTGGCACCGCGAATTGTTTAAGATTGCCCCGATCGCCCCTACGCCATTCTGGTAAACAAACAACACGCCGTGATCGAGATCGGCCTAGAAAATTCGGGAAACGACGAGAAGCGTTCCAGTCGTACGAGAAAATGGATCTAGAGATACTGGAATATACCTGGAACATTCGTTGGGTCTATAAAAGAAGAATAAACGGCCGAGTTAGTTAGTCTTGTATAAGTCTTGTATTACAGTTTGAATTAAAGTGTTTAGTTGGAGATATCAAAGTGATTTAGATAGCGATTAATTAAATAAGTGTTTAGTTGACCTGTAATTAGTAGTGGTCAGTAGTTAATAAAGAAGTAATTTATTAACGGATTGTTTTTCTGGAAGTAAGAAAAGACGGATTGGAAATCCGTGACAATACAGTGTTTCAAAGATTTTTGTAAAATTTAAGATTTCTATTAATTTCTCCCTATCGTACGGACATATTTGAACAAAAATTGGTACACTGTGACTTTGCAAGTGGCTATTATGTGTCACAATATTAAGTTCACTCAGCATCCAGTGCCGGAGTTATAGGAGTTTTCTATCTTTAAACAGAATAAATAATATTGTTTCACCCTGAAGAAAAATTGTTTTGCTATTTTGCAAAAACCAATTTAATTTTGTACAAAAAATTACTTTTGAGTTTTAGTCATATTCCTTATGGATTTTCTGCAAAAAATATTTTCTGTCTGCTTGACTTAAGGTAGTTTGAGGTACTTAAATGTGTTAGAATATTATCACAGTATAGGAAGACCAGTAGAATCACTCGGCGACTAGAATCACTTCAAAGAAGTAAATCGAATTTTCACACTGTATGTTAGTAGCAGTAAATGATATACAGGCTGTATCACATAAGAGGGCCACTCCCATGTATCTCGCTTAATATGCGAGACACGTCAAAATTCTTTAATTGTTTTTTGTTGCATTTTTGGAGGCCTTTATGCTCGTAAAAACAAATTTGAGCTCCATGGCCAACTTTATGATTAATAACAAAAAAAACTGTAAAGTGCCCAATCTTTTAGGGTGTCTAAATTTTTTATTTTAAGAGATAGAGATAACTTATTGGTAATAAATTTTTATTGAAAAATTGATACCTTCCACCTGATATAAACAGATTTTTGAAATATCGTATGTGGTTCTCGCCCTCTAGGGGGATAAATTTTTTTTTATTGAAGCAGGCTATGACCACAAAAAATTGCCTGTTTTTTTGTCTTTCATGCAATATACTACATGTTGCCCTTATATTTCGTATTTATAAATTTTTTTCAATTTTAGTTAAATAAAATGTACCTAAATATTTTCGTGTTGCTCAAGATAATGTAGAACCTGTTTTAAAGACGCCAATTGCAAAAAAATAATGAACAGAATGTACTTTTTTATGCAAAATACAGATTTTCTTATAATATTATTTTATTACATTGTCTGTGTCAAAATAATTTTAAAGACCCAATTGCTTCTAATGTGAAAACCAATAAAGAGAAACTAGAATATATTATCAAAAAGTAGCAATATTATGCTCAAAAGCCATACACAAATCTTTAAATATACTTTAATACAATAATCAAAAAGTGTCAGTTATTTTATCTGGCTCTTATGCTTAATGTTAAACGGATTTTTATCAAGTTTCCTTATATCTATCTCTAATGGTCTTGAAGATATGTCAATTCAAGCTGTAGTATATTGATTGATATTTAACAGATACGAAAGGGGATGCTCATCATTTATAACACATATTTTAAATGTTTAATTTTACACAGGGTGATGAAAATTTATTGTCAAATTTGTTTAACTTCGAATCGTCAAAACTTGGCTTTTCTAAGCGTAACACCCTATATTTAATCAAAACTGTATTAGAATTTTATTCTCTATATGTCCTACTCATATTACACTTTGCTATACCTGTCTCTTTTAATTTTGGATTATTTTAATAATTAATATTATTAATAATCAAAAAATCGTAAATAACAGAAAACTTATAAGAAATAGGTATAGAGAAGTGTAATATGAGTAGAAAATATGAAGGGCAAAATTCTACAACAATTTTTAATTAAATATACAGGCTATTCCATTTAGCAAACCAAGTTTAAGCAGTTCGAAGCAAATTCAACAATAAATTTTCACCACCCTGTGTAACAAATGAGAAGCATCCTCCCATCTCTCTTTTAAATATCGATACTTCAGTTGTACAATGTAAAAAATAGGCAATTTTGAATTAGGCTATCAAAAAGCAACTTTTCTTTTAAATTAAAATATCTCAAAGCTTTGACCTACGTCAATGGAGATAGATATAAGAAGGCTTGATAAGTGTTTCCTAAAATTGCAAGTAGAATAAAAATATGCAAAAATATACAGGATGTTCCATTTAAAATAAGCAAGTATATGACAACTTCCAGTATAACTGGTATTCTTTTTCAAAATTGAAGTAGTCATTGAAATATTCTAATGGGCTATCCCATCACCATATTTTGCTTAAAATGACATTTCCTGTCTTCTATTTTCTGTTGGCACCATATTTTGGAAACACTCTGTATAGCCATAAAATACATACAAATGTATATAATAAATTAAAAAATTACTGTTTTTGTTTACAATGTTTTAATGGAATTCCTCAAGTGGGGAACTGATAACATCCCATGTCAACATGTCACTTTGTTAACGAATTGTAACTGAAATTATGTGCACATTTGTTAGTAAACCTTATTAAATTTAACAGTGTGCCACCCCTTTCTTTTCTGCACAAAATAAAAATAAAAGGAAACGATGCATCTCTAGCAATAAACAAAAAAAAATGCAAACAGAAAAATGAATAAGCAGCAAAAGACAAAATTATAAATAATTCCCTAATAATGAAACTATGACATGATAAAAAAGAACTGGTTTACCTGTAGGTTTGAATTTGGTGCAAAGGTTTTTTGTCTTCAATTCCATTACCGTTAGATATTGTATCAGTACACGGACTTAGACGAGCACTGTAAAATCACACCAGGCAGTTAGAAAAATTAATACGTTATTAAACAGAAACACTAATAAAAAACAACATTTTTATTATTTATTTTAGTATATCCTTAAAAATTAGTACCTACTAATTTACCCTACTTGACAAATTTATAATTCACTATGGTAGGACAAAAATTGAGTATGAAAACTAATATGTATATAAAACTTCTAAATATATTTTCAACCGTCTTGAAGTAAAACCTAGAAAAACACTATGATATACTACAAGTAAAGGGGACAAAATAAACATTGTATGTAATAGGTTTGTGTAAAGGTAATATATCAACATACCTAGAATACTCCTTAACATTCTTCTGTCCATCGGTTTTATCATAATCGGAGCTGGTACTTATTTTTGGGGAATCGTCATCTAAACCAGCATCTGGTGCAGGTGAAATTGTAGAAGGTGTAGATAAGGTGGAATGAGTTCCATTTTGTTCTACTGACCTAACTGAAATAGGAGTAGACGACCACTGTTGCTTTTCGTCACCTGTAAAAAAAAATTTTTAAATTTGTTGAAAAATATAAAGAAAATGACAAATGATTCTCATACCTACAATCTCCTGAGACCAACGTTTCTCGTAACAGTCGCTGCTAGTACTGTAGCCACTATCGACATTCTGTCTTTTTTGTTTTAATCTATCGGCTAAATGAGGAGGACCAGGTGATGAACCTGCACCACTTCTCCTTGACCTCCTGCTAAGTGTCCCCATCCCGCCTCCAGTCTTCCTTTCAAGCTTTGCAGCTTCGGTTTCCAAAAATTTGCATATATGTACTCTACCACGTTTGCATAACTAAAAATAATTTAAAATTCTAAGAGTAAATCGTAAAGATATTTAATATGAATAATCAGATTGAATAAAAGGTTTCCATATGCATTCTCATAATATTTTTCAAATAATTTATTTATTTATTGTAACAATCAACAGACCAATACAATCCAATTATGTAATTGTGTTTAGCGTCAAACAGACAAGTAAAAACAAAGTAAAAGTAAAAAAAAGACAACAAAGAATAACTTAACTAAAAAAATAGACCATAACTAAATAAGCTAGTCTAGCTTAATTTACAAATATATATTATTTTGAAGCCCATTTTCCAATTTATGTAAAAATACAATAAAGTTATCAGCAAATATATCACAATTTGTCTGCAAAGTATTATAATTTAAATACATGGTAACTATGGGTGACCTTAATTCATAATTTATTCTGGCTATTTGACAATAAAATGTTCTAAAGTATCGAGTTTTTTGACAGGGTACACTGATATTAATTTTACTTAGCATGAGTTCATCTGTTATGTGTTGCAATGTATAAGTTTATGAAGATATAATATTCCTTTGACAAATCCGCCTAGTTTGTAATGTTTGCAAGTTATTATTTTATAACATTTGATGGTAGTAGTCATGCGTTGGATTTTACTGTCCAGTCATTATGCAAGATGCTTCATAAATCTTTTTTGTACATTCTCAGTCATCTGTCTATACTTAACAAACATAAAATTTCCATAATAATTATGTAATTTTGATGCCAAAGCTCAAATAATACTCTTTGTCGAGAACAGAAAATAAATTAGCACAATACCAGACCACAAAATAAGTCACATTCCTAGAAGTGGAGAATTATTTGATAATTTGTATGTAAGATTTGTTAACATAAATATATGTATCTAATTCGATCTTATTTTCTTATCTTTTATATGGGCTACGAGGATTTTCCCCGTGCCCGTTTGGTTTTGTAATAACAATAGTAAATAAGAATTACCTTGACAGTGGGCAGCATTAGGTATCTCTCAAACATTCAAAAATACCCCACGGTATCATTTTAAAAAATATATATTTTTATTTATATTGAGTCTGTTATATACATGAAATATACATAGTGAAGTAGTAAATACTGTATTTGTGAAGCTAAATGTAGCTTTCAAAAATGTTTGAAAATAACTCTATTACACATAAATTTAATTAATTAGATGGCCATTGCAGTAACCTAACACTCTCTCTTACTTTCACTAAATAATGTATTAAAATGAATTTGCTTTATGAAAAACATTACTAAAAAACAAGCTCAAGTGCATGTAGATACATACGTAAATGGTATTGCAAGGTAACTGATGTTATGTGATGGTATTCTATGTAATTGTGACCATATAAAATAATGAATTTATTAAAATATGTATAATAAATTTTTTAGTATCATATGTTCATCACGTGAAAACGTTTGATTTGATTATAACTGCGTTGTCGTGAAAGATATAGGAAAAGTAAAATATGATTTGTTCACTTAATTTTCTTATGTGTTCCAGAGATAATCACCTCTATGTTTTCTTATACAGTATCCTATACATTTTTACATATTCTATGAGAATACTTTTTTAAGAAAGAATATGTAAAAATATAATAACCAAAAAATTGAGTCGATATATATGATGCAAAAAAAGAGGGGAACCCCAGGTTACAGATGAAGCACAGACTTTCCAGATTATCAAAGTATAATACATTTATTCGGGGTAACCGTATTACCACAGATGTACTGAAGGTTAAAAGAATAAATAAATACTTTGTAATACAGTAATGTTAAAATCAGAGACACAATATTCATTCAAATTTAAGAATATTATATCATTTTCAATACTGTACTGATAAAATTTGCAGATGTTACATATTAAAATTATAAAATTCAAAATTTGTTAGAATTTTTGAAAAATTTTAGAGCTGAAATCCGATAATGTTTTTTTCTATAGTAATTTCATTATACTTAGTGCACAATTATAGTGCTAGTGTTTAATTAATGTTATACAAGTTATAGAATAAAAAAATACCGCAAAAAGCCATGAGCAATCACAATCTTATTCTAGTATAGACTCTCTCAATGGTCAAATGGACAATTTTTTGCAACACTAATGCAAACTTCAAGAGTAATTGTTTATAAAAAAAGAATAGTCTTAGAGCCGCCGTTCTTAAATGTAATATTCAACAAATTCATGTTTTAGAGGAAGTCTAAACAAATCAAAGCAAGTTAGAAAAAATACCCCCGCAAAATTTGTTTAAAAAAAAAGACTTGAACTGACATTATTAAATATTTTGCATGGTGTAAGATACAAAATAAAAAGGTACCATTTAGTCTTTCAATGTTCTGTAAAGCATTTTCTTCCAAAAGTTAAAGAAAATTATTAAATTTCAGGACCATTTTCTCCTGGGTGGATTTTCTTTGTACATAATTATCTTATTAATAGTGCATGTATTCGTCTATATAAAATACCAGCCTTAAATTTGGTCTATGAAAATCCCTTATTTTTGAAACAGTGTATTACACCATGCATATAAAAAAAGAGATAGCATTACTTTTGTGATTGAACCTAATTTAATACTAACTGAAATAATTTCCAATATTTTCCAATTTATTCTAAAATTCTGGCCGCACAGCATAGTCTGTCTCAAATACATTTTTTTTTAAATAATCTTATTTTTTTTTAATCAAAATTCTTCCTTAGTGGGTAAATAAAACATTATAACTAGTGATGGGCAAACTCCAATTAAAATTAACCTTTAATTCAATTATTGAAATAACCTTTCAAATCCGATTATTGGTTTATGTAATTAGAATTATGTGACGTCCCAGCAGTATATCCAACCAGCAACACTTTGTGTCATAAGAAATTACATTTCAATAATCAAGTGTCATGATAATGATCCTTATGAAACCTATATTTAAGGAAGGGTTGTATAAGTGAATTTATATGTGCTTATATCTTAAATAACTGTGGAAAGTGGACAAAAAAATATAACTTTTAGATTCTCTACTTAGTACTTACTATACTCCACAGACATAATTAAATTATCTATCTCCATTCATATACATACATTTCCTAGTAGTCATTCAAAATTATTAGGCATCAGGTCAAGCTTTGCTTTGTATGCAAAACGATTATAATGACAAAGCAAAACAAAACCAATAATTATTGTTAATAATTCTCTGAATCAATTTTCAACTTCATGTCGATAAGACTCTAGATTCATTTTCAGTGTGGAATGTATTCTCTTTAAATGCTGCCTTAGGTTTGTGGCACTACCAAAAAACTTTATATCTTTTGTGCATAATTTCTGATTTTTTAAATTAATTCCATACCACAGATCTCCTTGGATGATGAACTAATTTTTCAAAGTAAATAATATAAATCTAATAGTTCCTAATCTATTTGTATCATAGCAAAGTAAATAATTCTTAATTGTCATAGACCTTCCTAAACTGATTTTTGTTTGCTTTCAATGTTTTCATGTCACAATTCATAATTTACATAATGATATAATACAGTGTACATTACAAAACATATAACTAGAGTGTACACTGTACATCCTATTTGACACAGTAGTAATGTGCATAGGCTTCTGGTTTCTGCCTTAAAAATTCAATCAGATTAAAATAATCGAATCAGCACCATCCAATTATATTTGCCGAATATGCCCATTACTAATTATAATTCCATCGATTTGTTTCATATTTTGTACACCCATACCTGCATTATTATTTAACAAATACATAAAAAATTAAATGAATATTCGACTTACGCTAGCTGGTGGACTACTAAGGGGGTTATCTTCAACTAGCAAGTCTATAAGGCTCGTCATGTCTCGCATCTCTATTGGAAGTGTGCTAATCCTATTTGCCCTAAGGTCCAGCCTTACAAGTTTCAAATAGGTAAGTTCAACCGGCACAGCTAACAATAGGTTGTTTCGAAGAACTAACGACTGCAGCGATTTTAAATCACCCAGTCTTGGAGGTAAATGAGTTAGTTGATTGCATGATGCGTCCAGTTCTGTTAACTGGGACATTCGATTCAATTCGTCAGGTAAGCATGACAGTCTGTTGTTTGATACCAGTAAAATCTGAAAGCAAAACATTAATCTGTTACATGCATGTTCAGTTTGCACAAAAATGTTTTACCTACTAATGACGGATTTATTATTTTTTAGATTGTAATATTATTTGTATACAGATTCAACAATTAATAGTTAATATATTCATTAATATATTCATATTCATATATGCAGAACTGTTCATGGTTCCTCATCACAGTACGAACTATGGCCAGAACGAGTCGATTACAAGGACAGTTAAATTGGCAAAAAATAGTGAAGTAATTGATTTATTTGACACATCCATGTATTCATTCAAGAGTCAAATGAGGCACATTAATTTGTTGTAATTTAGTTTTAGTTTATTATGATTGTATTTGTAGATAATGTAATGTAAAAATTGTCTCTTAATATTTATGTTTTGTTGTAAATTGGCATGTCCGTATATAAATAAATAAATAATATATTAATCGACAAATGAGGTTTTAAAACTATACAGGATCTGCCACTTAAAACTCCCTGGGCCTACAAGTCTTGTGTTTTGTGATTTGATCATCTTTAACAAAACTACAGTAACAAAATATTAAAATTATTTTCATGGCCTATTCGAAGCCATAATAATTTTTTATACATTATAGCGTTAAAGAAAAAAATCGCCAGGGAAAATAATTAGTCAAAGGCGTTCATTTTGTAAAAATAATTAGTTTTTTAAAGTTAAGGCTGGCTTAGAAAGCCTTGAACAGACCTACAAAATAATATCTTAAATAATAACGGATATACAGGCTTGGAGAGTTTTTAAGTATTAGTGTATATTTATTATTTGAGTAGGTATCACTAGGAACTTGTCTCTATATGAACTTTATTAATTAGATAATATCAAAGGATTTGAGACATATTTAATAACAAAAATATATTACGTTTATTATAGATAGTAAGTATAAAATTATTTAATACAATAATGATTTCATAAACTAGGACTCATATAATAAATAATTAACAGATAATGGAAATAAACTTATGTGTCCTTATCTGTGTAACAACTACATATTTAAATGATTGAAGGTTAATTATTATCGATAGTGATATGTACTAACGTTGTCCTTAAAAAGTAGACAGATATTCCTCTACAACATAAACTTGGATTTTATTGAGACGAGATTTTTTTTATTTAAATATTCAAGAGTTACCGTCTTAAGCAAAATTTCATAGAGCTTATTACTTGTCCACGTGGCGACAAAATGGAGTTTTATTTATTAAGAGTTAAGAAACAGTACTTATAATAAAGTTAATCCTAAAATAAAGAAAAATAAATATAATGCAAATAAAGCTGTATGCAATTTTAAAAAAATAGACCAGTTTTTTTACAATGTTGTATCGTTCGTTTTTGATTTTTAGAAGTAGTTACGTAATGAAAAGTTCGAAGAAATTTCCCATTGGAAACAAAACGTCAACCAATGATTTTTCTTTTGATTATTTAAATAAAAAGAACGACGTCCCAATAAAACCCAGTTCTTCATATGAGCTGTACAGGATGCTTCTTAAGTAAAAGTTAAAAATTCAGGAGTATACTGTAGCCAAAAAAGTAAGTTAGTTAGTAAGTAGTTTGTTATATAAATGTGAGGTCTTAGGACAGCTATAGTGTAACAAAAATTATAAAAATAATCGGATTTTAATTTATGTGCATATTTAGTATGACAGTAGGTATGAAACAAAAAATTATCAGCTTTAGAAACTTATCAGAGGCAGAGGTGTGGGATCATCAAGCAAAAAATATATATATCACCCTGTATAATATTACAAATAAAATAGGTTATCATATGCGACATTGTATTATCTTGGATTTTTTTGTACTCCAAACCGATTAACAACAAAATTGATTTATTTGATCAACTGCATTTTTACAGTTACTTAAATTTGCTAAGGAAGCCATGCAAAACAATAATAATGAGCGGTCATCTTATTTAATATTGTGTATTATCAAGTTAAGCTCATTTTTTTAAAATTAAGTTTTAATAATAATAATAGGAGAATTTATATGAACTCCAAATCCAAGAATATTCGGAAAGGAAGATCACTGCAAATCTTAGCGTAAATCATAAATTAGTTTGGTCCATACTGGTACATCAACAGTTATACCCGTATAACATACACAGGGTGTAAGTTCTACTGCAGCAACTATCCTGCTCACCTACAATTTTGCCACTGAATTTTGCAAAAAGTTACCGCTGGCATATTGTTTACCAACAAAGCTAATTTTTCTAGAGATGCTGCAATGCACTTCCGCAATAAACACGTTTGGTCTGAGGAAAACACTAACACCATAATGAATTCTCGATTTCAACATTAGTTTCCTTTGAATGTACAGGTGGGTATTATTAGAAATTTTCTTGTTGGGTCTTACTTTTTTACCAAGAACTTTAACCGATGTCTCCTACAGACATTTCTTTGAAAACGTTTTACCTGAACTACTTAACAATGCTCCCTACGCGCTAAGACAAAGACTGTGGTTTATACACGACGCGGCTCCCCCACATATTAGATTGAACGAGGTACTTAACATCCAGGTCAACCTTGGCCACGCAGATCAACCGATATGAACCCTATTAATTTTTTTCGTCTGGGGACATCTCAAGACATTAGCTTACAAGGTTCACATTGAATCTGAGGAGTACTTATGTAACAAATTATAGCTGATCGTGATGTCAAAAGTGCTACTTCTGGAATTTTTGCATGTTTCCGAATTGTAATTTCAAAAAGATCTGAAGCATGTATTTTGGCTGAAGGAGTGATATATACATATATATATTGGCAGGTAATGATCGATTATACACACCTTCGATACTGGCAAGTTTCTAAAACTGTTTTTTTTATACCTACCGTCATACTGAATATACACACCAAATTTGGTTAAATTGTCTCAAGCGGTTTATAAATTAAAAACTGTTTTCTTTTAATTTTACTTAAGAAACACACTATATATATATATATACTATATGGTTCAAGAATAAATGGTAATAATGAGGTTCCTCTAGTTACATGTAACAAGTTTCATACAGTATTAGAATAGGAAACAGGAATAATTTACAAATGTGTCAGGGTCACTTCACCATGTGTGGGATTTAAGTACTGATGTGAAACAAAACAAGGCGTTTATTTATTTAACAAGACCACATATCAACGAAAAAGAAAGGAAATGCAACTATTGTAACAGATTACCATATTTGAATTAATAACAGTGATAAATAAAGTGAATAACATACTATAAACATAAATATACTATTGGATATATCATATATACTAAGTATATGATTGGATTATATTAATATCTTCGAGAAAATTAATTAAAAAATTACAGATTAAATTGAAGGGGTCAGGAAACTATGTACCACATATAAGGGCATCTATATTTGTCACTCTCTAATACATCCAACTGTTATGAACATATATGAGGTTTTTCTTAAGTAGAGGTCCAAATCCAGACATATTCTGTAGCCAAAAATATGTCTTTTTGTTTGTTATATAAATGTGGAGACAGCCATTGTTCAGCTACAGTGTGTCAAAAATTAAAAAAAAAATCAGTTTTTAACTTTCAATTTCTAAACCGCTTGATGATAATTTAACCAAATTCGCTGTGAATATCTAGTATCACAGTAGGTACGAAATAAAAACTTACCAATTATACCAACAATTATATCAAACCGTAATATGGCATTATATGTGCCATTGTATTATCTTCACTTTTTGTTTCTTTACACTTTTTTGTACTCCAAACCGATTAACAACAAAATTGATATATTTGATCAAGCGCATTTTTACGATACTCATTACGTTCACCTTCAGCCAAAATACATGTTTCAGATCTTCTGGAAATTGCACGTCAAACGCATACAAAAATTCCAAGAGTTGCTCTTAAATCACATTACAACCAGTTATAGTTTGTTAACGTAAGTGCTCCTCAAATTCAATTTGAATGTTTTAAACTAATGTCTTGTGATGTCTCGTAACAAAAAAATCAATAGGATTCATATTGGGTGACTTGGGTGGCTAACGTTGACCTGGTTCTCTAGTGCCTCGTCCAATATAAAATGTGGGGGAGCCCCGTTGTGCATAAACAACATTCGTTGTCTTAGCGCATAGGAAACATCAAGTGGTTTAGGTAAAACGTTTTCAAGAAAATGTCTGTTGGAGGAACCCGTTAAAGTTCTTTGTAAAAAGTAAGACCTAATAAGAAAATTTCCAATAATACTCACCCATACATTCAAAGAAAACTGATGCTGAAATCGAGATTCCATTATGGCATTAGGGTTTTAATCAAACTAAACATGCTTATTGTGGAAGTTTATTATAACGTGTTTATTGTGGAAGTTCATTATAGCATCTCTGGAAAAATTAGCTTCATTGGTACACAATACATCAGTGGTAAAGTCAACATTTTGATCAATTTTTTGTAAAATCCAGTGGCAAAATTGTAGGCGAGCAGGATATTCTTGAGGCAGTAAGGCTTGAATCCTTTATATGTGATATGGCTATAACTGTTGATGCTTCAGAATGGACCAAACTAATGTACATCAGATAAGCAGCGATCTTCCTAGTACTAGTATTTGAATCTTCGTCAATTGAATAGCTTCTTCCAACTCAGGCAATCTAACACTCAAAGGTCTTCCAGGAATTTGATCCTTCTGAAATGAGCCTGACTCCGAAAGACTTTGAAAAACATTTCTGAACATTCTTGGATTTTGTGTTGGATAATTTGGAAATCTTTCCACATAAATTCGTCCAGCACCATCGCAAGGCCATAAATGTAAAATTCAGCATTTGAATGTGCATAAGCCATTATTAAAACTTAATCTTTTTAAAAAATAAACTTTATTTGACAATACAATATTAAATAAAATGACGACCACAAAGTAATACTTTTAGATAACGGCTTCTTTCGCATCTTGTTTTGCATGTCCTACCTTAGATATTTTTAAGTAATTGTATAAAAATGTACTTGAGCAAATATAGTATATCGTTTTATTCGGATTAAAAATGTCATTTTTCTGGCGAGCAAATTTTTTATTTGCGAGGCGAAGCCTAGCGTAATCGAGTGGATGTAAAATTGCGAATTTTTTCTCCACCCGGAATCTCCCATTTAATCATTAATTTTTACACTTTTAATCTAAGGATTAAATTATTAAAAACTGTTTTTTTTTTTAACTTTAAAAAACTTATTCTTGGTTGCAGAATAAGCAACCTTTTTACCTTTACTTAAGGAACACCCCATAAATATTTAACAAATAGAAAAAAAATCGAATTGTTTCAACACCTCTTGTAACTTTATAAAGTTTTTTAATATAAAATATGCAAAAATACTTTTTTCCTACAAGAAAATTAACATCATTGCACTAGGACAAACGTGAATAATCTAATATTGTAAAAATATTAATTTATATTAAAAAAACTAAGCATATGGGTGTCGGAAGATATGTCGCACATGTATCTTTTAAAATAAACTTCATATTAAATTATAAAATATAATATTGACAATTTTTCCAAGTTATGCAAACCAATTGTTTTGCATCTAATGAACAATTTTAAGCTTTGTAAAAACCCTCTTAATTACAATTTTATTCAAATAATTTCTTGACACATTACATAGATCTCATTTCTATCTCACTGAATTACGAAAAATTGATTGTTCCTGTTTTTGACTGTTCTTGAGTAAGTTATGTTAATACGAAAGTACATTAAGAATTTAATTAATAGAATATTTCTGATAGTTTCAAATCACATTGAATAAATATTTTATTGAAAATATATAGGTAGATTTTTCTCACCTGTATGGGTAGCTGGCATATTTCTCTTGGAAGATTGGTCAGTTGATTCCTGCTTAAATCTAAAAAATTTAGGCATTGGAGTGTGCTTACTGTGTCGGGGATAAACCGAATTGCGTTGTGATAGCAGTGAAGCTTCTCTAAAAAATTAAAGCCTGTCACTTCTTCGGGCAGTTCGCTAAACCGATTTTTTGACAAATCTGGAAATAAAAACATATACTTAAATATATCATTCTCTAATAGAAGATGGGAGCACGTTTTGATCACAGATTTTTTTAATCAAAAAAGACAATTTAAATCAAGTACGAGCCCTAACAACTATATGTTGGAACAAGCATTTATTTTTTGAATCATGTGACAATCTATCAAAATGAGTTGACAGATTTTCTTGTAATTTTATGTATGCGTTAACAACATATTCCTTGCCATTTTAAGCCATTATTAACCGCAAACTACCTTTCCTTTTTATGTTATAGTTTATTTAATTATAAAAATGCTTGAATTTGGTGACAACTAAATGTTGGATTGGAACAAGTAAATTTTATAATAATTGAAATACAGTTACTAAGATGTAACATCGCCATTAGCCTTAACAACCGCTTGAATTCTAGCAGGCATAGTATCAACAATGTCTTCACACATATTCGGTGAAAAATGCTCCCAAATATCTTGCAATTTGGCGTGCAACTGGGGAATTGTCCGCTGCGGATTGTTTCTCAGGTGTTGCTTCATTTTATTCCACAGTGTCTATTGGATTAAGATCCGGACTGCTGGCTGGATGTGATAACATCTTTATATTGCTATCCCCAAACCATTTTTTTGTAGATTTTGCCGTATGGCATGATGCACTGTCCTGTTGAAATACAAAATCTTCGTTTGAATATAATTTTGGGATACTTGGTAGCAATGCGGTATGAAGAATGTCTTGATATTTCTCCGCATTGACAGTGCCTTCTATAAATTTCAAGGTGCCTAAACCCTTTGCTGACATGCATCCCCACACCATAATACCTTTTGGAAACTACACTATCCTTTTAAGACAATCCTTATGAAAAGCTTCAGTCATATCTCGGATTACACGTTTGCAATAGTTGTCTACACATACATCAAATTTTGATTCGTCGCTAAAGATAACTTTATGCCAGTCACTTTTCGTCCACGACAGTTTACACTTTGCCCAAATGTATCGATTTTGCTTTTGAATTGTGGTCAGTAACGGTTTTTCCTTGACCTATAAATTTCAGTCATTTAGAAATAAACGTACTGCATACAAAAATATATGAAACATACATTATAAAAACTCAAACTACATTTGCGAATATATTTTGGGCAACATTCTCTTGAAACATTCAATCCAGTTTCATTATTCCACCGTGCAGTAATCTCTCTCAAAGTTCCCTTCTTCCTGACTTTCATACTTAACCAAATGCCTTAAATTTCTTTGAGAAACTACTTTCGGTCTACCAGAACTTTTACCGCTAACTTCAATATTTGCAATTTCTCTGTATTTTTTTATAATGTAAAAAATAGTTGTCTTTGCTAGGGTTAATTCACTTGTGATATTATCCATAGGCTGGCTTCTAAAATATTATTTCGCGTATTTTTCTATCAATAGACTTTCCTCGTTCCATTATTACAAGTATAATTGCGAAATATGAGTAACTATCGCGACACAACAAACTGCTGGTAAAACGTCAATACAACAATATGATTTGTCAAAAGACTACTTGTTTTTATTTTAATGCGTACTTAATAAAAATATGAAATTGTGTGTATGTGTTCCAACATTTAGTTGTCAGCAAATTTGAACATTTTATAACTTAATAAATTATAATAAAAAAAGTAAATGTAGAGTGCGGTTAATACTGCCTTAAAATGATAAGGAATATGTTGTTAACGCATACATAAAATTACAAGAAAATCTGCACGCATTTTGATAGATTGACACGTGATTCAAAAAATAAATGTTTGTTCCAACATATAGTTGTTAGGGCTCGTATACGCAAAAATTAAGCCTACTAAGATATAGGCCTGCTTCATGTTGTACTGCAAAACAATATATTTTTATATAACTTTAGAACGTTTTAGGCTAGAAAATTTCTATGTATGTATTTTTATATAAAAAAACATGCACTTTATTTTTTGGGTTGACTGACTAAGCTCTACTCATTCTACACTCTATAATGGTACGAAAATTGTCACAATCGAAATCTTGAAAACGTCTCAAAGTCGCTATCCAGTTTCAACATGACACGATTCAGAAAATACAGAAACAAATCTTTAGAAAGCAGATAACTTTTTTTTGCAAAATTAAATGATTATGTTAGTTAATTATAGCCCTACTTATAAAAAAGAGATGACCAAGAGATCCAAAAGACACTTTGCACTCATTTTCTTACGTTTATACCTGTTGTGCTCAAATAAAGATGAGATGCGTACAATCGTTTGCAATAATAATGACACTCTTTAAAATGAATTTTGCGATTTCTTTGACTGCTGACATATTTGTAATGGAATTTACTTTCAACTTTTAACCTTAGTTGTTTCACTCACCAATAGAGACTTAATGAAATTTCTACTCAGAACTTCTAGAAGTTCAAAAACTCTATTGAAGGAGTGTCATTATTATTGCAAAATCATGTAACTACCAATAAAATCTCTAGTTTCGCTTATTGCAATTTATGTGGAAAAATATAGTTTCACAGTACGCAGATATTGAGAAGGTTATCTCAGTAGATGTTGACTTATTATTACAGGTAAATTGTCTATCTTTGATACAAGGAGGTTGTGATAAAACGTGCCCTCAACCTTTCTAGGACACTATGTACTCTATTGACACTAACGAATTAACGACAAGATAATCATACACAATATTTGTTGTATCAATAATCAGAATAATATATAAAATTATACAAATATATTTAAATGTAATTAAAATGCGAGCCAATTTTATTAGACCTTGATAATAATAATCAATCTTGGTGAATTGCATATACCAGACAGTTGTATTTTTAGTTTATGATAAATTACAAACTTCCTCAGACATAACCAAAAACAGAAACAGAAACTGAAAACACGTGCCAAAATCATAATTCCAGCCATAGGCGCACGTATACGTTGTCAGAACGGTTCAAAATATGAGATGTGTAGATTAGATAGTACGTTATATAAGTACGATGCAACCATTCACTTATGAAATTATGACTGCGATCGATTGATTACCGCAAAACGTTTAGTTAGACTGTTGTGAACTTATAGTCTAAGAGCCAGTGGCCGGCAACCTATAAGTAAATGATTATACCTGAAATTTTGCACAGTGAGTCTCTTATACCTATCACTCATGATGTGGGGACTCGCTAAGCCCGATATACAATTATTATTATATAAAAATAACAAAGGCAGTCGATTACCGTGCTTCTAAGGTCATGGCAGACACTTGTGAAATTGGCAAAAATTATAAATTACAAAAGTATGTATTTGATTAAATCTGATTTTTGACGTTAAAAAACTGTCAGAAATGTCAAGCATTGTAATCGACATCACCAAATCTCAGAACCTGTGCCAGAAATAGAGGTTATTTGTTACTTATATTATTTTAATTTTAATTTACTCAGTGCTAAAATCAGTAAGATCATCAGAACCCTATAATACAATACATGTCAAAAGTAAAACAGGCGACATACTGACAGGAGAAGAAGATATAATGACAAGATGGAAAGAGTACTTCGAGGAATTACCAAACGCATTAGAAAATACGGAGTCATACGAGGATAGTACATTAAGAGGCCTAGATGTAAATGCAGAAGTAATAACGTTAGAAGAACTAAAAGATACCATAAAAGATCTAAAAATGGCAAAGCACCAGGGAAGATAAAATAACTGTAGAAATGATAAAACAATTAGGAGAAAAGGGTCTAGATATGTTACTTAAAATATATAATAAAGCGTGGCGTGTTGAACAGATACCAAGAGACTGGCAAGTGTCATTAATAGTACCAGTATATAAAAAGGAGATATTAAAGAATGCAATAATTATAGAGGAATAACATTATTGAGCACAGCAATGAAAATCTATGAAAAATTCTTGATAGAAAAATTAAACCAATAATAGAGGAGACATTAGAACAATCTCAGAGTGGATTCAGAAAAGGAAGAAGTACGCAAGATCACATATTTACAATCAAGCAAATAATAGAGAAACAAATAGGCAACAAAACAAAATATTTCTTGCATTCATTGATTTAGAGAAAGCTTTCGATAAGGTGCCACGAGGAAAAGTATGGGAAAGTTTAAAGAGAAGAGGTGTAAATGAAAAGAAGATAAGAGTAATACAGAGTGTATATAAGAACAATATCAACTTTGTGATAAAAGATAACATGAAGTCGGATGCATTTACAACAAAAGAAGGTCTGAGACAGGGTGGGGGACTTAGTCCAACGCTTTTTATAACGTTTATGGATGAAATAATAAAAAAATGTGCATTAGAAGTAAAAAAGTTAAACATCGGATATAGAAACCTACAAAGGGTCGATATTTCAGAAGGAGCATTTGCCGATGATATAGTTATCTTGTCAGGAAGTAAGAAAGATTTGGAGCACAACTTGAATGTATGGAACTCGGTACTCGAACAAAACGGAATGAAAATGAACAAGAGGAAAACTAAAGTCATGATGTTAGGAGATAAACAAGAAATAGTTAATATAAAATTGGAAATGAAAATATAGAGCAAGTGGATGTCTACCAGTATTTAGGAGTGGAGATAGAAAAATGGAAAACAAGAGGCAGAATTAAATAGACGAATTGAAAAACAATAAAACTATATTATACAATGAGTAATAAGTTTATAGGAAAAAGAAATCTCACAGAAAACAAAACTAAACGTTTTTAAACCAATATGTCGTCCAATTCTGACATTCGGCTGTGAATCATGGGTTCTATCTAAAAGACAAAAAGCAAAATACAAGCAATATAAATGAAATACTTACGAAGAATAAAGGGTATAACAAGGGAAGACAAAATAAGAAATGTTAAGGTTAGAGAGGATTTAAAAATACAGTCCATATTAGAGTTTATTGAGAAAAGGCAGCTGAGTTGGTGGGGACACTTACAAAGGATGGATAGTGCAAGACCGGTTAAGAAGGTATAGCAAGCTAGGACGCAACATAAAAGAGGAAGAGGACGACCAAGAACAACATGGGATCAAGTAATTGGAAAAATAATACAGAAAAGAGGAAAGACGTGGACAGAAGCAAAAGAACTGGCAAGAAATAGACAAGATTGGAGAAAATTTGTGTATGGTTAAGAAAAATTACTACCCACACCACAATGTGGTAAAAGGGTATTTTGATTATATATATATATATATATATATATATATATATATATATATATATATATATATATATATATATATATATATTATTTTAATATAAAAAGGTGCTAAATATAATAAATAATAAAAATAAATGCCTAATTTGTTAGATCTAAAATTTTAAAATTTTCAAACGGCAGTTTTGTTAATTTAATAACGAAGTTGGTTAAATTTTCATACCTCTCGCACCTGAGTAACAGTTTGGTCGGCCTCGCCGGGCTTAGCGAGTCATCACTTCATGAGTGATAGGTATAAGAGACTCACTGTGCAAAATTTCAGGTATAATCATTTACTTATAGGTTGCCGGCCACTGGCTCTTAGACTATTATAGTAACGCAAAGTTAGTGCCGTTTCACATGAAGCCGTATGGTCAGAACGGATCGTCAGGCCTGCAGGACGTATAAGCACACATAAATTAATATATTTATTTGTGGTATAAGGAAGCACTATATTTCTCTCTTTTATCTGTGCACTAAATGTTTAAATGCATACCTAATTTCACATGAAGGGCCGAAAGTCCGAAAGTTTTGCTACGATAGGCACACGTCGACCCCGTGTGTCGTCGTATAGTCACAACTCGCGCGAATTATTTAATGGCTGGAATAGTCTCAATATTTTATCCAATTTTGCTAACTATGATGTTTTCCGTTATTTTCATCATAAAACTGTTAAAGCTCAAGTTAAATTTAGTAATCCTACGAAAATAGCGATAATATTCCTGTTTTGCGAGATTCGCAAAAAGTTGACTCTTTCCCGCCATTAATAATTTAAATCAAAATCTGCGAAATTCACGAGAATTTTCGCGAATTTCATGTCCATGAGGGCAAGATTTAACCTTACAGCATTAGAAGGAAATGTGAATAAAAGTACACCAATCATAATATTTAATCATATAACAAGTGCAACTCAAATACTTGGTCATGCTTTAATACCGTATTATAAATTAAATACATTTACATTCTTGTTGCTTTCATTAAGAATAAATAGGATAGATATAGTTATGGAATACAAGCGAGAATGTACAGGTCAAATGATATTCTAATACTTCGGTCCACTATCCATCACCGCCTAAAGTTTTCTTTCTACCGACACTCTTCTTCCTGTCTATCCATTCAATATGGCTTGACGGCGATTCGTTGTACCAACTTGTGTGTCCCGCGACTGGTGCGAAAGATTTGAGATCCTCCCACTACAAATAAATAGTAGTGATGGACGTGAAGGCTTGCCAATATAGATATCATTGTCTATTGCGCTGATATATATTCACTGATTTTGTTTCTCTTTCCAAATCTGTCACTAGTCGAACTAAATGTTTATGAAAGAATATTGTAGCTCACCATTACTTACTTATAGGCAGTTTATACATGTTTATTTATTGAGAACCCGTTAAATATACAGTGTGTCCACGTTCAAAGGAATAAACAAAGGTATTAAATTTAACTTTTTAAGATTTTGAAACTATACATAATCTCACGGGCGTAGCCAAGAGGGGGGTTTTGGGAGTCCAAACAATTACAAACAATTGACATCGATCTCATCACGGCATTCAAACATGTAGATGATGTTATTAATGTCTTACAACTCCTGAGAAACAAAACTGACGTCGAATATCTTCATCTCTATGAAGACGCAAAGGTTTTACTGGAAGAAAATGGTGGTATACTGCGAATGCCACGCGTCGTCGGAAGACAATTAAATAGACTAAACATTCCTGCATCGGATGTATGCACGTATTACAAAATTAATTTGTTCATTCCATTTCTTAATCATACAATTCAACAATTGGTTGAAAGGTTTACCAAACATCGTAAAGTAGTATCAGCATTATCTGGTGTGCTACCTTCAAATTTTACTGCCAGTTCTGAAATTGAAGAAGCAATTTTCATGTACTCGTCACTGCTTCCCGAAAGCAACATATCAGTGGTTAAAGCAGAACTTGAAGTATGGAAAACAGTGATGACAAGTATCTCGCCTACCCCAAAATCTAGTTTGGAATGCCTAGATATGTGCAATAAAAACCTTTATCCTAATATTTACACATTACTACAAATCTTGGCTACCATTCCTGTATCCACTGCTACCCCAGAAAGGTCTTTCTCCAGCCTAAGGAGATTGAAAAACTATCTACGAAACACTACAAGTGAAAACAGACTTAATGGTTTGGCTCTCATGAACATTCACTATGGAACAGAAATTCATGCAGATGAAGTAGCGGATATATTTGAAAGAAAAAGTCGAAGATTTCTTCTTTAATGGTTTTAGATTTAGCGCAGACGAACGAAATTAATTTAACCATTTCACTTAAAGTTAAGAACTTTCTTTATAAATACCTATGTCGTAATTTTTCCGATGAATATATAGATATTAAATTTCATGTAAGTATATTTTTGTTGTCTTATTTACTTCAAACCAAACCCCCCCCCCCAAAAAAAAAAAAAACAACTAAATCCTGGCTACGCCCGTGCATAATCTTTTACTGAAAACATCGTTGTTAACATTAGAATACCATCCTTTAAATGGTGCTTGTATGTTGAATTCTAGACGAACAAAAATGATGATAGTAACCCTTCATTAGTACCCACCCGAAATGTTTAAAAGTAATAGAATTTCACGCTCTTTTTTTAAAAAAAAAAGATATATATCAAAAAATGCAGATTATATATTGTTTGAACGTGGCCTAGGCTTGTTTTTGATTTCTAATTTGACTACCTAATTCTAGAACAATTCTAAATAATCATCCAGGTGCATCTCAGATTTTTAATAATACTTGGTCAAATAATCTTGCGCGCCTATGTTACGAGGAGGATGGGAAAAAGCCGTCGGCTCACGCCATACGCGTGCTCCGAGTACCTACTTCTATCGATTGAAATTTTGTCAAAAACAGATGTTTAAAATGGCTAGACCATGTGCTCCGGTTTGTATTCAACCCCAGTGGCATTCACGCCTACATGTGTGGCATCAAAAAAAATTCAAAGCTTGTAATATTTTCTCTTTCAGTATAGGTATAGGTAATCTTTTTGAACAATGTTTTTTACATTTTTGTAAATGTTTCAGGAATATAGGTACTCGTTTACATATTAATTTTGCAACAAAAACATAGAAATTGATTTTAGCAATTGTAAATCAAAAACAAATATCTAAAATGTTTATATGAGTGACAGGTTTATAAAATTTAGATAGAAAAGTAATTGGATTATGCTTTTGGATTATGTAATTCAGGATGTCTAAAAATACGTTTAAGTTTGCAGACAATAGTCCACAACCAACTTCTTTTTGAATAAACAAGAATAAGAAGTATCAAAATAACAACCATTTTAAATATTAATCTAAAAATTCAAATGACACTGATTTTAAAATCTCTACATTTTAGGCAACTGCTGCATATACCAATTAGCAAAGCATCTAAATAGTTCAAACCGGACTCAGTGGACGTTATAAATACGCAAAAATATAATGTTTTGAACTGGGTTGAACACATTTCGTCGCAAAAAAAACAGCTTTATTCATGTGTCATCACTCTCATCATCATTAATGTATTTTTATAATTTCTTGTTTAATCTTGGCAATTTCTAATACTGTTTTTTAGACAATAATATATCAAACATTGTTACAAAACTTAAATGAAATAAAGTAAACAGTGTGAAATCACAAAGTTGACATATAACCAAACTTTTTTTAAATGATATCCTGTTGCGAGGATACTTCGCTTACATGGAATTATCTTGCATGCTCTGTAATACAGGGTGTCCCAAAAGTCACTAGCTGATTTCAAATTTCAATAACTTTGGGTACATTGATTTTTTTTAAATTTTGTTTCAGATTTAGAAAATAGAAGCTTGGGAGATTTGTTATGGAGAAATTCACCGTTGAGCAAAGAGTCGCTATCGTGAAACTCTATTTTGAACACCAACGATCGATTGTCGAAAGTCAAAGAGCGTTTTGCAGACGTTTCAATGCAAGAAATTCGCCCTCAGCAATGACTATACGCAACTTAATTACATGTTTTCTTTGCATCAAAGTCTGTAGCCGACCTCCCTCGAGCAGGTCGACCACGTTCCGCCAGAACAGAAGAAAACATTGAACACGTGTTGTCTGAAATCTATGGGACGCAGTTGATGAACAAGCTGTATTTTGTAGGCAAACATGCGCAACTGCTTCAAAATTCTATGGAGACTGGAACGGGAGAGCCCTAGCTGAGTACAGCGTCGCCTAATGGATGTTTCCGCATTATCTTCTATGCTGGCCTCCACGTGTTCAATGTTTTCTTCTGTTCTGGCGGAACGTGGTCGACCTGCTCGAGGGAGGTCGGCTACAGACCCCTGTTGTCGAAAACGTGCAATTAAGTTGCGTATAGTCATTGCTGAGGGCGAATTTCTTGCATTGAAACGTCTGCGAAACGCTCTTTGAGTTTCGACAATCGATCGTTGGTGTTCAAAATAGAGTTCCACGATAGCGACCCTTTGCTCAACGGTGAATTTCTCCATAACAAATCTCCCAAGCTTCTATTTTATAAATCTGAAACAAAATTTAAAAAAAAATCAATGTACTCGAAGTTATTGCATTTTGAAATCAGCTAGTGACTTTTGGGACACCCTACTAGGTATATGCTATTTTATTTTATTAATTATTATAATAAAAGTCAATAATGTTCTATAAATTTAAGTATATAATTTTCATAATTCTTTTAGTTTGTCATTCGGGTGAAACTTCTTCTAATACCTACCTATTGCCAGAATATCGCGAAAGAAGATATTTTTTGGCACTTATGTTCAATGTATACATATAAGGTTGAAAATCGATTTAGTAAAAAATTGAGAAATTATACATGACAGTGTGTACTGTGGGGTTGCCTATTATTTGGCGTATGTAACGTAACTACTAAATGAGTCAATTACTATCACACGAAGTAATGCATGTTCTTTGAAACCAAACAACCAATTCTAACCCCTATCAGAATCAGAAAATTATTAAAATCACAAAGGTTAGTTGTTTTCTAAAGAAAATAATAATAATTATTATTATGCTGAAAACAATTATGCTTTCATTTATCTTTAATTACTTTAGTTGAAACTAATAACAACAAAAGATGTGCATAATTAGTAGAAGATTCTATAACAGAATATTTGAATTTCAGTTGGCGAGGTTCGAGGTTGGCAGCAATGAAATTGGCCGACAAATTGTGGTAAATATTGAAATGTGCTCAATAAATTGTGAAACTGATGATTTTTTTAACACATAAATATGTATCAACTTATTGTTCATTAAACAGCTATAATAAATTTTAAAAATATCTTTCCATTATTGAGGAACGGAATATAATAATCACCCTGTATAAAGGTACGAGAGTTTCCACATCCAAAATCCAATTTCAATAACAATTAACATCACACCATAAAGTAAAACTCGAGAACTCTAAAACTTACATCAGCCTGGTGTAGCACGTTCCACGTACATTTTAAAGCCCATTGTCAACAAAAAGGGAAACGTCCGAAGCTCGCACGTGCCCCTAATGTGGAACCACAGGTGCTTCGAGGACACCTGCAAGTAAAACTTGCCAGGGTTGCTTTCAGACATTCATTGCAGAATGTATAAGCAGGTATTGAGACAATGAGCGCAAGTGGCGCATGTAGATGTTCTAGCCAGCAACTACTTGCTTGCCTCTGCCTTTTATAGCCTTACGTCCAGGAGTAAGCTAGAGCTAGAAAATATAACTATAACTAAATAACTAAAATAATAAGTAAAAACGATGTCTATGCAGTAAACAAATACTAAACTGAGTACGATCCGCGTTTCTCAATTCTACTTACCATTTAAGTTCCTTTAGTTTCAGTTCTGTGGCGTGGGACTGTGATCTTTGAAGATCATGGGAGGTGGAATCGATGTTTACATAGTCGTGTTTGTTAAATAAACGGAAAATAAAAATCTGTTTCAATCTCTATTCATTAGCCGTCAGCAAATTATACAAACAAATAAGTAACCTAAATAATTTAATTGAGCACATATGGTACCGATAGATAAAAAAGTGAACGATAAAACCGAGGATAAAACATCTCAACGTTCTTAGTGAACAATGGATTCTCACATACAGTGTTGACTACGGATTGGTTGGCATTATAAAGCGAGTTATGATAAATTGAGAAATGTATAATACAAGTCGCCAAAGATAAACGAAGACGGTTAACATTTAGTTGTTGCGAATATCCTGTAGATCTTTATCTCTTCGTCTAACAACCGAAAAAGTAACTCTTCTATTGTCTCACAAATTGTTCTCTGCATTCTGTGCTGTCCAAAAATGGACAGACCTAAGTATATAAAACATGCAAAGATTGGGAATATACATACATATGCCATACGCCTAACCATTAGCGTCATTTCATACAAATAGGTGCAAAAAACGCAACAGTGAAATTTTTGGTAAAGTTAGAAGTCACAACTTTTTTGTTTTTAGGCTAATTTTCATAATTTTTTGAAATTTTAGATAAACTGATCAACTTTAATCCACGTATTTAGCCGTTTGATAAATGTTGGCCTTTTAGTCATTATACAGGGTTAATTGAAAGGTTGCTTCATGACCTTAGTTTTAAAACGCCTTGTGGAATAATTTCGTTACCAAATTTCTGTAAAAGGTCAATATTCATTACGAACCATTCATTTCCTACAACTTGTTTTTTGGTTCATGTCTTCATGTGCATTGGTTCATTTTAAGAGCAAAATAAACATGTCACTACTTTAAAAGCAATTTGTTTATTTTTTGACGAGAGGGCCTTGCTCATTGTTACCCTAAATGTCAGTTTAATGACGTATTTTTCCATACGACGTTCTTTACTACTGTCATGGTTTTAAGTGCTGAGAATTGCGCAAAAGCTGTTGCACTTGTTGAAGACGGACGTAGTTATGAATATGTTGCAAGAATCCTTCATGTTCATCGCTCTACCGTGAAAAGAGTAGTCGAACGTTTTCGGCAAACTGGCAGAAATACGCGTAGGGCCGGCTGTGGCAGAAGACGAAAAACTACTGCTGTTGATGACAGATTTCTTCAAGTTACAACTTTGCGGGATCGCCATTTAACATCAGTACTGGCAAGAAATCAAGTCCGAGGTAGAAACGTAAGTGTATGGGACAGTTCGTCGAAGATTAAATGAGTTTGGTCTAAAAGCATACAGACCAGCAACTGGACCAAAACTGCTTCGGCGTCACCGAGTAGCTAGGCTGCAGTTTGCCACTTAACATTTGAATTGGAACTTAGAGCAATGGCAGAATATTCTTTTACTGACGAATCCAGATTCTGCTTACATTCTCCAGATAGACGGAAAAGGGTGTGGAGAAGGGGCGGAGAAAGATTTGCAGAGTGCACGTTTAGTCCCCGTCTGTCATGGAGGCGGGTCAGTAATACTGTGGGGAGGAATAACTCGAGAGGCCCGCACAGACTCGGTTGTCGTTGCTGCATCGTTGACTGCTCGCCGATATATAGAGGAGATATTAGCCAATCACGTTATACCTTTCGGTGTAATTGTCGGTAATGACTTTATCCTCATACAAGATAATGCGCGGCCCCATACAGCAAGACACAATACCTGGCGGAAGTTGAAATCAGCAAAATGAACTGACCACCATGTTCGCATGATTTGAACCCCATAGAGCATGTGTGGGATATGCTAGGTAGGCGATTCAGAGATCGCGAAGTACCTCCCGCTGCGGTAAATGAGCTCCGTTTAGCCCTTCAGGAGGAATGGCAAAATATTCCTCAAGACGCTATTCGTAACTTAATAGACAATATGGATCGCCGTATGCAGGCAGTCATTAGAGCCAGAGGTGGCAATACAAAATATTAGGTTAAGTTTAAAAAAAAATGTTTCTTTAGGTTACTTAAGTTGAAGTTGAATTGGTTTGTTAAAAATTAACAAATTTCTTTTAATGTAGTGACATGTTTATTTTGCTCTTAAAAATGAACCAATGCACATAAAGACATGAACCAAAAAACAAATTGTACCTTTTACAGAAATTTGGTAACGAAATTATTCCACAGGGCGTTTTAAAATGAAGGTCATGAAGCAACCTTTCAATTAACCCTGTATAATGACTAAAAGGCCAACATTTATCAAACGACTAAATATGTGGATTAAAGTTGATCATTTTATCCAAAGTTTTATAAAAAAAATTATGAAAATCAGCCTAAAAACAAAAAAGTTGTGACTCTTCAAACTTTACCAAAAATTTCACTGTTGCGTTTTTTTTGCACCTGAGTGTACATACTGATTTTAACAACATTAATAGTTATTTATGCAACAAGTACAAAAAGTAAGTGTTTATTGCACGCGACGTGAAATTGTCCAACGAGGCCGTCAGGCCGAGTAGGACAACACGTCGAGTGCAATAAGCACTTTTTGTACGAGTTGCATACAATATTTTTTCTACGTTCATGCAAAAACCAAAAAAATGTTATTTAGATGACACTAAGTTTTCTTTTTTGCATGAACGTAGAAAAATATATTTAAGCTCTAAAACTCCAATTTACACATATCCGTCCGTAGTTCGTGAAAATAGTACACTATCAAATAAAGTGATCTGAATATATTTATCATGCAGTTGATCAAAACATACCGGCTTGATAAGCTTTTCATCCATTCTAAGCAATAGAAAAATCTGGTCAGATTGTCTGTGGAATTACAAAAGTTACTGACTAAAATTGTAGAGGATTCATTTTGCAATAAAAATGTTTTTAAAAAATTTTGTATGACCAATAGTTTACCCGATAAATGCTAAAAATAATTTAACCCCCTTTTCCAAGATGGCGGCCGAAGCTGGAAGCTACTGAACGGACACTCAAGCAGTACTGACAGCACTGATACGGTACTGTAACGGATGTGTATAAACACGCCAATTCAAAATCTAAGCAACAATTTTTTATTTTTGTGTGTAAATAGACCTTAAAGAAGAGAACGCATTATGAGGTCGCGGTCTAGACGCATCGCGGACCGCTCTGTACCGAGCTGATCATAGACTTTTACAAAATCAGTCGCATATGTCGTTCTCTATGCGCTTCCAATTTTTTTCTACTGTAGATACTATTTAGATGTCAAAATATGTTCCGTGGAAGATGTATTTTTATTAGCTCTTTTATTTGACGCGACTCCCGACCTACTAGTGCAAACGTGTCCATTTAAAATCATTGGAAGATTTTTCACTAGACGAGAACGAGACTAGCATGGTACACGGTGCGCCTAGACCGCGACCCCATAGTGCATTTCCTCCTTAAGTATTCTTTAACCGCTGTTTATCAGATATCTTATTCATAGCATATTTATTGCGTATAAACTTATTTTGTTTTTTCTTATCTAAGTATTTACTACATACTCAGCTGATAATCACTGAATATTAAAAACATTAACATTTGGCGTAATAGCTGGACATATATATCTATTTTTTTACAAAAATGAATTGACGGAAGCCTTAAAGAATTTCAAATTGATTTTCAGTATTCGCTCTGTTTTTATAATGTTCAGAACTTTGTTGAAAAGTTGTTAGGCGACCATTTGTTTTTGTTTTTTTTTACTCCACGTGCCCGACATTGTTTGTCAAATTTCTTCAGTCTTTTGTTAATGTTAAGTGTGGAATTAATATAATTTGCTATTATCCTCTGAATAAAGTTATATAAATTTTGAATAGTTGGCTCAGATGATAGCTGTGTACACTGAGCTCATCACTTTTAACGCAACTTTTCCTGAATTATTTAACAATTTCCAATATTGTGTGCGTAGTGGTTATCAATATCTTTACTTTTAGTAACATACTAAAGAACTTGTGTCTTGTTGAAAGTTAATAAGCAAGAACAATATACCATAATTTAAAGATTTCTAGACGGTAATGATGCAATTATGTGCAACGCAATAAAAAAGAAAAAATATAGAACCTGATCAGTATTGCCAACTGTTAAAAAAAGTTCCGCTAAGTAGGTACAGGTATAAAATTCGTTAGATTGAAATTCGCTAAAATGTATATCCTTAGAAAATGTACCCCTTAATAAGATGAAATACATATATTTTAATAAATATTTCTGGCTCTTCTAATGTAAAAAAAAATAAAAAGTAAGTAACAGATGTTATATATTATTATTTTTATTGCAAATTATCAATTATTTAATAAGCTAAATTCTGCTAACCAAAACTATATACTTAATCCGTTAAAAATTACGCTATCCGCAAGCCATATACGAATGAAATTCCGCCAAATCTGGCGGAGATTCGTTAAGTTAGCCACGCTGACCCCAATTTAAGATAGTCGTATCAATAAATTATTTTTACATCTGTCTCAACCACTCAACACCATCTAATTAAAATTGTTCTAAATTTTAGTAAAATGTCGACATAAAGTGCTTCGTATTGCCTCATATCTAAAAATAAAAATATAATACCATTAAACTGAAGCCTTATTGCTACAACTACACAATGGATTTGACTCTGTACGTGTCATCCTTAAAACTGATAAGCTCATACATATGCTAATAGACCAATGACGAAGAATTTCAATTAGCTACTTTAAAAAAATGAATTGACAATTCCACGTTAATGTTAAGAAATCACAATTTTCGTGAACAGAAACACAGTGAAGACACCATTTACAAGATATTTGACATTTAATATTTTGAAAATTTATTCAGTCACAAATAAATGTAGCTAATTTTGCAAAATTTCGTGGTTGTAGTTAATAATTAAACTGTTTCCGAACTAGTTTTTGACGTTTTGGGAAACATATCGCTTTCTTATTGGGAACTGATATTTGTTATACGAGTAATATACTGATCCATATTGTTCTGGTTTGAACATGGTTTGTTTCAGGGACTTATGATGTACCATATCTTAATATTTACCGACGAGTTGTTTCCTCGGATAATTGTATGCCTTCGTTTGAGCTGAACAACTTCGTCGCAGGCGCAACGTAGAAGACACGATTGAGAATTTAGTAGATTTGGCGGGTAGGGAGTTAGAGGGAGAGCAATAAAGGGAAAGGAAGGTGAATGGATAGAGAAAAAGAAAAGAACAAAAGAAAGAGAGGAAGGGTAGTAAACAGACAAGCAAATAGAGACACATACATTTTGGCTAACATTTTACAAAGAAAAATTGATAATGGAGATAATTAGAAGCGATACACGCACGAACTACTTGGGATTTGATAACAAATCACATAAAAATTAAAGACCGGAACGTGATGCCAGTGAGTTTAAGCTATGTATATACCTAAACTATTTGAACTAATTTTTATTGAACCAGAAGACATACGGTTGGTTGGGTTTTTAAATATATCCCAACTAGCACAATTAGTCGGTGAAACGTTGCTACGACTATCAAATTATTTTAAGTGTTTTGCCACTAGTCATGAGCACGTCATATAAACGTTCCCATTACGTGCTTGCGACTAAAATGGGGAATAAGTTTTTGGTGCCTGCTACGTTCCGCTGACGTTTCCGGAACGTGTACGGCCACGTTCCAGTGACGTTTTGGTTCCGTGGAGGGGACGTCGCGGCATGGAAACCACAACTTTTAAGGAAGGGCTCGTCTGGTTCACGGATGAGTATAAGAGGAACCAGGGCTCAGGAGCGGGGATCTATGGAGTGCGATCAAGAGTGAATTTATTTCACTCTCTAGGGAAACACACCACGATCTTCCAGGTTCAAGAGTATATCAGGAAATACGTAAACCAGCATACTCAAATATGCATAGATAGTCAGGCGGCTTTACGCAGACTTATGTTCTTCATGATAACCTCTTGTGTGGTTCTTGAATGTGTCAAGGGAAAATCGTGTGTGCTGTGTTGCAAAACCCATTGATGACTGGATCAAAGAGTGATCAAAGAAATATTAGTTGGGTGAATCTGGTCTGTCAGGTCAGGTCTTTTATAGAGCAACTATGGGCTAACGCAGACTAAAATTTGATTACGCTTAGTAGAAGCAACATTAGGATTGTCACAGATCTTCTAATGGGCCATGGATATCTCAACAGGCCGCTTTAGAGAATTGGCTTAATTCCACACTTCTAGTGCAGTCTTTGTAAGCAGTACGGCCCTGTTTTAAACTCTACAGTCAGCGGCATGCACAATGGATCTGAGAGCCGAGGACAATCTGCTCCACTTTCTAAACAACAGCAACCTTTTTTACATGACATGTTCCAAGTTAGAAAATAATAAGCAGGGCATTCTTGTTTGTTTTATACAATGTCGCTTTTGACAGAATATCTCCTTAAAATACATTAAAGAGTGTCGGTTAAAATTGAAACATTATTACGAATTACCCTTCACAACTTGCACTAGTGATGTATTCTAATTTAAAAGTATAATTTTGTTTTGAAAGTTTAGCGAAAGATATATAACATTTATACACATATAATAGGAAAACCAGGCCTCGATAAGTTAACGAAACCGTTTAAAATAGCTCAAACAGTTCAGCAACCCTACACATAACGATTTTAATTTGAAATGGTAAAATTAGATGCATAGTTGCACTGAGCCAGACATAAGAGGTTTAAAGTGGCAAAGATTTACAGAAACTCAATCACGAATTTTGATTTGAAAACATTTATTTTTTAATAGAGTAAGTTAAAAATTATTACACTCAAACACTTCATTTCCTGCCGATAATTGGTAAATCGGAAAATAACTTTGTTCTTATTATCACAACGCAGTAATAGTAATTGAACTACAAATTAATATATAAATTTGCTATAGCAATAACTAAAGATATTCTAAGTTTAATATTTTCCTCCTGTCGACTCATTATTCTTGCCTACTATATCGATCGATCGCCTGTAGGCGATTCGTTACACGCCAGTTTGATACGTAGTGTCCCAGAGTGAGAATGAAAGATTTAATTTGATCGAGTAGGGATATGAAACACCGCCACTACAAATATGTGGTATTATTCATGAAACATTGTTATATTTACACGTCATTCTCGCAAAAGACGTAAGTAAACCTTCTGATTTTGACACAATTTAAAAGACTTGCAGGTTTGCAAAAAAAAAGATGTAGGGATAAGGGGGAATGCCAGCAATAACTCCACCAACATAAAATCATTCAATCAATAAAACAACAAATTATTTGCACAGTATAACTTATATACAAAATAACGTTCTGACGATTTACAAATTCATATACTCTCACCTAGGACCTCTTTTATTCAAATTATTTATAAACGACATTACTTCCTGTTTATTCATAGTAACGCCGTATTATTTGCTGATGGTCTAAAATTATTTAAAGTTGTTAATAGTATTACCAATGCTTTCCAATTGCAATCTGACTTAAATAACCTGGTAAACTGGTGCCCATAATGTCATAAAATAAGTTTTAATCGTACTCGACAGCCTATATTGTTTAATTATAATATCTATGGACAGATATTAGACGTTCATCATATTAAAGATCTTGGTGTTATTTTTGATACTGCTCTTAATTTTAATCAACACATTTCTACTGTCACAGCAAAATCATTGAAGATGTTGGGTTTTGTCAAGAGGCTAACTTGTGATTTTACCGATACCTTTGACTTCAAAATTTTATAGTGCACCTTGGTGAGAACTCATTTGGAATATTGTTCCCGTGTATGGTCCCCGCATTATATAACTCATTTCCAAAAAATTAATTCGGTTCAAAATAATTTTCTTAGGTATATAGCATTTAAGTTAAATATTAACTGGGATTACAATTCAATCGAAAAATATTTAAAGATGCAGTCTGTATCTGTCAGAAGAAAACACAGGGATCTTTTGTTTATCTTAAACATCATAAATGGCATATGTAATTGTCCTGAATTTTTGTCTAAAATTAAGTTCCTTGTACCTAATCGCTGTACTAGGCAATTGCATCTGTTTCATATACCTTTCTGTAGAATGAATGTCACTCTAAATAGTTGTACATATACCTAGAATGTTTAGAAAGGCTAATGCAGAGTTACTGATCTGGTCATATTTGATGCTCGTTAGATAGGTTAAAGGTTAAAGATGCGTCTTCTCAGCTCACAGGTTTGATGTTTGAGTTAACATTTTCCTAATATCTACTTATATTTCTGTTTTAATTTTTGCCAAATGTCTCAATTTGTCATTTTGTTCTTGTAATTGATTTTAGCATATGTATGTTTTCTGTTTGCTGTATTTTATTGTATTCTAGCTTTGTGTTATTTTATAGTTAATTGTTAACTATTTGTTTTATTATTTTTGGTATGACTGTTTGCTCTATTCTACATTTTTTATACTGTTACTTAAGTGGGCTTGCCCGTGAATAAATAAATATATTAATTTATTAATAAATTTAATGAATTTAATAAATATGTAATGATGTAGATCCATAATTATTATAATTGCTTTACGATATTTTTATAAGCTTAGTAGCACCCGCAATCAAGAAAGTGGCGTCTGGCGTATGTCTCTCATTTAAATCACAAGAATATCGTCTGACTGGTTGAAAGATTCTAACGTTGAACTACATAAACTTGATTACACATAAAACCAATTTACTGAGATTATAGTTTAATGTGGTAATAAAATAGAGTTTTAAGACTTGGGGACCGGAAATATCGTACAATTTTAAGTTTAAATTTTTGAAAGTAAGTTCCCAATCATTAGTTATATTTTCAAATAGCTACGGAAGTTTCAAAATAAGTGCCAAAATTAAGAAGAGATTTTCATGCAAAAAATACTATTCAGGGTGTTTTTAAATAATATATAAATATTTGAAGGTGGCAGATTCTATTTTTTTTACATAAAATTTGTTATTTGTCGATTAGCCTCTTTAGTTTCCATCCACAGATATTCGCATTTAAGGAATGGTTCCAAAAAACCACTTTATTATTTTCAAAAACAGGTCAACAAAATATTTCATATGTACCTAGTGTGTATATCTGATAGGTCTGCACAAAATGGTATAATCCTAGAAATCGAAATATGATAACCTGCAATAACTTAGTACAAGTTGATGTTGATGTTGAATGTTATGAGACTGTACAGTGTACAGCAAAAAATGTGAGTAAATTTCAACTTTTCTTCAATTATACTGCAATTATTAAAAAAAAATTGAAACAAAATTGTAATTTTGACGCTCTGTATCTCGGACACTATTAACTTTTGAACTAAGACTAGTTGGGATAGATTGCTCTATTGAAGGCACCCCAAAGATACGTACATTTTGTTAGTAGAAATAATATAAGAGACAAGTCATTATCATTAGCATATACAATAAATATACTAACCAAATAATAATAACTTTCCAATTAGTAGTAATGAAAAATTACATCACAGAGTGAAATTATTAAATATAAACAAATTTGCAATCCTTCAAAAAATTATCTTCTATTTTTGATTTTCATAGGATAAATTTGTTTATAAAAACAAAGAGAAACCTTGACGTTTTACGAAATAACGTCCGGAAGTTCTTCGCATGTCATATTTTTAAACGGAATGTAGACTATTTAATTTTGATCTATAGTATTTATGTATGCAGATATGCCTTATTTTGATACATAACATTAATTTACGCTATATATTTTGCGCTTCATATTTTATTAAAATTATGTACATGACATTGATGCCTCCCAAAATAGTCAATCGGCTTTAAAAGTGCTATACGTGTTAGGCTGGAAATCTTTTTTGCACCAGGATGTACAAGGTGTCCCAATTTAGTTGTAATTGCAGGGTATCTTGGAAACTACAAGAGATAGAAAGGTGCAGTTTTCGCAACACTGGCCTGCTTTTTTAAGAAACTTAAGGTGCCATAATCAGAACTTTCACAGACCTCTTCGTTTTCGAGATACAAGGTGACATTGAAAAAGAACTACTTTCTTTGTATTTTAAAGAATAGCTAAGATACCGGAAAGGTGAAAATTGTTTCTAATAGAGTTTTTTACACAAACCTAGAAAAAATATAGACTGCGTCGGTTCATGACAGGTCCCGCGTTTCCTAGGGTCTTACGGACCAGAAAATGGATATTTTATTTGTTTTATGGTGGCGGTTGTGCAAATATGATGGCTGCATTGCAATATGAAAATAACTAACTTGCTGTCATTTTAAATGTCATTAAAGAATGTGACCAATCACAGTAAACAAATGAGCTTCACGCTACAATACAACCAACGTAAATTGGCATAAAAACCAAGTTTTAGTGATTCTGGACCTTTTAGGGCAGCCATGAATTAGCGGTCGCCAGCAATATGACACTGACACAGTCTATATTTTTTCTAGGTTTGTGTTTTTTTACGTAGAGATCAATACTCTTTTAAAATATGACCCAAACACACATTTTTTAATAGAATACCCTGTATATCTTTATGCCATTCAATTGCATTATATTTTTCATTTGTAATGATATATAATAGTTGCTACTTTATATTTTGGAAATTATCAAAACCCGTTAAATTGATAAAACTGATGTTGCGTAGTGCATAGCAGGCCATGCATTTTTATATAATTATAAAAAATTGATTCATGATTCATGAACCTTAGTCGCTTAAAGAAAAATGTATGCAAAATAAACAGCAGTTTAAACAATTAAGTTATGTAATAAATTGTCAATATTTGTGTGCTACAGTGGTTTTTAGGCTTTCACGGCCAGTGTTGTAATTTGATACATGATGATTTTCCGGGAAGAAGAGTATACTGATAGAAAAAGACGAAATAGTGAGTGGATGTGACAAAGTAACTATTTCAAATAACTATTAAAACAGAAATTACAAAATTCGTGCAAAAATTCGTGAATTTCGCGTCCATGAAGAGAAGGCTTAAATGTGATATCCGCGGAGTGCGCATCAGGTAGATGTAAGTGGGTGGTCGTGGGCAATCGCCATCTAAAACGACGGCATTCTAATTTGTAGAAGATGGCACAAGGGCACATTTAAAGTAAATCGTTAATGTGCTAGGTTCAATCGACGTCAACTTATGTTTGAGAATTTTGTGTGCTTTGACCTCTTCTCAAGTGGCACGCTTAGATAATCATGCCACCCTCACCTTCCGTACTCATCTCTGTGTTGTGAATTAGTCACTCTCTATTATTTTCGACCTTGGATAATTGATAATACAAGATAAAAACTTTAAATTTGGAAAAAATTCCTCATTTTTATTATCTAACGCCTCGAAATTGGCAAAAACTGTTGTCACTGTTTCTACTAAAAATAATAGATATAATGCAATTATTTTTGTAATTTTTGTATGTATATTTGTTACATCTGAACGCCTTCAAATTTAGTATGCCTATGAAATGTTGCTCCGCGTATGCTTTGTCCGTCGCGCTTGGCTACAAGCTAGCGATTAGTCACTCTCTAGATTTTCGGCCGCTGACTATAGTTTTTAGTCATTATTTTTTATCAGTTATTGTATAATATTAATTGTATTATTAATTAAATGTTTTTGTTTCTTTTTGCCTGTTTTCTTCTGTAATTGAAAATATTCTATTGGACAATATTATTATTAAATTGGAATACACTGTACATAACTTTTTTCAATATATTTTTGTCGTAATAAGTATATTTTAATTTTAACAGTAAACACGAGAGTAAACACTACTGAATCATATTTCAGATCGAGTTGAATGTACCTATTTAATGTATGTTTTACTGCCCGCTGTGGAAATAAAAGTAAACACTCGGTAATATACCGATACTAGGCTTCACACATGTTCCAATATGTTTACAATCTGAACTAAATGTCGGGACAGATTCGAGACTGAGTAATCGCTTTCATAACATAAAACAATTATCAACAATAACCTCATAATCTTTTTTATGTGCTGCAGAAGATTTACATATTAAAACAATGTTTACATAACTATTGCATACTTTACGTAAGAGTAATGGATATTATAAAATCAATTAGTCTGAAAAAAATGTATAGATGAAGTGATACTAGAATTTACGGCACTTTACCGGGTGTCTTGCAAATGCATCACAATTTATATAAAATAAAATATCGCAAACTGAAATTATTTTTTTCCCAGCACTTGCCTTGATATTACGTCATTGTCAATTTTATTTTAAATAGAATCATATATTTATATTAATAAATATACAATAACAGCTTCAGATCTTCAGCATATAAAACAGCAACAGTGGGTATAATGTTTGAATATTCCCAAATAAGCCAATCATAAATTTAATAAAAAAGAGGCTGGAGTACTGACCCCTGCGGAATATCTAACACCATTAATATGTAGTAAAAAAAATGTTACGTTAATTGCATCAATCCATGTAAATAATAACATCTGACTACTCTTACAAAAGCCTTTATTAGAATAAATTGGGTGGTGCTTTATAATGTTTGTTGTAACTTTCAATATTGATATAATCTTTTTTTTTGTGAATAAGGTACCTAAATCCCAGCTAGCAAAGTAGTTCTATAAATTTAGAGTTATACGAGTTTTATATTCTGTTAATATTTTATAGTTGTATTTAGAATACCAAATTGTTGCATTAATGTGGCACATGAGACTATTTTGCCTTCAGAAACTGAATTGTTTTTTAAATTTGTTGCAAGAACGTTCTTAGAGCATAATTTATAGAGCACTTATAAGATAACTGCTAATGTAGCCCTATAAGTGTGTACAATAACACAATTTTGCAGCAATGGTGCTTATAGAATCAAATTACTGTAAAACCGATGCACAATACTGCTTTATAGAATTATACCATCTCCTGTGACACTCTTATAAAATTATTCCGTAATGTCGCTTATAGTTTCGTTATAGAACTATTGTATAAGGCGTTGTTAAGTTACAATTCTGCTGCGGAAAACAAATTACAAATGTGGAAGCTGCTATCGAACTTAAGAGAAAAAGCTCTTTAAAGCAGTTGTAGAGAATAATAATACAGTTGTTATAAAATCATTATAGAGTAAATAAGTAACAAAAGCCTTTTTGTTCCATAAAGAAACGCTATAGAACTATCATTTTTTATATATGTAGGTTTCCCATAGCCCCATCTGACGAGACCTGCCTGTAATAGTACGAAATATTTTGATCAAAGTATAATGGGCAAATTTGTGTAACATAGTCGTGACTTCTAAAAATTATTATCTGCTTGCAGAAAGAAAATTTCATTACGATAGATAAGATTTATTTGATTGCTAAGAGAAATTGATTTTCTTATAGAAATTTAGTAACATATTTAATTTATACCATTCCAAACCTTAAACATTTTCACTTTTAGATGTTGAAGTTAAAGAATTTTAATAGATTTATTAAATAAAATTGAAATAAGTGAAATTACCACAATAAAATATGACAACACTGTGAATACTAAGTAGTTGCTTACGAAGCATATTTGCTCTATAATCATTGCAATCGACACAAAAATGTCATATTAGTGAGAATCCATTGGAAGTACAAGATGAAGCCTTTCTTTCTGTCGCCATATTGTAAAGAAGGAAAAAAAATCTTAATTAAAAATATGTACAATATAAATAGGTGAAATGATATCAATAATATGGATATACTTACTTTCTGACTATTTTATGTACAGTTGGTTGTTAAATTCATCAATTTAGAAAAAAATTTTTAAATTTCCAGCATCATAGGAAATATAAGGTTAACTGAGGGCGCGTCAAAAAATTACCATTATGTACCACATATTTCACGATAAAACTTTTTCCGCATTAAAATGTACTGCTACCTGATGGACAAACAAACTAAGCAATTCGTAATAATGTAAGTAAGTACTCATATGCAGGCTGATTAGGCCCATCTTATTGGTTCTTATTGGCCCGTCCATATTATTTCTAACATGTGCGATACAGAAACATTTTGTTTTTAAAAGATACAATTAAACGATTTTAAAGTTCTTTAAATATAACACCATGCAACACAAAAATTGTATAGCGAAGTGCTATAGAAATTTTATGAGATTGCTTTGTAACTGTGTTATAAAAATTCTTTAAGACTTCTATAATTATTTCCTGCAAGCTTTACAGAATCGCTTAAAGAACTAAAAGGTTCTATAGAACGGTGCCCATTTTTATGGTATAAGTATTGTAAGAACGTTTTGAAAATGTTCTTAGAACAAACATTGCTCTATAAAATTTGCTCTGGAAACGTTCTTACAATTTTTACAGAACAAGAAATTGTTAGCTGGGATATAATACAAATTTTAAAAAGTTATAGATTTACAGGATAAATTAAAAATAGTATGGTGTAGTAACGTAAATACCGATGCAATCATTCAACAAAACACACAAGAGAAGAATGAGAGCCAGTTATAAATTTATTTTAAAAATGTTTGAGCGAGAGCGAGAGAACTATTACACTGAAACTACAGGAATATTAAACACATTATTTATAACATGTGATAGAGATCGATAAAAAATAGATGACTAACTGAACGCAGATTATGAAAAATTAGGAATCGCATGTATTGTACACTAAGCGCTACGAACGAGGACAATTTATTCAATTATGTAGGTATACAATTTTACTTGTGAAACTGATCTTATTTATAACAAGTTTTATGAAATGATCTTCAAATCCCTTCAAAGCTGATGTTTTCCAAGACATCAAAGTGCCTTTCTTTTCATCATTAAATAAACAGGGAGGATAGTTAATTCATAGTTATTTAATTTAGTAACTAAAAACTTCGTCACAAATATGTTGTGTAAGCAGCCCACTACAAAATTCTTGCTTTTTTGGATTTTTTGTCCGACACGGCATCATATAGAGATGTTCACACAGTCTCCGATCCGATAAAAATATGTGTGGCCGTCACCCACATCGCTGTTCATGTCGGAAGGTTCTGTAGAATCGAATGAATAATTTATCGTTCCGTTTTAGACGGCAAATCAAAATACAGACAACTGTTCACACAGGCCGTTAAAGAAATGCCGGTACAGGTCAGTGCAGTAGCCAAATTGTAGTCAAGAAAAACAATTCAATTTCCTCTGGCTAGGTAGGTATACCACTGACTAAACTTTAAAAATGTGTTACATCTGCAGAAGCGACTAAAAACAGACTCATTATCGGTATGTGTGAACACTGTATCGGATACAGATACCGATAATGACCCCAATAATAATACCGTCTTGTGTGAAACCACGCTTAGAGAATATTTGGACTTCCAGGTATTATAAAAGGCTAAATTATTCTCAACTTAATACAAAAAGAATGAACCAGCGCACATTCCAACTACAACAATTACAGTGCCTTCATAAATGATTACAAGCCACGTGATCAGGGTCGAGATTCTTCAAATCAATCGCAGAGCAATTCATATGCGAATATCCTTTTCCTCACTACGGCAATTGAGAGAGACAAGAAATCTATTTGCATACGAATTGTTCTTCGAGAATCACAGTCCTGGTCACGTGGCTTGTAATCATTTATGAAGGCACTGTAGTTGCTGGACCGTAGTTACGACTATTGTAGGCACTTGGTAAGTGTTTTGCCACTAGGTATGGGCACGTCCATTACAGCGTTTCCATTACATGCCTATAACGGAAATGGGGAATAATTGCGACGTGGTGGTTCCGTGGAGATGACGTCGTAGCGTGGAAACTGAAAATTTTAAAAAACCAGCAATCTCCCACCACTCTTTCGTATTAGTATGTCGCTTGCTTTGTCTGACAGCTAACATTGTTACATTTCATTTCTTTCTACATATTCCATCTCTATTTCCTTAACAGAGATCAGGTAGGTATTAGGTATATATTTATAAGTGCATTACCTAAGTATTACTTACGCCAGTGAAACATGTAGGTACTTCGAAATAAACATTATTGTGCGGTGGTCTGAACCCAAAAATTAACACGTATGAAATTTTATTGACAAACAGTGATAAAACTTCAAAATCTAGCACGCGCTATGTACATAGGATATGTTTTAAAAAGAATGTTGTCTAAAATATCTAATAACATTATGTGTGAATATGATACTATAGACGGTGAAAGCTATTTTTTATTGATCGTGGGAAATGACATTAATTTTCAATTTATTAAACTTTATGCATAAATAACGATATATTTATAGTTAAGATTAATATTTTGCAATAATGGCGACTTAAGTCTTGTCTGCCGAAATGTGGCATGTCGTAAATTTTACTTTGAAGTCGTTTACTCTAAAAAAAAACAACTTGAAAGTAATTGACTGTCACGGAATTTGCCCCACTCACACCCAAATCGACGACTGTGGTATCGCGAAACGCGAAATTGACCCGATCGCCCCTACACGATTCTGTTAAACAAACAAAATGCCGTGAATCGAGACGGGACTGGAGAAATGGGGAATCGACGGGAAGCATTCGAGTCGTTCGGGAAACTGGATCTAGAGATACTAGAAAGTACCTGGAATATTCGTTTGGTTTATAAAAGAAGAATAAGCGGCCGAGTTAGTCAGTCTTGTATTACAGTCTTGACTTGGAGTGTTCAGAGCGATTTAGATAGCGATTAAAAGTGAAATAGTGTTTAGTTGAGCTGTAATTAGTATTCAGTGGTGTACCCAGTGGTTAATAAAGATAAGTGATTAATTAAAGGATTGTTTTTCTGGCAGTAGAAAAAGTCTAGGTAGGAAATCCATGACAATACTTTAGCATCCATAACGGGCACTACCAATATGTAACTTTCAAGTTATTTTTACTATAAATTATCGAACGAGACTGTTGCAGCGCTATTTAAAAGTAGAAGTTTTGGCTATCACACATTGTTTGTTCTAAGTAGAGATAACGCTGTTTCAGTTAATAACTATTACTTACAAGTTCCTTGCCTTTAAATAAACAATTAATACGTTATCTGAATGTCGCGGCAACTATCAAAACTACTTAAAAGTGATTGCAATTTTGAAGTCATATTTCATTAACACGATCATTTGCCACTTTCAAGTTGTCAAAACTTAAAGGTCCCACTGGTAACTAAGACGTCTCCAAAACCAGAAGAGCTACTTAGAAGTCACATAATCAGAAGTAGTTGAAAATACGTAGCAGTGACTGTAACTTTGTTGTGGCGATGGTAGTACCAAGAATAGAACTATAACAATTATGTGTCTATGTATTTCATTCGTACAGGGTACTTCTGCTACAGGGTATAAGTGCCTTCCTTTAAAGGGGTAATAGAGGACGTCAAAATGAACAATTTTCATTAATCAACGTGTTGTGTATTCCAGAAAATTAATTTGAAATTATTATTCGAAACTGTTTCCAAGCACTCACTAGGCCAACTTCAGTCTCAGTGCGGTAAATCGCCATAGCCGATGAAATTAAGTAGATGTTTGGAGATACTTTTCCCCACCGCTTGGAAGCAAACTTATTAGGTCGTGGAAATAGTTTGTAAACGAATTATTTCTATCTTTTTTTAAATATTTTCAGTCCTGGCAATGTGTCAACATTTTATAACAGAGAATCCCTAAAATAAGTAAGTAAATATTACGACAAAATGATACGTCGAGGCGTCCTTGAAATTGCTCAATGCACTTTACACTAAATTCAAAATTTATTTTCGTTAACAACTGTTTTTTTACGGCATCTACTACCCCATTAAAGGAAAACACTTCTGCTGTATTTACTCACAATCTAATCCCCCACTTTAGTAACCAAGTTTTCGTTGGTAATCGAAATATTGATTTTTATTCATAAGTACAGACGGCAACATAGAAAAACTCATATTTTAGAAAATAAGCTGACGTACATAAGCAGTAAGCAAACAAACAAGGTATGCCATAATGGTGGTGGATTGCCAAATATTTTCGATATGAGAAGATATACGACCAAAATAAAACGCAAAAAAATAATGTAAATGTCAAATGTGTTATGTAAGCTACATGTATCCAGAATATATTAACTTTTATCAACGTCCAAAATTATTTATTTTATCAAATTAATAAATATTTGAACGTGAATGAAATGAATCACGTAGGAGATAGAACACATGCACCATATATTATATATTATTTTAAAAGAATAATTTATTATATGTTTGTAAATCATACTTAAAAGAAAGTTCACATCTGAAATATATATCCATGTATATGGATCAATCTGATTATACAATAAATAAAAAATGATTAACTTTGGTTTCCATATATATTTCCTTTCAGATATGCGTATCATTAATATAACTTTCTAATATACAGGGTGTCCGGAAATGATGAGCAAAATATTCAGGGGATAATTCTAGACCGAAAATAAATGCCACCTCTTTCTATAACATTTTTTTCAAAACTGATATTAACGGAGTTATAGGCTGTTAAAGTTAAAAATTTATTTTCGATATTTGTAAATAGCTTCTTAAGAAATCCAAATATTTATATAAAATTTGTAAATCGGGGGTTTTTGCGGACGAAAAATTCAAATATATGTTTCTAATTTTGACGTCTCTAGTAGAGGGCACCATTTATGGCACATCATGTTTCTTTTAAATGACAGAACTTTTTTGCTGCTTCCATCTGACTATTGAAACAATCTATTCTCCTACCTGTCATATCTGAAAAAGATATACCTATAAGTCGTTAGGAGTAACAGTTTTCGAAATAATCTTATTTGAAATATTCAGTGCACTGATTGAAAACTGTTATAGTTTTAGTTAAAGTGCCTTTTCTACTAAAAATAAAGCAATATGTTACTTGAAAAAGTTGTTCAGAACGGTAAATTATGATGAGCAAAATTTTCAAAAATCGGCCTGCTTTGATAAAATCTTTGAGCTTTGTTGAAAAATGCTTTTATCACACCTCGCCAATCTTGAAATTTTGCACGTTTCCATGATTTACTATTCTGAACAACTTTTTCAAGTAACATTTTGCTTTCTCTTCGCTATTTGCGCTCCGTTAAATTAGATATATAAAAATAAAATGCTAGAAGCTCTCTTGTTAAAATAATATCAAATTTGACAAAACATTGGCTTTGGAGACATTATACTTTAAGCGAATTTTTAAAATTATCAACACAAAATTTCTTTCGGTATGAGTAATTTATTAATGATACTGTAAACAAGGTTCTTTAAAAGGTATACAGGGTGTCTCAGTACAGGTATTACTGCCTCCTTGGAAGAGGTGATTTTACAATTAAAATAAATGACCTATATTTAAAAGTTCACCGTTTCCGAGGTAGGTGTCAAAAATTTCAAAATTTTTATTATATTTTTTATTTACTTGGAAACCTTTTGTGATAAAACAGCAATAGTTCTAGGTTGTAATGAAATACTTTAAATGTTTATAGTTTTCAACAAATAAATATTCTTTAAAATGCATCGATTTAGGTAATTGTTATTTAAAAATATCTCTACATTTCATAGTTTGTGCGTGGTGAGACCTATTATGCTTCAGTAAAACAAAGTGCCCCGAAATTAATGCACCATGGGTATATTCCTGACGACAAAATAATACAATATAGCTAAACTTACTTTTGTTGAAAGTTGATGGTTAAAAAGATACAGAGTGTTAAAGTACAGAGTGTTAAAGTAAAAATTTTATTTTCGATATTTGTACATATAATTTTTTTAAATCCAAATATTTGGATACATTTTGTTTGTAATTTTGACACTACTAGTAGAGAGCGCCTCTTATGACACATCATGCTTCTTTTAGATGACAGAAGTTTTTTGCGCATTAGTGTATATATCTGACTATTAAAACAATCAATTCTTCTACCTTATTAACGTGAAAAAGGTAAACTTTGTTGAAGTCGTTAGGACTAACCGTTTTCGAAATAATCCTATTTGAAATATTCAATGTAAGTAGGTACCGACGAAAAATTTTTTTGGTTTCAGGTAAAGCGCTTTTTCCGCTGAAAATACAGCAAAACGTTACTCGAAAAAAATTAATCAAAATGGTAAATTATGGCGATGTACAAAATTTTAAGAGTGTATTTTCAAGTTTCATTCAAATACAAATATGCACAAACTACGAAATGTAGAGACATTTTAAATAAACAATTTCTTGAATACAATGCATTTTAAAGAAAATTGCAAAGAATAATTAGTTATTCAAAATAATCAAAACTTAGTCGTTTTCTTATAATTGAAACAGTGCGTACTATTTTTATTGGAAACAAGAGAAGAGTGGCACAAGGTTCCTACGCCACTGAATAATTAGACCTAAGGTATCCTATTACAACCTAGAATTATTGTTGTTTTCCAAGTAAATAAAAAATATTATAAATTAAAAATTCTTAAAATCTTTGACACTGTATCTCAGAAACTATAAACATTTAGATGTTTATTTAGGTATATTTGGGCAAATATTATTTATTTTCAATGTTGTTCCACTGCTTGTTTACGTCTTAATTTTTAATAAAGTAAAATATATTTATATGTAACTGTTTTTTTATTGTATGGTTACATATATGCATTTTTTCTTTGTAGTTCCTGCCCTATAATTGAAATTTTCTGTCTGGGCAGTTGTAATCATAAAAAATAAATAATACTGAGTGTGAGTGTTACGTACGTAATATATGTCGAATTGCGGTAAGTGGTTTATTTCAATATCGATTTTCCCTGACAAAAAACCTTGCGAGTCGCCGTCCTTGAAATTACTAAGTGCACTTTACAAACATCTCGGTTTAACATTTTTTAAAATTTTTATTATAGGTAGGAAAATAAAATAGCTTAGCTTTAGTTACTCTAAGGATGGATTTATCAAAGGATAAACAAGACAATAACGTAGTTAAGGAAGAAAACTACTAACAATTTTTATCGTGCGGAATATCGAACTAATTTTGCGGCGTTGCCGTTTTGCACGGTAATGGTTGTGACGTCACATACACTGTCTATGTTGAGTGAGAAATTATAGATAGAGGCGCAACTTTAATGGCAAAATGCGCATGCGATCTACAAGTTTAACACCCTATATCTTGAAAACAAAGGCCCTAATAGAAAATATCTATAGGGCAGAATGTTTTTAAAGTCGGACAAGAAATAAAGGCCTTCATGTTTGATGTTCCGTTATGTTACACCGTGTTTTACAGTAGGGGTTTTTTGGGCCCGAGATTTGTCCGTCTGTCGAGAACTGTTGTTAACGACAGTCAATTTTGAGTGTTCTGTGTGATTCAATGGTTTAACAAGCAAAGAAAACCTCCGTGAACAATAAGTTGTCGATAAATTGACGAATCTTAGAACCAAAGAGCTGCTATTACCTAATACTATTTCGGGCCCAAAGTGGATACGCATTCCGCCATAATTCCTCACTCAACGCTGTCTATTTAATTTTAAACCTTATAAAAAGTTGAAACAATCAGAAAAAATAAGTAAAGCACATTTTTAGCCCGTCTATCTACATCGCCTATTTTTTAAATTTTGTACAGGGAGCCATTGCAACTGCATTAAATAAACAATGTATTGATACAATTCTTTTACCGTTGAAAAAAGATTTGATATGAGTGAGTGACTACGCTAAGGCATTGACTTTGAAAGTAATTAATAAGAAAACAGTTACGTTCTTCTCTTACTTACATAGCGTGACAAAGTGTACAGCGCACGTAGAAACTCATGTAACTGCAAAACTTGAATACAAACACATACGTTCATACGCCAGTAATAACATCCGGAGTGAATTACCAACGTCGTATAATAAAGGTTTTATTTATAGATAATCTAAAGTTTGCAACAAATATTTATATATCAAAGGCTTTAAAAAATACATATTTTTCAAGGTTAACCGTAAGCTGGGAATATTTATATCTTCTAAAAAAAAAAAAACTGTTAAAAATGATTCATTTTTAAGTCGTGATAATTCTGGTTTGTATTGAAATAACTAAACTAAAAAAATTTTTCGTTTACAATTTTTGAACTGATTCTCCTCGTGATTCTTATTTAAGTTTTCCACAAAAATAAAATATATATTTATATAATTTACCTTAGTTCCAAAGTATTTGCTTTCAAGGTTTACTACGAATTTTTTTCAATTGCAAAAATGCAAAAAAGAAATATTTATTTCAAATCTGAGTGCGCCACTGGATGTAATTGAAGAAAAAAAACCTTTTAAATCGGCCGACAAATAAAACTTTTAGAGAGGTACCCCGCTTTGAATTGGGTCACTTTGTATGTTACATACAAAAACAAAAGAAATAAAATGAGTAAAACATTAACCTTCTTTATTAAGGATAAAATTAGATATCAAACAAAATATACAATGCTGTGTAACTTAAGACATAAACGACAAAACTTTTTCAAAAATGTAATGTTTATATTTAGATAAAATATTTCAGCAGGATGATATGGAAGTGGTATCAAATAGTGATTGACCATATTTATTTTTTCCTTTTCTCTAAATTCTATTCAACAAAATAAAAAATTGTTTCTGTAAAAAAATACGTTATGTATTTTATTTCACGATATTATGTCATTGTCTGCCTCAGGAGAAAGTAGCAACAAAATAGCGGTTTTTCACACAAGGCAGTAGCGATTTTGGTTCTGCAATTCTGGCAACACTGGGTCACAATACACGGTTTATTTATTCAAATTTGAGAAGCAAATTGACATCTAAAATGGTGTTATTTCTATTTTGCACGTTGTTTTAACATAATACTATCAAGAATGGAAATTTGAGTGGAAATATATATTATTTAGGAATTATACTTGAAAGCATTGACCCAGTTTTATTCAAAATTATTTTATCATATTTTATTTATATAAATAATATTGTTAAATTTACAAAATTATAACATTCCAAGTAGTTCGGTGACCAGTGATTTCCTGCATAGATTGTAATGTTACTGACTAGCCGTGAGTGCATTGGGGACATTGCAAATGCAGCGAAATTGTTGTTAACAGAGTCGGTGCTCAAAAGTAGGGTAAAAAAAGTTAGTCAGTTTTTGGAATACAGTGAGGTACTAGTGCCGCCAACAAAAGTGCACCGAGCTCTCCCCACCACCCCTTCCTCCATGAAGGCTGGTTAGCGGTAAGTAAAATTGTATACTAGGCTAAACCCTTCAGCTGGAAATTAGGATTGTTGTATTTTCTGTTCTGTTGTGTTCTGATTCTGATTTTATAATAAACTATTTATAATATTTTTCTAAACCTGCCTTCTGAGTTACCCCCTTGTGCGTAGACGTTAAACGTATACGTAACAATACATTAACATAAAACAGACAAAAAGCGATTTGTTTCGATTAGAAAGTGGTTAAATAGAAGAGATTTGTCCACTTGTAAATTTAGATATGTTTGCCATTTTCAGATTGCAACTGTTTATGCCATCTCGGCAGCCGAATTGGCACAATTTATGGGAGATGATACACACAGCGGTTTATAATATTGGCCAAGATGTTTAAAAAAAATGAGGCGGCGAAAACAGCCGTTTGTTTTTTGGTAGGTATATTATTTGTAGTCACAAACCTAGAAAAAATATAGACGGCGCCGTACCATGATATAGGACACGTGACAGGTGCCGCGTTTTCTAGGGACCTAATGTCCAGAAAATGGATACTTTACTTACTTTATGTTGGTGCTACTGCAAATATCATGGCTATATTGCAAAATTAAGTTAGTTAAATTTTTTTACAGAGACGCAAAATGTAAAACACTAATTCACCATACAGAGTGTCCGGTATATGAGTGCCGTAATTTTAAGGGCTTTATATCTGACTAAAAGCTCTTATGAAAAAAATATCTAAAACGAATAGTTTGTCTATAAATACATTTCAAAAGTAAAAATACAAGTGGAATAATATGCAAAACTATATTATGAAACTATAAACTAAGGTACAATTAAGGTTAAGTAAAAGCGCCTGTAACGTAATTTGTTTATAATTTGATTATTGGATTGAAGAGTCCGGGAAATTCGTTAAAACTGTAACGTAGGGCAATGTTGCAGTGTCAGGCTGTTGGTAAATCACCTAAAAGTAATATTAGTCACCCTGTATAACCGCTAAGCTCGACGCCAATACAAACTACGAAGGGAGCTCGTTGTTCGTAAACAATTAAAATAATCAGATTCAGGTTACAGTGTCACCAACGTAAATCGGCATAATACGCAAGTTTCAGCGCTTTGGCTGCCGCTGCGGCACAAACTGCTGTGTATTATCATCGGCCTTAAAATAAATTAGTAGTGAAATAAATAAAACGAATAATTGTACAATAAATTGTGTGGGTTTATAAAAAAATAATCTGGAAATCCGTGAATGAAACAAAGGTAATAAGTGATTGCCTTTTATTTAATTTTGTTTCTTTTTTCGTCATTGGGCCTAATTGAAAAGTAACAATCAATTACACGTATTCACGTTTAAGATACAATAAAGAAGTTACTGCCAAATAAAAATTATTTATGTTTGATGAACAATTGTCCAATAATGTTTGTACGAGGTACAGGCTCATCGACTCGATAGTATGGCCCTACTGTGAGAATACAACAAATTTAAATACAATTTGGAACACGTGGTGTTAAATGGGATGAGGTAAGCTCCATTTTTAATCGAAAGTATTATCTTTGGGATCTGACAGAAACGACTAATGACGTAATCAATTATATTTTTTCCATAAACATACCCAAAGTCAAAGTCAAAAATATTTTATTCTTTTAAGACATAAGTACAATGTATAAGAAAAGTCAAACAAAATTGCAAACATTACAGCTAAATACAAACCGCACATTTATACACAAACATGAGTATACAGACATACATAGGTATACATTATATAATATACAAAAGTGTATAATAAATCAATATAACGAACACACACACACAAAAAAATAATATAGCACAAAAATTTTAAAGAAATCTGTGGTACTGTAAAGACATTGTTCCGTCAAATATAATTTAAGTTCATGTTTAAACTTTTAAGGAATGAATTGTTTTTATGCAAACTGGGAGCTGATTAAAATTTTGGCTCCAATACGACTTGGCGCATTGTAAGTAATATTTACTCTGGAGAAAAGAAGATGTAAGTCCTCTTTAGTCCTAGTATTTTTATTGTGAATATTAGAATTTGAAAAAATTGTGATCTATTATTAAAAACAAACAGGCATATTTCATAAATATACAAACCAAATTTTTGCCTGTTAAAAAGCTCTCTTTTTTTCTAATAAATTGTTATTAAAGAATTTTTTCTGTATTACTTCCCGTTTAAATGTTATAAGCAATATCGGCCTAAAGAGTCTCAAATTAAATACCACCTAAAAATCACATTAGCGGTGGAAGAATCAAGTAGTCGTTGGAAAATAATTAAATGTTCGTTGTTTAGTGTATAAATATCATAAATAAAAGAATTAAACTCGATAATTCTGTAATACAGTTAAAACAAAAGATGATAATAATAACCAAACATAAAAAATGGGGCAAAAGCCTTCATACTATATACATATTAAAATCTATTCTCTATATGACCTCACATTTCAACACACATATCCAATTTTCACCTGACTTTTTTGTGGTTTGCGTTTATTAATATTTTGCTGTTTAACTTAATACAAGCATTTATGATTTTTTTTCTTTCAAATGATTAATATCTCGCGAAGGTATTTTGTAAACCTTATTTTTTAAAACTCCCCATAAAAAAATCGAGGGGTGTTAGACCTGGTGACTTTCCGAGCCACTGAATAGGTCCATTAATCCCAAACCATTTTTCTGGGAAGTTATCCAAATATTGTTGCACAAATCCTGGCCTTGTGGGGTGGAGTTCCGTCGTGCTAAAACCATAGGTTTCTCCTTAACCGTAAAGGCACATTCTCCAGAAGTGCAAGAAGTTCTTCTTGTAGGAAATTTATGTAACTCACGTTGTTCAATGTATGTTCATAAAAAGAAGACATAATAAAATGCCTACCGATGATGCGGCACCATATATTCAGTCCAAAATGGCCTTGGTTTTGAAACGTGCATTCATTGACTAATTTTTCACAAGGATTTCAATTTATTTATGAAAAAAACTATCAAGCATCGCACTATACAGATATTGACAACAGCTTGGTTTTTTTATGAAACACCCTATATGTTATTATATTTTTTTTATTCTCCACTTTCTCCTGATTGCATTGATATAAACATGTAATGGGTTATATTTTACTGATCGCGAGATCTTGATAATTATATAATTCCATAATTAAAATTTAATTTTAATAAAGGATGCAAAACTATATTTGAATTCATTTTATGAAGCAATTTAAAGAATAAAGTTTATAAAAATTGTTCAAATTCATTTCCTTGCTTTTCTATGTAAAAACTATATCGTTTTTAAAAATTATTTAATTATGGAATTACTTAATCATAAATATCTCGTGAACAGTACACGTCTATATCAATGCAATCAGGAAAAAGTGGAGAATACAATCCTCGGTAGTTTTTTTGATAGAAAAATTGATATCTTTGTGAAAAATTAGTCAATAAACGTACGTTCCAATTTTTCGATATCTCTTAAAATAACAACGTTCACAGTCGAATTAACGTTTTCGCGTGATCACCCTGTACATACGTATATACATACTTATGTACCCCTATATAGGTAAGCGATGCATTCTTGTACTCGATTTTCAAAACATATTCAACTGTCAAATCAGATATTGAATATTTTCATTTGCTTCTGAAATAAAATGTCAACAATTTGGGGACACAAAAAGTTATTAAACGTTTGAAAAAACGGTCAAATATTAAAAACACCCTAACCAACAATACAATATAGATACAATTAAAATTTTAGTTTAGCCAGTTCACTTTTTATTTCAATCTTAAAAATACTTCCATAAATGTTAGTATCTGAGAGCACCATTATAACACTAAAGCTTCTCTCATTACAGCCAGATAGCTACATTTGTTATTTCATTATTTCCTACCAGACTGACAAATGTTGGATTCAACACAGAGCCCCTAAATTATTTGTGGGTGCTTTCATTAATAATTTATACAGCAGCGAACTAAAAGGGTCGGACTACCCTCTGGGACGATCGGCTTCATTGCCCTTCCACTGTGTACCTTGCCACAACATACAAAAAAAATTGGAGTTACAAACGTCTAATGGCACTCTCCTATTGACCCTATAGTTAATTAGTACTTCGTCATACCAGCTCAGTAACGAATGTTTACTATCATTTACGGTTTTAATTTTTTCCTACGATCATGAGGAAATGTGTACTTTTCGCGATTTTTCGTGGCGAAAGTGATAGTTTTCCGCACGATTCTCGTTACATTATATAGTAGGCCTATCGTATTGTTGTGATAATGCTTGTGTCAACGTAATTCAGCGGATGCAGAAAGCATTAAGCGAAAAAGTTTGCGCTAGATTTTTTTCAAGGTGCTTATGAATACCGCTCGATACAGCTTATTGTCTACAGTACTGGACACAAGTAATCACCGATAAAAAATCCTGTCGCCTTCATAACTACGTACAGTTGTGATTGCTAATATTTTTGAACACAATATTTAAAATTCAATCAGTTCAGTTTGATTTATTTTTCATTTCTCTTCGTCGTAAACTACCCAAAATGAATGAAGTCTCTTAATGATGTTCCGACAGAGATATTGGAGGCCGCTAATGATACAAGTAATGCATTAATTCCTGCAAAATCAAGAATTGACTATGAAAAAAGCTTACTGCCTTCGACCAATGGTGCATGGAGAAGAACACTTCTTCTTTAAGAAGAAGAGGTATTTTTAGCCTATTTTCACGATATTGCAAACTCTCCGTCAATTCTATGGTCGAAGTATTCGATATTGAAACTATTCTTCGTTTTGCCTTAGTTAAGGGACCTTTTAATTCATCATCTTGATCACTATTTGAACAGGATATACCATCTAATTTCAAAAATAGCTCCAAATGCAATCGTAAATAGCACAAATTCACAGACTCCAAATCAAATCCAAACTCGAAACGTTCCTCTAATAACCATATTTTCAGCAACCACTGTCACCGTAATCAAACCGCTTCATTATCGACCGGTAATCCTGATTAAGCTACGAAACGTCGTCTTAGTTTTATCCTTGAGCACGTAATAAGGTAGTTTTCTTATTCAGTGCCCCGAGTATAACCGCTGAATGGTAAATAGTTCAGCGGTATAACATAGTCAAGGGTTTTACTTACAATTTTACAGTTGCTGATACTAAGAACGTTGGATGCAGTTACTAAATACTGCATGCGCTGTTGCCGATCAAGGATTGTATACTGTACTGTACTGTACCATCCTTGGTTGCCGATTTCAGTGGTTGTGAAAATTTTAAAACTGTTTTACAAAAACTATGCTTGCAATTTGAACTGGGCGGTTACTAATAAAGGACTGCATATACCAGACATTTTAAGGAAAAAATGTTATTTTAAAATTTCGTCAGAGTATACGCAGACACATTGATTTGCGAAATAAAAGACTACCGAAGAAAAATTAAAATGCATTGTAACCAATCAATCATCTGTAGATAGCCCTATAAAGGCATTCAAAAGAACAAAAGGCTTTAGAACACATACACACTATTTACTATTGGTTACTAGCACTGTCACTATAACGGACACACATTAACACTTATTATATCATATCGTAACGCTTTCCGTATGACCTTCATACGTCCATGTTTCGTCAAAATTTAATATGTTCTTCGATCCAGATTCTTATTTTTTTATATTTATTTTAAATAGTTTCTTCGCCATATAATAAGTTTCATCTTAAGATATAGTAATAGATTTTTTTTTGTCGAAAACTAATTTTAAAAATACAATCTTCCTTCCGCGAGTTTCCATCACTTTCCGTTTCACAGTTATACTTCTTTACTACTTTTTAATGAAAGACATATTTCAACCACTTACACTCATATTTTGATCTCGCGCTCTAAACTCTTCATCATCCGATATTCCTCACTTGTTAAATTAGGACGATTTTGAGAATACGTTGTAGAGCTTGAATTATTATCCATATTAAGAGCACAAAATCACTAATAAAATTAATTACATTAATAATTAAATTAGCGAAAAGATATACCCGAGATTTTGCTTGTTCGAATGATATACCCGCCCATGATAGCGCTGGAAATGAAACAGTAGGATCTGACAATTCGTCGCAGCGCAGCGCATGCGTACTAACTGCAGCAGAAACTGTGTGCGGGTATGCTCTCAGAGATATGCGGCACACGATTTTTTAAGAAAAATATACGACATGCATGTATATTTCTTTGTGTTGACTGCTATAAATTGTGAGCCGGTATATAACATGAGTCACTCTCTACAATTTTGGAAGTCAACTATAGACTTGGCACATGTCCTCATTTCAGTCCTTCTTATTACAGCCCCTGTGTCCCTACGTTCGTACTAGAAATGTCCTTCCTTATTGGAAATTGTTAAATTCATATATTATCATATTACATGTACATCCCCCACCCCGCTATATGGCCAACGAAGAATGTCCTTACTTGAGAATCTGTATCCTGCAAACAGGGTGATTCTTAACTTATAAGCATAAACTTGTGAAATTATAGCCGAGGACAAATAATGACGAATAATGAAAAAAAATGTAGTAAAATATTTTTAGTTTCGGGAGTTTACAAAAATTTATTAGGTGAATTTTATTTGTTTATAAAAACTAAGAGGTAAACAAGTCACGACGATATGTTTGGTATTTATAGAAGTACTTTGTTATCAGTTTTGATCCTATTCGAGTTTATTTTCACGTGATTATAAAAGTATGGCCCATAATTTCTCAAAAGAAGAACTTATGGACCTGATACTGACACACATCAAATTATGTGTGGTTTAGCGGGATGGAGAAACTGGTAATTTGCGGCCGAGGCCTGGGCAACATTGGGAGCCATTAGACCTAGTCAAATTGTGAATGTCCAAGAAGTGATTTTAAATGTCGTCGAGGAGCAGCCTGGCATAAGCACTAGAACAATTGCAGCGCAATTTGGTATAACACAATCCACAAATCGGCTAAATCTGACGGTGAAAGTGTATGTGTGTTGTGTTTGTAAAACTGAATCGACAATCGACGCTCAAATGGCGGACACTGCGAATGCGAACAACGGGCAAAGCAAACTACCTTAACATATGGTTGAACTGTGTATGGCTGTTATTAGACTAATACGCTAGTTACACGGTAACGTCTACATTGGACGGCATTCGTTATCGACGTTGTATATTAACAGTTTATACGTTCTACAATGACAGTTGTAAAAATAAAAAAGAAAAAAATTACAAAATTTAAATTTTGAATACCATATAACTTGATTCGTTTATAAGTTAAAAATACATATTTCTAAAAAGCTGACATAAAAATAGCAATATATAAATAATATAATATAAATTAAAACTGGTATTTCTCTTTTTTATATATTTGGAATTAGGATGGAACTATATATATTGTTGTGGCAGATAAATTGTTATTACTATTTTTTCAGTCCAGAAAATGTTATAAGATTAAAAAGGACATAATTAGAAAAGTCAAGTTTTACCTGAAAAGGTATTTTTAGATGTGTTTTTAAATTCGTCATTGACGACTTATAACAAATAGTCTCCTTACAAATATTAATGGAAAAAAATCCAATTTCAGTTAAATATTAAACCGAAAATAAATCCATACTCTGACAGCCAAAAGTTCTTCTAAACTAATACGTTTATATTCTAATCTAAAGCTAAGCTCGTGGCATGACTGCTAACAGCGCTACGTAGAATGTTCTGTGGTAGAATGGAATATCCATTGCCGTTCTGTCGCATTTCGAGTTGCGCAATGCGAACACGGAACATGTGAGACGCAGATGCAAGTCATGCGATATGGCAACATAAACGAACAGAACAGAGAAAAACTGGTGAACAGGTTTAGAGAACATATTCCCAAGTAAAGCTGAAACAGTTAGAACAGGTTCACAGAAAATGCCTGTTCTGTAACAACTCTAGTTGTTACAGAACCTTTTAGTTTAGGACCATTTAGTTTGGAAAATCTTTATTAAAAATTTTTGCGTAATAATTTACCGGTAGGTACTCCTCAAATAAGTTAATCTCAACATTAGCCAGCATATGTGGTTCCTTCATAATAGTGCTCCACCACATTTTGGGCGACTGGAATATCTTGTGTTTCCCGAACGATGGATAGGCCGAGATAGTCCAATCGGGTTGGCTCCCTCGATCTCCCGATCTAAATTCGATTTTTATTTTTGGAGTCATATAAAAACTATGGCGTCTGTTAGTGAAGTTAACACTGAACAAGAGTTGCGAAATCGTATTGCTGCTGCCACTGAGACAATCCAACTACAGCCTGGTTTGGGCCGAGCGTGTGGGGATTTATGGAACTCAACTTGGTATTGAAAATCACGGAAATAACGTCGAACAGTTACTATGATAAATTAAATGTATTGTTAGATTTAGGGGTAATAAATCGCCCCCAAGCTTGAGATTTACATTAATAAATCATCTCAAAAGTGAAGCATTGCAAATTAACACTTGTATATTTACTTATTTGACTAGTAAATACAACTCACTGAGTAACACTACCGTTACACATGTAATACACGAATATTAATTATATGTGATTACAATTATTTCACTAATTACAAAATAACCAGCGGCCTTTCAATCCAGGCAGCGCTCATGTTCAGAGTCGAATCATGAATCCCCGCTGACAGGAGACGGCTTGGGCTTGGTGACGACATAGCCCAATAATGTTTATAAACACCAGGCCGATACGAATCATATCTAACAGTATTTTCAATTATATGAAATTCACGTGCTTTTATTTGAAATAAATTGGTATCTCCGTAACAGAAAAACATTTTTATTTTCAGTATTCGTTGCAATTTGTCCAAAGCTATAATTTCCCAAGTTTATGCGTATAGGCTAAGAAGCACCCTGTATTTGTTTCATTGGAAAGGTCGTTAACAGAATTTGCCAATAATATATTATTCCTATCTTGAACAGTTTTCAAGTATTTCTAATTTAATATAATTTTATAGATATTAACTAATCTGCCAACTAAATGCATGAGAAATATTTACAGAAGCAAAAACTGAAAGTGTAATATAGTACAATTTACTTAAAATACAAATTCAGCTAGATAATTTCATTTACTAATAACGGAGAAAAAGGGGGGAGTATGTAGTATGCAAATGATGGAAATCTACTACTTGGAAATATATATATATATAATAAATTAAAGATACACCAGTAATTTCATCTAGATAACAATTTAAAACAGTTAAACGTGTTGTTTGTTTCATATTTTTTAAACCGCTATTAAATAGTTTGTTTATCCTTCTTTAAGTACCTATTTGTATAAATATTTTGCTACATAATACATAAAGGCGCTATATAAAACAAGGAAAAATATTTATTACAATTATGTAAATACAATATTATTTAAAACGAAAATTTCCTAAATAAGGTTAACATTTTAACGATACAAGAGTATAGGTATTAAATATTTCATGTTTTTGTTATTTTTAGATGATGATTTTTCTTTTTCTCGAAAAATTATAACTACGTAGCCCTAAATAAACGATCACCTTGACATGAAATAAAAAAATATTAATTAGCCAAAATTTGCAAAATGGTTCTGGTCTTGACCTCATGGATGACCATCACATGTCTCATCATCGCAATCATTATAGCAAAATTTATCGTCTAGTTTAGGTCTTTACATAAATATGTTTTCCATATTAACTGGTTAGCTGCTACGCAATACAAAATACATACACTTAAATTATAGATAGTTAAAATACTTATAGGATGTTTCGACACCACATATCTACTTAACTATATTTTACGAGGGGGTAACAACTGGGATCAAAATTGTGACAAGATTTCCAAAGGATTTCCCGGAATTCCGAGCAAATTCAAGGAGTTTCCAAAGATTTCGCATTTGATAAAAATTACCTCGAACATTACTATACTCATACAAGGTGCCTGTAAAAGTTTGAGAAAAAAACACTATTCCGGGGGCCAAAATATGATGGCCTAAATCAAGTTACCTTAGTCAAAAATTTTATAATTTCCTAGATACAGGGTGTTGAACTTTTTTAGTTTTTTCTCAATGACTTTGTTAAATTGTAGTAAATATATAAAACTTCGGAGCAGTGAGTTTTCTGACACAAGAAATTGAAATATGGCCTTGAACTTGCACTCAATTGTAGAGGGCGGCACAGTACTTCACATGCATTCAAATCGTTAAATTTTGTGTGCACTGGTGTTTTGATTGTTTAATGAATAGTTCATATTATTTGGTGTTTCTTAAAGAAACGTCTTGAACAGCCGTTTTTTGGACAGGATTTTAAGATTTTATTTCATATGTATAAACCCATTGTCTTCTTTCATACTTTCTTCAATTAAATACTATCCAATTTTGGACTAAGGTAAATTGGGTTGATTTATTATATCATAGCTCTAGGAACATGTGGTAGCATTTTGCCCAGATCTTTTATAGACAACTCGATAGACAATCTGTACTGTTATTGAGGAATAACCGAGGGAAAAACTAAAATAAAATTGTAACTTCAACACCCTGTATCTCGAACACAATAAAATTTTGGACTAAAGTAATTAATTTAGATCAAGAAATTTTGGCATGGAGTATGTGGTAGCATGTTTTCCCAACCTTAATAAAAAAAATTCAAAAACATCCTACCTATGCATTAACTCGACAAAAAAGATTTCTCACAATTGTGACATTCTTGGTCAAAAAATTAATAATTAATAATTAATTGTTTGATCCTAGTCACGCCTTGAACAACAAGAAAAAAAACCGTAAAAAAATCATTAGGTGCCAGTGGCAAAGATGCGAAAGATGGCTGAAACTCTCAGATTGACAAAAAAATGTAAAATTGACAGTTTCTTAGAAATAACGATTATTTTTTGTTCTAAGTTTTGCATAATAGTTAAATTGTTTCACAAGGTGCGAGAGTAGTAACTCAAACCATTTGTGGTTTTCAATACAGTGAGATGATTAAATTTTAAATAACTTCATTGCTAGTGATGATTTGTAAAATGGATAGTGACAGCATGTTTGTCAGTAACAAGAAAAGGAAAGTAACAGGTAAAATTCAAGAGACAATGAAGAATATGCAATTCTCTATAAAAGAGAGAAATTGAGGTTATTCACAAGAATTAACAATTTAAGGGCAGAGTAGTTAACTCTCTGGTTCAATCATGTCGGAAGAAAAAGCAAAACTTTATGACAAACTTTATGTTTCCTTCTATCAAGAGAAAAACTAAACTAAATTATTATAAATTGATTAATTTAGAATATAGATAGAGGGTTGCAAATATTAAGGGGTGATTCTTTGATACAAATTATTACGAGGCATCTTTTATATAAAAGTTTTGAAAAAAATATTATTATATGTGTCAAAATAAATACTTTAAATAATTCTAAATTACTTACTCTGTATTTCTCATCCAAATAATGTTGACTTACCTAAAACAAAAAAATAAAAACATAAATAAATATGTAATTTATTTCCAAACCTATAAATTATGCTAATAGTAATAATAGTAATTTTTGCAACAAGTACAAAAAGTAAGTGTTTATTGCACGCGACGTGAAATTGTCCAACGAGGCCGTCATGCCGAGTAAGACAACACGTCGAGTGCAATAAGCACTTTTTGTACGAGTTGCATACAATATTTTTTCTACGTTCATGCAAAAACCAAAAAATGTTATTTAGATGACACTAAGTCTATAAAATTTGACGTCGATTTGAACGTTGTCATGATGACAAAACGTTGTAGAATGACAGATGAATGCAATAAACATTTTATTAATAAAGAACCACTTTTTCTACTAAATATAGTTCAATAAAGTTTTGTTTTTTTGCATGAACATAGAAAAAACATTTTTATATTGTACATTCATATTATAAAAGTAATTTTTTATTACTTTTCTATTTTACTGGTCAATTCCATCACACTAAAATTGAAAAACAAATTTTAAATAAATAACCTTTTACCTCAAACAGAACTAAAGAATTGATTTTTTAAATTTAGTTTTATCTAAGAATAATAAATACGAATTGTCAATGCGTTAAAAATAGATAATTACAGACAATATAAAATACAAAGTAATTCCTTAAAAATGTGTATGCAAATTAGCAAAATATGATTTTGCTTTCTATTATCACTATTAAATTTTTGCTAGACCAGTTGCAAATATTTATTATTACTATTCTAATTTTTTAATCATACATTTTAACATCGTTATTATATAGACAAATTCTAGTGATATGAGAAATGTATACACAACTGTTCACTTTTCTTAGTTAAACTAACATATCTAGCAAATAGAATGTTTAAACATGTTATATCATACAATTTACAATCACCTCAGCAGGTGTAAACAACAAATAGTTCACATTATTATTCCAAATAATTCCTAAATTATACTTGCTAAATATAAGAGTGCATACGGAATATTTTAATATTTCCCACGTTTATTTATCTTCTTATACATATAACATATAACTAACATACAGGGCGACAGCAAATAAAGTGAAAATAATTTTGATGGTGCTACGTCAGAACTGGATATTAACGGAAGCGCATAAAGTCATTCTTTTTAATTATTAACTTGTCCTATTTTTTTTAAGTTAAATTCTTTTTTAAATAGTAGACTTCTTTTCGAGGAATTACGTTACGTAAATTACTAGAAAGATATCAAGTCGGCATAAGTCAACGTGACTTTCTCTAGTGCTTGCAGCACTAGACCCTACCAACACCACCTAAAAGACCTCTTTTAGGTGGTGTTGACCCTACTGATGCTTTAAAAAATATTTAAAAGCTCTTATTGGTACACCTTTTTAAATTTGGGGGGGGGGGCAATTTTCGCGTGACTACCTTGCACATAGATCAGTTTTTTTTTCTCAGAAGAGCTGGTTTTTAAAACGGGGTTGGTTTTCACTAAATATCTTTAGTTAAATGAAGACGACATTTTTAGCATTATGTGAAAAATTTAAATAAGAAAATCACTCTTTTCATTCATCGTTTGAAGAGATGTAACCCCAACATTTTTTTACATTGCACAAGGACAAAATATGTGGCCATATTATGGTTGTCATGCATGAGTCTCAGGCAATAAGAAAATTATGTTTTTGGCAAAACAGGAATTATTAATATATTTCCAACTATAAACTAAATAATCACCTAAACATATTCAATTATTCTAAAATGTAACATTTCAATCAATTTCTAAGCCACTGAATAGAACCCGCAATAGCATGCTTTGATATAACCAATTTCATACTAATTTCCTTACAAATTCACTGACTTTTTTCGATTATAGGTTTGTTCAAGCAGCAGTTTAGAGTTAATATGACACTGTTAGAAATGTTGGAGCTACTTTTTGTATTACCGAGTGTGTTATCTTTAACGAACCACTTATTTATCTGGTCCAATATATTTAACAGTTCCAAATTATCGTTGCTTGAACAGGCTTTATTGTAGAATGTGTTAAAAAGACGTCGTGAGTTCAAGACCATTTTAAAATGGAGATAAAATAGTCAGATTACATGAACTCGTAATTATCACATATTTACAATTTTCCGTTGCCGTTCCATTTACCGAGAAAATGCAGTCCCTAGATAAGGGAAATGCGAAGGACAATTTTCACGTTTTTATTATTGCAATATATAAAAAATTCCGGACAATCCAGAATATTTTGAAAAATTAGTACCTATATAAAGATTATAATGAAAATATATTTTAGCAGGTAACATAAAGTACGTAAGTATAGGTTTATATTTATCATAGCCAGTTTTATGTACCTACTACAAAAGAAAAGTACATTTAAAAACTCGTTTAAAAAGAAAACTGGTTTCAATTTTCATTGCCTACTTAATTCAAAATAGTCTCCAAATTCAAAATCTCACGTAATCGACAATCGGCAATTCATTTCAATGGCATGCAACAAAAACATCTTTTTCATTTTTTAGCGTAAAATAGCTTGCATGGAATGGAATAAGTCATAACCTATGTGTCTACAAAAATCCATACTACAATATTATCCATAATGTAACAACAGCTTGGCCTTATCTGACCTAACCCAGATGGTTTCATTGTTATCCAAACATTTGCGATAGGTATAATTAAACCGAGATTAATGTGAATACAGGAAACTGAACTGATATGAATACCAAAACCGGGACAATAGTCACAACATATTGAAACACTAATAATTTAAAACTGTTATGTTCATGTTTTAAATATTTGGCATATTTGATTATCTCCAAATTACTTGGAATAACCAAATTTGGGTTTTAATTTAGGCTTATTATTGGTATTCTTTGACTATGAGTTCAAGTAAATTGAAACACTACAAGGTGTTCATTATAGGCGGGTCACTTCTAAAATTATAACAAACTCTTTTCCCATTGGTCGAATTTAAAAACTCATAATATTCAGCGCATAATTTAATTTAAAACTTTTTTGCTCTCGTTAAATTTAAAAAAACTAAGTTGTTCAATGCCTTTCTACTACCAAAAATGGTTTTCTATTTGACAGTAGCCTCTCAAAAAAATGTTCAGAGTATCATCTGCAGTAGTATGTTTCCATTAGTATTATGTAGTAACACGTTACAAACGTAGATCAGAGTAAAATCTTAAGTTCACAATATAGTCTAAAACAAATTACTATTCAAATTATATAATAAACAACATACCGGAGTTTCTCTTATACAAAATATAACACATCAATGGAAGAGTTAGGGTTTGACACATAAACACTTGACAAATAAGTACTATTACAGAGATCCCTTTGGGATTTACTAAAAAATTGTTTGTATTTTCGTCGAAAACGGTGCATTATTAACATTACTAAGAACACATTTTTGTCTAAAATTAAATTTTACATAATATAACGAGGCTTAGAATGGGAAAACTCCCAACTTAAAATAATTAGAGTATAAAATGTTAGCGGAAATGGTAGCGTTCTCTAATTTGACCAAAAAAAACTAATAACACCAGCGTGTTCAGTATCGCCAAAAACGCACCTATGTCATATTTTAATCAAATCTGTTGGTCTTTAAAAAAATATATCCAAAATTTAATTTTTTTTAAATTATCTTACACGAATTGAATCTCAAAAATGTGACTAGAACATAGGTTTATTAAGCAAAGCCCACTTATTTTTCAATGTTCCATCAGCTCTAGCAATACTGCCATGTCTTTCTTAAACAATTCAAATAAAATTGATTTATGATTGAGTGCCAATATAATGCTTCTTTCAATTTAAATTTTATAGAAATTATATAATTTTTAATTCATATAATCAACTAGTTTTACGTGCAGTGTGCTGACTAGACACTTACACTTTTAGTATACTCGTATTTAATTGTGACTATAAGCACCTCCGTCAAAATAAAACCATTTCGGCTATGCTTTCCCGCTTTGTTGTAACATGATATTAATTAGTTCCCTAAATCATTAATATATAGTCGGAATTTGCCCCGCTCGCACCTAATTCGACGACTGCGGTATCGCGAAACGCGAAATTGCCCCGATCGTCCCTACGCGATTCTGGTAAACAAACAAATCATGCTGTGTATCGAGGCGCAACTGGAAAAATGGAGAATCAACGAGCAGCGTTCGAGTCGTTCGGGAAATGGATCTAGAGATGCTAGAAAATACCTGGAATATTCGTTTGGTTTATAAAAAAAGAATAAACGGCCGAGTTAGTCAGTCTTGAATTGGAGTGTTTAGTTGGAGAGATCAAAGCGATTTAGATAGTGATTAATAATTTAGTGTTTAGTTGAGTTGTAATTAGTATTCGGTAGTGTACAGTGTTATAAATATCAGTAAATATTAACTGTTTGTCTTTCTGGTAAAAGAGACAGACGGGTTAGAAAATCGGTGACAATTTTGTGGTGGAAGTGGATTTAACTGGAAGACCAGACGAAGACAATGCAAGAAAAATTTGAAGAACAAGAACAACATTGAAAGATCAAATACAGACAATACAACAGGAAATGAGAGACCAGACGAGGACAATGCAAGAAAAATTAGTAGAACAAGGGCATAAAATGGAAGATCAGATATAGACAATACAACACGAAATGAGAGACCAGACGAAATAAATGCAGGAGAAATTAGAAAATAAAGTAGAAGAACAAGGGTATATAATGAAAGAACAGATACAGACAATACAACAGGAAATGAGAGATCGGACGAAAGAACTGCAAACAAAGTTGGAGAATATACTAGAAGAAAAACTAAAGGAGCAGTCACATAAAGCGACACAAGTAGAAGAGAAACTGCTAGCACAAAAAAAGGAAATGGACGAAGAAAGAAACTTGGTTAGAAAAACTTGCGAAGAGCTTCGATATAAGCTAAACCAAATAAGAACGGAGGGTGTAATCAAATCAGAAGGATCTATTATCCGAACTCAGAAAACGAAGCCCCCCGAATTCGACGGAAAAGTTTCCTGGAGTGTCTATCTGCGTCAGTTCGAAATAAATGGTCTGATTGTGATAAAGCTACTGATCTGATAGTTGCTCTACGAGGGGAAGCTCTTGACGTTCTACAAGGAGTTCCTGCTGGGCAGCAGAAACTACGACATTCTAAAACAGCATATGGAAATGAGATATGGTGATAAGCACCTGCAGCAAGTGTACCAGGCACATTTAAAGAATTGTCACCAACAGAGTGGAGAGAATTTACAACATTTTGTTGCCCGACTGGTTCGATTGGCTTATCCAACAGCCCCGTCCGAATTTGTAGATCAGCTCTCCATCCAAATTTTATCGACGGCCTAAGACATTGAGAAACCCAGCAGGTCAAGTAAGTGTTGCAGGAAGTACATGGAGGTACTGGTGGTGGACAGTCAATAGGACTCTACAGAAGATTAGGGAGCGTTTCTACTGGTTGAGCTGTAGGACGGTTGTAGAAGATTGGTGCCGAAAATGTGACATATGTGCAGCCAGCAAGGGACTGAAGACCCGTTCTAGAGGCAAAATGCGCCAGTACATCGTATGAGCACCGCTCGATAGGATTGCCATTGATATCGCTGAACCCTTTCCGAAAACCCAGAGTGGAAACCGATATCTGCTAGTAGCCATGGACTACTTCAGCAAATGGCCTTCCGAATCAAGAGACCACAACTGTAGCAGCTGTACACGACCAAGTCAGATTTCAAATGCGACTAGAGAGCGATCGCATGAAGACTCAATACGACGGCCGGGCCAATACAGTCGGATTCCAACAAGGTGACCACCTGGTGTGGCTGTACAACTCCACGCGGAAGAAAGTAAAATCGCCTAAACTACAGAACTGTTGGGAGGGCCCCTACACCGTCATTAAAACAATCAATGACGTCGTCTACCGGATACAGAGGACTCCCAGGAGTAAGATGAAAGTCGTTCATCTGGAGAGTCTGTCCCCTTATAGAGGTGCATCCAATCTGGACGGAGGGAGCAGTATCACGGAATATGCCCCGCTCGCAAATAATTTGATGACTGCGGTATCGCGAAACGCGAGATTGTCCCGATCGCCCCTACGCGATTCTGGTAAAAAAAACAAATAATGCCGTGTATCGATGCGAAACTGGAAAAATGGAGAATCGATGAGAAGCGTTCGAGTCGTTCGGAAAATGGATCTAGAGATGCTAGAAAATACCTGGAATATTCGTTTGGTCTATTAAAGAAAAATAAAGGGCCGAGCTAGTTAGTATTGAATTGAATTGGAGTGTTTAGTTGGAAAGATCCTGGAGTTTAAAAGTGAAATAGCGTTTAGTTGAGCTGTAATTAGTATTCAGTAGTGTACAGAGTAGTTAAAGTTAATAAAGAATAAGTGTTTAATTAACGGATTGTTTTTCTGGTAAAAGAAAAAATCCAGTTAGGAAACCCGTGCTCGCCCGTGACAATATGTTTATCATGCGCCAAGTGACTAACATGTTGTACAACTAAAATCTTAGCTGCGTCAAACAGTGGAATATTATAAATTTCTGAACAAATTTAAATCAGTTACAGCTGAATATAGATATTACACATGTTTCTTACATTATCCAATTATGAAGTCTTTATTTATCTCTTCCCTATAATTTAGTTATAATATAGGTATACCCATATCACCCTGAACATTTGTTTAAAATGGATTTTTCACAGGCCTGCTTCCATGAGAACCCGAAAATAATGACGCTTGGGTTGTTATGGATATGTTTGCGAATATCTAGCACTGACGTATTAGATCAGTCAAAACCACAAATCAAGAAACGTCAAAGCTATGATCTTTTACAGTTTTTATTTCGTATGAAGAGTATGAAGCAAAATCATCTACATAACGTCCTTAACACATAAAAAGCTATTACTTATTAGGTACTACCTACATAATTTAATTTAAATACATTATAATGACTCTCTCTAATGACGACTGGATAAAACAGACTGGAGGAAATCATTTTTACTCCTTGGTTACTATACTATAAAAGATAGAGTAATTATTAAATTCAGATTCTTAAAGTCAAGTTAATTTTATGTCGCGTAAACATCCGGATATTTTCTGCATTTATGATAAAATATTCTCAAATTAAACATATTTGACATGCGCTTCCGGAAGCTAAATTAAAATCACCGATTTATCAAGTCAGGTATCATGCCAATTTGCCTTAGAACTTGTCTTCATTGTTCCTTTGTTTCCATATTATGTAATTAATAAAGATAGGTTTAGCTACCTACATAGGCTACATGGGTTAATAGTTCTCTATAAAACGACGGTACACGTTCAATTGTTCACGCCTCGGCGTTTATCTAGTCATATCCAATAACAAATGATTATTGCGAAACTTAAAATAGCCGTTATAAAGTTATTAATTCAACTATTTTTACTTTTCGACTAATTAGTCGGCATTTATTGCAAGGCTAAGAAAGTATTATTTACCCCATATTGAATATAAATTTTGCAGCAATCACATTTCCTAAAGTATTTTTACTTACTAAGTAGGTATCTCTTAATATAATTAATTTTTGTTTTGTGATATACTTTTAGGAAACGACAGAACATCGAATATGAGTTTGCTATATAAGCAGTTTTGATCTTTGTATCTTATTTGTATTTGGAGATAACTTCTGAAAAGCAATTTTCTTAATATATAATCTCTTACAACAAAAAATATTGAAAATATTTACTTTTAAATATTTTATTACGGGCCGAGCCGGTTCTGCTGCAAATGTCCTTTAAGCCACTAGATGTAAAATTAGGTTAGTAGTTATGATAGATGGCTTACATTACTAACACGGACGTAATTGTATGCATTTATTGAGAAGCCCGTCAAAATTTTCAGCTTTTGCAGCTCGTATACCGGGTGTTCCCTCAGAAACCATCATAGCCAGCGCGACGAATTTGGTATACAGACACTAGATGGCGCGTAGAATCTGATGAAAACATCAATTCTTATATAGGGCGTTCTACTTTTCAGGAAATCGATTTAATTTTGATTTTTTGCTAATCAACCCCACTAAAACTTATGTTTAATTTGAAACATACTTAATTATCAACACAGTCTGAAAAATAAACATACAAAAATTTTAAAATTTAACACAAAAACGCCTTCAAAAAGTACCCAAATTTCATTGTTTTGTCATGCAAAATGTGTATAGCCTTGAGCCAGACATACACAGAGCAGTTGAAAAAGGAATATTCTTTAGGTACTTAACACACTTTTGTAAATTATTTTGTGTTAAAAAATACGGGTACCTAATTATCATGTACACTGTAGTAACATTAAAAAAATGCTGAAGTTTTATTACATTATAATAGAACAATTTAAAAATTTCCAGATATTGTACACAATATTCACGCTGAACGGAGCTGTAACGGAAGACTGCGCCGGCGCAGCGACCTCAATGCTCCAAAAGCCTCAACTCAAGTCTAAATTTTCATCGACAAGTCTCAATAACACCATTGTGCATACGTAAATTGCATTCAATACATTATTTAGCGTTATATACTATCAATGTTTGTCCACTAGATTGTATGACTTTTTATAGGATATTCCTTTGGCGAGAGGAGGTTCCTTATGGTACATACACGACGGCGCCTCTCCTAATTTCAACCGTCAATGACGACAGTGGTTAAACGAGCAGTTCCTAAATCGATGATGCTGCCTTAAACAGGTCTCCACGATCACCAGATCTCAATCCAATAGATTTGAACGTGTGGGGTCAAATGAAACAAAAGGTGGATTTTCAAGCTGTTGACAATGAGGAACAGTTGCGACAGAAAATGCATTTAATGAACTCAATGTGGAGCACAAACTATACCGGAATCTATTTTCTTTGGAACAGGTTACGTGCGTGGCACATTTTCTACTATAGACATTAGAATATTTAGTTTGTCAAATTACCTATTGTACATTTTTAGCCGTTTACAATAGTTTAATAAATAATCTCATATGTATCTATTTTGTTTGCTTTTCCTTTATTTATATTACGGTATTTTTATTTGTACTATTGTTTTTATTTGTTACTGTTAAGAGTCTTAAAAATACTTGACATTTCTGTTAACTGTCAGACTAGTTGTTTTCTCTATGGCACACTGCAATTAATTTATTTGGCTACTAATGGATGTTGAATGTGAGGCACGTTAGGAATGATTGAAGTAGATTTTACTGAAAAATGGTACATCCTATTGAAATTTAACAAGAGAACCTCTTTTATGTTAAATACTTCAAATTTCAATATTTTGGAGTCGGAAAGTAGAAAAAATTAACTACAAAAAAGATATGATTAAATTTATCTCAGAACCTTGCATTTCCTCACGCCCCTGTAGCAAATTTTGAAATGTATTTTATACTCGCGACAAGAATTCAGACGACTTACGTCATACGAACAAATGAATAATTAATTATATTTTCATCAAAATATTTAAGAAACTGCAACTGATAGTAATAAAACTATATACTACACTAAAAGTTTGCATTATATATTGCACTAAATTGCAAAAATTATTGAATTTAATGTGACCAAATTTCTAAAATTACGTTGAAAATAAAAACAAATGTGTAACGTCAGCCGTGACGTAAGACGTCTGAATTCTTGACGCGAGTATATCAGACTTATTAACCACGTCAAGGTTAATATTTCACCAAAATTTGGTGACTTAATGTCGAACCGTTTTCATATTACACATTAAAAACTGTCACCCCTAAAAAAAAGCGTATTAGGAACCGCCACTGCTAAAAATTGTACTAAGATTTTAGTAATTTTTCGACTTGTTTTACAAGCTCACAAGTTTTGAATACCTACTGTTATACCTTGTATACGGTCTACCGGCTGCGGGGGTCGAACCCACAGCGATCTAGTCACCTCGATTCAAGTACTGACGCCTTAAACCGTGAGGCCACTGACCGATCCATGGATATGCTCAGCACTGGCCTGTACAGTGGCGTACTATTAAATAAAATGGTTTTTCGTTCTTTCTTTAACAACGAGATTTCTTCTGTCTTAAGAAAATAAATACATCGGTATGTCGAAATTAAGTGCTAACAAACAACTGTTCGGAGGAGTTCGGAAGAGTCAAAAAAAATTTCAACAGAGCCGAGTTGAAACACAGTTGGAAAATATTCACAATAATTACTATTCAATTGCGGTCCTATAAAAAACTTACAAAAAACTGCATTATCGTTAGATAAATCACTGCAAATAGTAGGTGACATATAAACAGTCGTATATGCTTTAGGTGACGAGAAAGGTGTTTGCCTCAGAGACAAATTTGACAATGCGTTAAGAAAAAATCCAGATTAAGACACCTCCATAACAATAGCACCTATAACGTCATTAGATGTAGTACAATCGTTTTCGTTATATAAACATATTTTTTCTCCGTTGCGGATATCGCTTAAATAATCTACTGTGGTGACATATGTAAATGTTCCAGTTCAGATATTTGCCAGAGCTTATCCAGATTTTTAATACGGAAGTATTCCACAATATTAAAAAATTATTTATTATAAACGCACTAGGTATAATCCACGCGCGGACGCTCCTGTTTTCAAACTGAAATGTGCCTTACTAATGATATGTGTAAAGGTCACAGGCACCCCCCTTCCTAACCGGACCCTCATTGAAAGTTACACCCTGTATATCTCATTTAAAATAAATTTTGCCAAGTGTAAATTTACAATACACATGTATTTAATTATCAGGAAACAGTAATGTTATTTCACTCCATTAACGACCGTAACTTGGAATTGTGTGTGATATCAGAATAATAGATTTATTATATACCTACCTATATCTTATTTCAGCAATATTCATCAGTACATAATGTTTTGTACTTTTTCCCTCCAAAACCATGAAAAATAAAAAAATACATTGCGATAATAAATAAGTACCTAAATCATTTGAATCAATATTAAACAAAAAAAAACAAAAAAATGAGATGAACCGTATTTGGCATTACATTTTTGTAAATATAAGATCGTGACTATCCGTTAAAGACGGTAATTAAATTATATATGGTATAATAATTTTGAGGAAATACAATAGTAACAGAATACCGTAATCTAGAATCAAATAAATCTTCCATACCCTTTGAATTATCTTTCTTTAATCTAAAAATCACATAACCGTAAAGAGTCGACAGAACCGTTACAGTGAGAAATAAATATAAAATTATAATTTAGCATTAACTCGCCATAAAACGCACATTAAACGGACGCAATGTGAAGGAAGAATTTTGCAACGATGAGTTTTTCATGAGAATGCAGCCACTCCCTTATGTACGCGATAGTAATCTATCTAAAAAGGTAAACAAAATTAAAGACAAGATAATAAATAAGTGGTAATGAATTAATGGGGTGTGAGATGCTTTTTCTCATATATATGACAGGGTGGTACAGTTCCGCATCCAGGTAAGTAAATGCAACCCTCCAAAATTAGAAAAACTATCCAAGTACACAGGGTGACCTGTAAATATAGGCCCAAGAAGACATACTAGATTTTTTTTAAGCCAATATGCCTTAATAAATATTATGTGTCAACGTTGGAATTTAAAGAGATTTTTTGTAATGATTACACTGTCTTTGACTGAATTAAGTTAACAATTTGGTAATACATGTTTTAGGATTTGAGAAATCATAATTTGTTGTCAATTTCGAAGTATTCCCTAGAGAGCGCCACATCCGCCATATATGTGACGTAAATGTCAACGTAACTTTTATCACGTTTTTTATTAAAAAATCTCAAATCTATATTGTTTTTGAGGAAAAAAAGTTATACTTGTCAGAACTTGACCAATTTCGAAATAATAGCAATCAGCTGCATAGTTCCTTGTACAATATTTTAACGTAGTAGGCACCACTACTAAGTTATATAGTAAAAAGAAATTTAAAGCTCAACTAACGTTGCAAAAAGAAATAAAAGCAATCGTGATCTTCAAATTCCTTTCAAATTTTCTCTAGTTATCCCCTGTTCATTCCGAATATCAGCTTGATGTGTCCCGATAGCGAAATGTAGCGAATTAGTGAAGTTATTAAAAGGTTTTTATAGTATGCTGCATACCGTTGGAAAGGAGTTAGACTACATAAACTTTTAAAGAAGTTCGAAGATCACAATTGCATTTTTGAAGTTATACTTCTTTGCGCCCGTTAGACACATTGGGATGGGATGTTGGTCGAGAAACCGGGTCACGCTCAAAAGGAAGAACTTATTTTTAAGAACAAATTTTTAAGAACTTTTAATATATTAATATATAATAATAATAATATATATATATATATTTTTTAAGAACTTTTTTTTTTTTTAATTTTTTTTTAGTACGTACGAGTGGGTGTATGAGAATGGCCAAAGAAGTATAACTTCCACCGTCTGGTCCGACGCAGACAATTTTTTTTTATTGCAACGGTCAGCTGTGCTTTAAATTTCTTTCTATATCTTCCAAAAGCTTTGTGAGTTAATAAAATTAAAACTAGATGTTGGAAGTAATTTTGAATTTGATACAACCGAACCATACAACAGTAAACATAAAAATTTAAATTAAATTTAGAGGCTATAATGCTAATAACTTTTTTTAAATGTAAGTTTAAATACTGAATTTTGAGATTTTTCGGAACAACAAGGAAAAAGTTGGAATAAAAAAATCCATGAGGTCAATAGTGACTTATTGGGCTGAAAATATTGCAAATCACCTCTCCTTCCGCCAATTCAATTTGGCAAACAAATACCCTTATTTTTCGAGTACTTGAAAATCAAACCAAACTTTCGTATTTACTGTTGAAGCTTTTTCGGTTGATCTCAAAACAGGCCGGAATTTATAAAATATATTACATTTTGACTTAACCAAAACTTTCATCAGGAAGCTGTAACAATTAAAGCCGTCCTTATTATAAAATCGTTAAACAAAAAATCACAATTTAGTAAGATCTTGCGGTGGGCGGTATTGCGCATGAAAATATGTTTACGTATCGGTAACAATTTATAACTGCTTCTCGGAAAAATTATAATATTCTGTATACATCTGTAATGAATTTTCCTTATCCGCATTTTTTGTTTTATTTACCTAAAATATCCGTAAAAATATAAGTGGTTTGGTTTCTCGCACAAAGGTCATTGTAAAACTAACTATCGATATTTGGGTATTAATCCTATGTATATCCCGTTTTCAGGTAGGTATACTTAAACATATATTGACAAATGCTACGAGTTATGGAATACTCATCCACTTTCAGAAAACGTGAAAATTCTGTCTTTACTGATTGTTCACATGTCAAATGTATAGCAGTCTCAAGTAGACTACAGTTCGACATACAAAATATTCTAGATATTAGATACGTTGCTATTTATTTCTAGCCTAATAATGAACAAAGAAATATTTATGATAAACATTTGTTTTATTAATTTTCAAAATACTCTCCACTTTTGCATGCGTTTGAACCAATTTTCGAGGCACTTTTTCCACTCCGATTGAGATAACTCCAAAATATGCGATTAGAATGCATCTACCGCTTCCTCGAGTGTCGAAAATCGTTGACCACGTAATTTATTTATGATGACAAAAAAGTCATTGAGTGGCAAATCAGGGCTGTACGGCGGATCAATCAATTCAATGTTTTGGCCGGATAAAATATCCTTTGTTTAAGCCGATATGTGAAAGCTCGTATTGTCATGATGAACAATGATTCGCCTCTTCTTCTGCTATTTCGAATTTTGCAGAACACTTCTGGCAAACAAATGGTCGTGTACCATTCAGAATTGACCGTCATACGTTGCTCTAATACCACTGTCGCCACGTGACCGATAATGCCGAAGAAACAGGCAACCTCTTGTTTCGATGTGCTTCCGCGGACAACATCTGTTGGATTTGGCTCATCTTAGAAAACCTATACAGTCGATAGCTGTTTTATTTCGAACTCATATGCATAGATCTATAATAATTGGTCACCTAAGCAAATATTGATGCCTTTGATGGACTTTGAATGTATTTTTTCAATATTTCCTTGCACCAATCGACACGCGCTTTCTTTTAAACGTTTGTCAGATTATGCGGCGGAATCCAACGCGAACAAATCTCTTTTACAGTCAAATGTTCATGCAATATCTTATTGATGCTTGTCATACAGGCATTGCAGTGTTTTATCAGTTCACGCACAACATCGATGTTTTTGGCACAACCGATTTTGAACGACCTTCGTGAAATTCGTTCTGGAATGAACGTCGGCCAGAAATCGTTATACCAGTTTTTTACAATGCTGTAGGATGGTGCTTTATCGCCGTATAACAAATTAAGTTCATCGATGCACTCTTGTCTTGATAATTCATGTCGTCTTAATAAGTCACAGTTTTAATGGTTAACATGAAATAAATATATGTAATATTCAATTTACAATGGACATAAAAGTAAAAAGTTAATCCCAAAATATAATCAATCTTTGATTTTATAAATATGCCGTTTGTCTATAAATAGGTAGTCATAATTGTATGATGAATAGTTATTTCTTCAAAAGGGAACGGATGTGTATTGTATTTAAAATTTCAACTTGGTACTACAGTCAGAATACTTAAGGTGCCCGTATCTCTCGCCGTAAAATGATCAAATTTGTGGTGTTGTTTAGGTACTGAAATCTCGAAAAATAAAAAACGTAGAGCAAAAGTAATATCAAAATGGAATTATTGATGTTTTGTTTATCCACTTTTACTATTTAAACTTTCCTCAAATAATGTAATAACTTTTAAAATGCATTTATATGACACACATAATTTCGCTATTCTAACCCCACATTTTAACAATTATTTTCACATACTTATAAACAAATGTGAACAATCTTATATGCAGAACTATGTAAGTTTATGTTATAACAATGTTTAAATCTATAGTTGAATTTAAAAAAATACGTATTTATAAAGATTTCAGTACCTAAAAATTCATTGGATAGATCGCTTTCTGATGTTATATGTTGATTTTACTTCGGTACCTTTGAATATTTGCAAGTGGCATGAAATAACATTATTGTTATTTGCTAAACTCTATATTATTCAGTTCTTAAATGTCTAAAATTATTTATATTTGTAGAAAACACTATTTCAAGAATACGGCGCCCTTAATAAAAATATACTGGAATAATTCTCTTCGAGCATTCAAGGTTAATGCCAGGCAACGCTTTTTTTGTATATGCCTAGGGTCTAGACGTCTCGACGCTTCCCTCTGCTCAGTTTACCTTGATTAAGGGCGCCGTATTCCTGAAAAAGTGTTTTCTACAAATATAAATAATTTTAGACATTTAAGAACTGAATAATATAGAGTTTAGCAAATAACAAGAATGTTATTTCATGCCACCTGCAAATATTCAAAGGTACCGAAGTATAATCAATATATAACATCAGAAAGCGATCTATCCAATGAATTTTTAGGTACTGAAATCTTTCAAAATACGTATTTTTTTAAATTCAACCATAGATGTAAACATTGTTATAACATAAACTTACATAGTTCTGCATATAAGATTGTTCACTTTTGTTTATAAGTATGTGAAAATAATTGTTAAAATGTGGGGTTAGAATAGCGAAATTATGTGTGTCATATAAATTTTTCGAGATTTCAGTACCTAAAAACACTACAAATTTGGTCATTTTACGGCGAGAGATACGGGCACCTTAATCTATTGGAAATGCAGATTTAATCTCATTCTATCCAACTGTTATACGAGTACAAGCAGAGTAAATTCTGCTATTTTCATTTTTGGTGACACGCAAAATATTCCAGAATATCGATAACTCTATTCTTTGTCATTACTATTTGAAATAGTAATAAGTACTATTTGTAACTGTGAATGCATTATCACACTTATACGAACCTTTAGAAATACATATCATAATTTGTTTTCCCAAATTCCGCCGTAAAAACAAATTTATTTTTAATGTTTTCTTCAAACAACGCTCATTAGCCGCAAACGCATCACAGTTATACACATAATTTACATACTCATAATTTAAGGAAATAATAATTTAATTATTAGAAAGCAAAATTTACATCCGTGAGGTACTGCTACATGCAAACTCACCGGCTCACAGTATCAGCACTAAACACTGAAATAAATAACTTTATAAGGTTATGCAGGATTAACTATAAGTATACCCAACCGCCGAAAATCTAGAGTGACTCATGTTATAAACCCGCTCACAATCTATAGCAGTCGACACAAAAAACATACATGCAGCTCGTATATTTTTCCTATAAAATCGTGTGCCGAGCAAACCCAATTACACTGCTTCTGCTGCAGTAAATACGCATGCGCCAGATCGAAAAGTTAACCTTCTATTGGTTGTGATGAATTGACGGATCCACCAGTTCCACCTCCAGCGCTGTGAGGAAGATGATGTTGAAATATGTAGTTCATTAATAAGAATGTACGTTAGTAGCATATATGTATAAAATAATAATGAGTGGAAGTAAAACTGTGAAACGGAAAATAGTGGAAACTCAAGGAAAATGGTAAAAAAATGGGTTGCTAGATCTTACAAGATGAAACTATGTCTAGTATATATGTATGTATAGAGGGTGTCCCGAAATTAATGGGACACAGAGCAAGAGTAGATTCCTTACATAAAAATAATGCGATTAAACCAAACTTACCTTGGTCCATTTGTGGGTAATAAAAAAGTTACAGGGCGATAAAGTTCAAATTTTGAATTCGAAATTCTTAAAATTTGGCTTAATCGCATTATTTTGATGTAAGGAATCTACTCTTGCGCCGTGTCCCATTAATTTCGGGATACCCTGTAGAATTTTTTAATTCAAAGCTTAATAAGGGCGTTACAGTGTTACAATTATATATATTTTTTTCTTTTTTTCATCAATAATTTAAATACAGGAAAATATTATTTGGCATTTGGATCGGTCAGTGGTCGCGCGGTTTAAGGCGTTAGTACTTGAATCGAGGTGACTGGATCGCTGTGGGTTTGACCCCCGCAGCCAGAAGACAGTATATAAGCTATATTCGTGGAGAGATTGGCACCCTCTCTGCGGGTATGGTAGGGTGGAAGAATGTTGGCTTGGGTCAACGTGAGAGATTGACACCGGTTGATATTTGACTACCCCCCTAATTAATGAGGTTTTCCAGGTTTCCCTCATTTCTGCACTGAATGGTAGTTAGGGCCTACCAACGTAAGTCGTTCCTGGGCGCAAATGCGGCCTGCTTAATAATAATATGCCGCGCCCTCTCCCGCACAAGTCTTCGACTTTTGGGCTAATTCTCGTGATTAGAATGAGGGGTAGAGATATAATATATTTCTCCAACATGAGTGTCACTTTTAACTATTTATTGTCATGACCAATGACATTCCCTGACAATGACATTTTCGGACATTTTATAACGTAAGATGCGAAAACAAAACTTCTGTAACTCCTTTATTAAGCTTTGTACAAAAAATTGTTATATAACTTTCAATTATTCTCATCAATAGAATATCTCGGTGAAGTTTGGTCATTAATTTAAGCGTTTAGAAAATACTAATTAAAAACCGTCATCAAGAACATTTCATACCCTGTATATGGAAAACAAAACGTTTTAGGATAGATGTTGATAGTACTCTAATGTTGAAATTGAGGTAATTTTGTTAAATAAGCATAGGCTCCTAAGAACGTCGTTTACAAGTTATTTGTGTCCAAACTTGATAAAAAGTAAATTTAAAATTCATAACTCCTACACCAATTGAGATGTTTTTGGTAAATTTTAATGTTGGTAGTTATAAAATATAAAATTTGCAAATTTGTTTCTAAACGGCTAGAGATATAAAAATTTGTGTAGAGAGTGCAAATGAAGAATGTAATGGAGTATATCACAACCAATTTTATGTGCATGATTATACATAGTGATATACTTTTTCTTAAGAAAAAAGTCATAATAATGCCTGCTCCGCTTAGAAGAACTGGCTCCAGTGACTTTACCTTTTGAGCATGCAAAAATGGTACAGTTGTCTAAAGCCGGTCCCAGACGATGTGGCGAATGCCTTCCAACGTTGGACACATCACCATTTGCCACATCGTGTGGGCGCGCGCTAGTGAATTGCATGTGTCCAACGTTGGCTACATGCCACGTTCGGGCTTCTGTCGGTAAATCTGTCCCACGTCAAAGGAGCTTCCAGCGTTGGAAGCATCGTTCGTCACACACCCACACGAGCGATCGTATGTTTGACCCAATCCAGGAGCGCACATGTTCCTTTTTTTACTGTTCTGTGGATCTGCAGTATAAGTACGACACTGACAAACGTTGGTCCCACATGTGTTTACAATGTTGCAACGAAAGTTCACCCCATCGTGTAGGAGACACACTGGCCACATTTTTATGACGCAAATTGTGTCCAACGTTGGCACCAACATTGGAACCAACATTTGAACCAACGTTGGACACATCGTCTGGGATCGGCTTAAGCAGTACCGCGGTCAATGTGAGAATTTACAAATTCGATGTATTGATCCGATTTTTGAGGTTGAAATTGATGGCAAAAGTGGGAATGTCTGAATGCCATAACCTCACTTTAATTCTAGGATTTTTTATTGAAGAATCTGTGTTTATGTTCCATACACATTATCACTACTCAGTACTCCGCGACTGGTACTTACTTAAGCTGGAAATTTTATATTTTATATCTACCAACTTGCTAAAAAATAAGAGTTTAGACGCTATGAATTTTAAATTGATTTTCTTTATCAATTTTGGACACCCAATATACACTATTGGGACCCTAAGTTTATTTAACAAAATTACTGCACGCAAATAAGGAACACTCTGTATAACTATATTATTTATTACCATGACCATCCATACACCTTTTACTGAATATATTCTACATATGCTATTTATCAAATATGTGTGCGTAAATAATATTCCAAAGATTAAATTCGTATTTAAGGTGCCCGTATCTCTCGCCGTAAAATGATCAAATTTGTGGTGTTTTTAGGTACTGAAATCTCGAAAAATAAAACTCGTAGAGCAAAAGTAATATCAAAAATAGAATTATTGATGTTTTGTTTATCCACTTTTACTATTTAAACTTTCCTCAAATAATGTAATAACTTTTAAAATGCATTTATATGACACACATAATTTCGCTATTCTAACCCCACATTTTAACAATTATTTTCACATACTTATAAACAAAAGTGAACAATCTTATATGCAGAACTATGTAAGTTTATGTTATAACAATGTTTATATTTATAGTTGAATTTAAAAAAATACGTATTTTGAAAGATTTCAGTACCTAAAAATTCATTGGATAGATCGCTTTCTGATGTTAAATATTGATTTTACTTCGGTACCTTTGAATATTTGCAGGTGGCATGAAATAACATCCTTGTTATTTGCTAAACTCTATATTATTCAGTTCTTAAATGTCTAAAATTATTTATATTTGTAGAAAACACTTTTCAGGAATACGGCGCCCTTAAATCTGTTGGTGTACATCTGTGGATTCAAACAAATTTGTCTAACAAATCAGTCTAGGTTAATTTGAAAAGACCTAACTATTCATTACAAAATATAGACATGCAACATAGAAAAAGATGACCAATGCGAAACTCGAAGCGTATAGATAGCTACAACACTATAAGAATAAGGAAACGATTGTACACCCTACCATATTCAGTACCTCGTGTCCCGAATTTTGAAACGTACACATGAATTTATGAACCGTTATAAAATCTGTTAAGTGGCGACTTTGAGCGTACAGATAAATACAATTATGTGTTAAGCAGATGCTTTTTCCATACGCAAATTGTAAATTGTTTTGTGAGGCCAATAAACTTCTGAATATTTCTTCACTATGATAAAATGAAGTAGGTGAATGCTTTTAATTTCTATTAATCTTGGTAGACGCTTCTGATACTATCGTACTACAAAATTTAATTTTTGAAATAATTTGAAATTATATGCTAATTTTTTATAGTTAGACATTTGATTCAATATAAAATAAAGGAGACCACCTGAAGACGCAATCCTAGGAATGCAGAAATAGGACAGATCTCATATATTGTGGCCGATTTTGTGTGTTCGTATATGTTCAAAAGTGAATTTGAAAATCATTTAATGATTTCATTATGCCAGGTATGACTTTTTTTGTTAGTAAACTTAGTTACATCAATTTTTATTTTAGATTTTTATTAATTCCAACTTTGTATATGAAACAGTTTAATATACCTAGATATTTGGTTTTAAATAACATACATACGATTTCATTGATAGGAATTGTAGGAAAATCGGTTTATATTAGCTTAAATATCTTTACAATGCTGTAAAAAACTGTTTATTTTTTAACCAATGTTTTTGCATCAGTATTTCATTAAAAAATTATAAATAATAAATATTGATGTTGAGAAAGTAAGTTTCCCTTTATACCTACCCAAAAACTTAATCCTATCGACAACTGCAGAAAAATAATTCATAAGAATAATAAAAAGCAATTAAATATACTGGTAAGAACGGCTGATAACTAAAATGACAAGAATCTACTACAGAAAGTATGGTTCGGGGTTGACCTTTTATATTTATTTGATTTTGATTTTTTTTCTTAAAAAAAATTTAAATATGAAAAAAATCTGATAATAAACGTACAAAGGGTGTATTTTCTCGATTATTTCATCCCCTTACTGTGAGGTGACAACGTGTGGAATAGATCAAGAAATTGACATTTTAACAAAACTGCATCTATGTCCAGAATTCTGAAAATATTTTGTATGGCGGTAATCTAAAACATGCCACTGCTAAAAAGGACTCTATGATTTTAATATTTACTTTACAGTTTAACTTTATGTTTTTTTTTATAAGATAAAATAGTTATTTATGCAACAAGTACAAAAAGTAAGTGTTTATTGCATGCGACATGAAATTGTCCAACGAGGCCGTCAGGCCGAGTAGGAGAACACGTCGAGGGTAATAAACAGTTTTTGTACGATTTGCATACAATATTTTTTCTACGTTCATGCAAAAACCAAAAAATGTTTTATTTAGATGACACTACTATAAGTGTAGGAAAATATGACGTCGATTTGAACGTTTATGTTTGTCATGTTGACAAAACGCTGTAGTAGAATGACAGATAAACGCAATAAACATTTTACTGCACTAGTGCACTAAAAAACCACTTTTTCCACTAAATACAGTTCAATAAAGTTTTGTTTCTTGCATGAACGTTGAAAAATCTATGTACAATAATACACAATTTCCATCTATTTTATTAATTATTGCAAATAATGTTAGCTAAATTTTGCTACTACACTAATATTATCTAGCTAGTACTCATTCGTAAAAAGAATATACATATTTTTACTGACTTACGTAAAAATAAATGAAAATGCATTTCTACTACATTTTTATGTTTAAGGTCCAGTAAATCCTACTTAAGAATTTAAATAATGTATTTTGGGTCCATGTTTATTTTTGAAATATCAGTATTTATTTTGTTGATTAAACATTGCACCTGAAAGAAACCAAGCTGTAACAGTTACAACAAATCTTGATCAATATTTAGAGCCTGTCTGGCTGGGAAGGAAACATAGTAGTCTACAGAAATAGTAATATTTATTATCTTTCCTGCTTGTAGCAAACTTTGTATTGACAATCTATTTTTAGAGGAAAGGTTCAGAAATTTATAAATATCTGCTAGGCAATTCTACAATGTAATTAGGTTATTAGTTATTTATTTATTATTCCAACAGGATATATAATCCCATTTACAGGAATAAATAAAAGTACTTACAATAATAAAAGAAAATGTAAAATATAGCTTCAATCAATAAAATAAATTATAGTTAATAAGTAAAATACGCACATAATAATCAAGCAAACAAGTTATCCAAAGTGAGAAATATAACATCGCTTAAATTATTATATAAATATTATCATATTTGGATGCAATATTAAATAAGCTAATCTTAAATATAGTAGGTACGTCTTATATAATTCCCTCGATAATTCTATAAGTTTAGCGTGCTAATGCTGCAACATTGTTGATATGATCCACGAAAGTAACATTTTTTACCAAAAGTAATACCTAGACCTTTGTATAACCCGACATGGCTAATAGTGTATGCATTGAGTAATTGTGAGTAACAAAATTCATTTTACTAGAGAGTCGAATACTTGAGAGAACATCAGAAAGATCATTAATGAAAAGCAAATATATGAGTGGCCTTAGATTAACACCAGAAGTGGACAAAAAAACGGGATGTAAAATTTAAATATCTGGCCATGAATTGTTGCCTGTTTGATAGATACGATTCAAAGAGCTTGATTAGCGAATCAGAAAATTCAAATCGAGGTAGTTTTGCAAGTAGAACGATGTTCTACCTGATCAAATAGTTTTTGAAAATCAGTAAATATTACATCAACTTGCCCTCCAGACTAAAACTTCAGATCTCTTCAGTTCAGTTTCAGTTGATCTTTTCTGCTTAAATCCATGCTGATGTGTGGGAATGAGTTGATTAGTGATTGATTGATGATTTCAGAATATAATGCTGACGGAAATTTTTTTAATATAGGCCAAACATATGTTTTTTCCAATGTGATGGGAAAACATAATGTTTCAGAATATAATTAAATAAAATATAGGTTCAGCTAATACGAATGCACAATACTTTAATATACATGCCATCCACCCCCATGTCGAAAAAGTCTTTAGCTCGTGCAAGAATTGTTAAAACATCTTCCTGCCTAATAGTTGAGATGATAATAGGTACACCCAAATCATTCTTATTTGTAAATCTGGAGGGGTCAGTTGGTTTAGACTGTATAAAAAAACACTATTATAATATTCATCAAATGTATTTACTGTTTAATAGGATTCCAAATCTCCGAGTCACCAGATATCATAACAGGTTTTATGCGCGACACGCCTTTTTTCCTCCGAAATTTCCAAGAAGGGGAAATATTTTTTTCAGTGTCATTTAGGAAGAATTTCAATTTATACGCCTCGTTGATAAGACGCTTGCAATTAGACCGATGTCAACTAAAACGGTTGTAATGTTCAATAGTCTTATGTATATTGTTACGAAGCTCACCTACCTTTTTAGTTGGTTAATTATGTTCCTGTTTTCGTTAGAATTTATAATTGAAGCTCACCTACCTCATTAGTTTGTAAATTACGTTTCTGTTTATGTTAGAATTTACAATTATTGTGATGCCTTTATTTTGACGTTTTCCGGAATATTCCAGGCTATATTCTATTTGTTTCTCGACACGTTCTCGAAATCTCAGAAACTTCGAGAACTGTAAAAACCTATATAAGCAGATCATTCTCGGCCGCTGAGTCAGTTTGTATTCAGCAGCCAAACGCAAGTGACAAACGTCAAAGTAAAGCGTTGACAGTTGCGAAATTGTTGAAGAATATTTCTTGTATTATCAAGAGTGATAATAAAGATTATTTGTCTACGTGACGTGTTTCAACGATAACCTAATTTCGAGGTTACATTGGTGTCAGAAGTGCGACGTTCCACAAAGAAGACGTTTTGAGTAGACAAGTGAATGCCGGTAACAAGATCTATAGCAATAGAAATGGAGGAAACATTTAAACAGTTAATGGGAATGATGAGAGATATGAAGAACAGCCAGGACGAAATGAAAGAAGACTTAAAAAAATGAAGAACAGCCAGGATGAAATGAAAGAAGACTTAAAAAAAGAAATGAAGAATAGTCAAGAGGAAGTGAAAAATAGTTTAGAAGAAATGAAAAATAATCAGGAAGAGTTAAGAAACGAAATGAAAACCAGTCTACAAGAAAACAATAAGAAGTTAGAAGAAGCAATTAAAGTTAAACTCAATGAATTTGAGGAAACTGTGGAAGAGAAATTAACCAATTAAGAAATGAGGTACAAGATAAGGTCCAGGTCGTAGAAGATAATATGACTAAGTTGCAAAGTGAAGTCTCAAATCTGAAATCTCAATTGTCTGCAAAAGAGCCCATTAAGACTGAGAGCAGCGTTTTCGTCGTCAAGAGTGAAGCCACCAACATTTGATGGAAAGGTAGCATGGAGCACTTACCTAAAACAATTTGAAGCAGCTGCCTTGGCAAATAACTGGTCAGAAGAAGAAAAAGCCACATCACTTATAGTTGCTCTGCGGGGTGAAGCTATGGAGATATTAAGAACACTAGATGACGATAAACAAAAGGACTATCAAATGCTGAAGGGTGCTTTGGAAATGAGGTATGGCGACGCCCATCTGCAACACGTCTACCAAGCACAACTGAAAGGCCGAAGACAACGTTTCGAAGAAAATCTGCAGCAATTTGAGGCGGATATAGCACGCATGGTGAAGCTAGCTTACCCCACCGCACCGACAGAATTCCAAGAACAGTTAGCAATAAGTAGCTTCATTGATGGCCTGCGAGACTCCGAGATCAGCCAAGCGTTAAGGTTAGCCAGACATAAAAACATATCTGAAGCTCTGGCCCAGGCACTGGAAATTGAAGCCGCCCGACAGGCTTCCAGAAACAGTCAAGGCAGAATAAGGCAAGTTAAGTTTCAAACTAGCAAACAACGATCAAGTGAAAATAACCTGGAAGGATTTATGAAGAGTTTGCAAGATTTAATGAATAACTTCCAACAAGAACAAGACCGTACTAATTCCACTGTATATAACAGGAGAAGACCCATTCAGTGTTGGAATTGTGGAGTTGAAGGGCATCTTAGGAATCGATGTCCTAAGAATACATCTAGCCAGGACCAGGAAAACGCCAACTAGTCAGCTTTGAGGGCGAAAGCTGGCTAGGTGCAACCAAGCCCCACCAACTATTAAGATCAAGGTAACCCGTCTGCAAAATAATGGAACGAGTTTGGTAGTACCAGGGCGTATATGCGGACGGGATTGTGAAATGGTCCTTGATACAGGCTCTAGTCACACTATAGTAAGACCGAACATCGTCGCTCACTGCAGAATACAAAAGCCAGACCGGAATTACATCTTGGAGACAGCAAATGGAGAAGTCATATCAGTGAAGGGCATCCATCTAGCTAGAATAACCCTGGGGCAACCACATTCCAACACAACATCCTAGTAGCAGATATAACCGATGATGTCATTCTTGGACTTGATGTAATGACTCAACATAATTTTGTATTGGACCTTCCACGAAGACTATTGAAGACCAAAGATGAAGAAATCATCATGCAGTTTCCTGAAATCAGAAACCTTCCTATTAGAACTGTGAAAGCGTCAGCAGACATAGAACTTCCAGCAGGTTCAGAACTAGTAATTGAAGCTATTTGTAGCAGTCCTTCGGCAGTTGAAGAAACTGTAATCGTAGAACCAGAACCAGAGAGCAGCCTCTATAGGAAGGGCATATTAACCGGAAAGACATTAACAGAAAGGAAAAACAATTTGGTATTGGTGAGAATGCTTAATCTAAAGGACTACCCACAACAGATCAAGAAAGGCGAACCTTTGGGAATTTGTCAAACAGTTGCATCGGTGTTCAGCAATATGGAATCATCAACAGCATCTCGAAATATTCAAAAACTACCCGAAGTCCTGCAGACCCTTGTTAACCGATTCAAGTCCCCATTACGAGCTGATGAAGTCCAAAAATTGGAAGATTTGTTGAGGCGCTACCAGGATGTATTCTCGTTAACAGAGGATGACGTCGGAAGGACTAATCTTGTGCAGCACCGCATAAATACCGGCAACACCACTCCAATTAAACAAGCTCCACGACGTATCCCTTTAGCGAAGCAAGAAGAGGTATCGACGATGCTTAGAGACATGCAGCAACAGGGAGTCATTGAACCATCCCAGAGTCCATGGACTTCGCCGGTTGTTCTGGTAAAGAAGAAGGATGGCACTACCAGATTTTGTGTGGATTATAGAAGACTTAACGATGTCACTAAAAAGGACAGTTATCCGTTGCCAGAATAGACGATACCCTGGATACCCTGTCTGGATCCCAATGGTTTTCCACATTAGACCTGAAAAGTGGCTATTGGCAAGTGCAACTTCACCCAGATGATAAAGAGAAGACAGCGTTTTCCATTGGAACAGGGTTGTGGCACTTCAACGTCATGCCCTTTGGCCTCTGCAACGCACCAGCCACCTTTGAAAGACTTATGGAAACCATTCTACGAGGAATGACCTGGAAAACTTGTCTCGTTTATCTTGATGACATAATAATACTTGGCAAAGACTTTGAAGATCATTTGAAGAATGTTCAAGAAGTTTTCCAAAAGTTGAGGAAGCCCGGCTCAAGCTAAGTCCCAAGAAGTGCATGCTCTTTCAAAGGAAGTCAAGTATTTAGGACACATTATTTCCTCTGACGGAGTGAAGACTGACCCAGAGAAAACAGAAACCGTCTGGAAATGGCCAGTACCGAAAGACAAACATGAATTAAGGAGTTTCCTTGGACTTTGCACTTACTATCGCAAGTTTGTGAAAAATTTCGCCGAGATTGCAAAACCCTTACATCGACTCACAGAAAACAATCAGCCATTTATCTGGACGGAACAATGTCAACAAGCTTTTCAGAGATTAAAAGAAGCTTTGTGTTCTTCTCCGATTCTGTCATATCCCAAGCCTGGAAAGACATTCATCGTTGACACGGATGCTAGTAATATTGGAATTGGAGGAATATTATCACAAATTGAAAATGGGCAAGAAAAAGTGATTTCCTACTTTAGCAAGGTCCTCTCTAAGCAAGAAATGAACTACTGCGTAACCAGAAGAGAGTTGCTTGCCATAGTTAAAACTGTGGAGCATTTTCATAAGTATCTCTATGGTCAGCCGTTCGTCTTGAGGACCGATCATGCTTCTTTGAAGTGGCTACTGCAGTTCAGGAATCCGGAAGGCCAAGTGGCAAGATGGCTTCAACGGTTGCAGGAGTATGACTTCAAAATTGAACACCGTAAAGGATCTAACCATCGTAATGCTGATGCTCTATCCAGAAGACCATGTCCTTCAAATTGTAAACATTGTGTGCGACAAGAAGTGAGGAAGAAGATGAATTTCTTTGCAGAAGAACTACCATCCAGTCTCCAGAGGATTGGGAAATTAAAACCATTGCTAAAGAACAAAGTGAAGACCCGGATTTTGGACCAATTTTCCAATGGAAGATAAACAACATGGACAGACCCACCTGGCAGGACATTGCTGATAAGTCACCATCTCTAAAAAGTTACTGGGCGTTATGGAATTCTTTAGCCATCGAGAACGGCCTATTAAAAAGAGTCTGGGAGAGCCCAGACGGCAAAGAAAAGATTTATCAAACAATACTGCCCCAGAAAAGAATTCCAGAAGTTCTTCAAGCACTGCACAGTGGAGTCGGTGGTGGGCACTTTGGAATAAACAAAACTCTGAATAAAGTTAGAGAACGATTCTACTGGCTTGGCAGTCGGTCCGATGTGGAAGAATGGTGCCGACGTTGTGATACCTGCGCCTCTAGTAAGGGACCCAGGACTCGAAGCCGAGGACAGATGAAGCAGTACAATGTTGGAGCTCCATTCGAGAGAATAGCTATTGACATAGCTGGACCATTTCCTCGTAGCAGCAGTGGGAATCGTTATATTTTAGTAGTGATGGACTACTTCAGTAAATGGCCAGAAATATATCCCTTACCTAATCAAGAAGCTGTTACCGTAGCCGAAGCTTTATTCGAAAACTGGATATGTCGTTATGGGGTGCCCAGAGATTCATTCCGACCAAGGACGAAATTTCGAGTCGGAAGTATTTCAGGAGGTTTGTGAGCTGCTAGGCATTCACAAAACCAGAACTACACCTCTTCACCCGCAATCAGATGGAATGGTGGAAAGATTCAATCGCACCATCGAAAACTTCCTGAGAACGGCCGTCAACGAGAAACAGACCAACTGGGATACCTGCCTTCCTCCATTTTTACTGGCATACCGAGCAGCAATTCATGAGACCACGGGTAAAACACCAGCCAACGTGATTTTCGGCACAGAATTGCGGCTACCCATAGATCTAATTATGAATCGACCGCAACACGAGGAAAACTTAGATGATTATCTCAGCCATCTGAAAGATCGAATAAAGATGGTACATGAAGAAGTACGAGAGAAGATAAAAATAGAAAGCGATAGAATGAAGACCAGATACGACTTGCGTGCCAACAGCAGCGGGTTTCAAGAGCTTGAGAAAGTGTGGCTTATAACCCAAGAAGAAGCAAGGGTAAATCTCGAAGCTGCAGAAATCGTGGGAAGGCCCTTATACCGTCGTGTCACGATTGAATGACGTAGTATACCGGATCCCCCAAGCCAAGATGAAGATTGTCCACATCGATCGTTTGACACCTTATCAAGAAGGCCATGCGGACAATGGAGTAACCTGATCGGGACGATCAGTTCTAAGAGGGGGGCAATGTTACGAAAGCTCACCTACCTTTTTAGTTGGTTAATTATGTTCCTGTTTTCGTTAGAATTTATAATTGAAGCTCACCTACCTCATTAGTTTGTAAATTACGTTTCTGTTTATGTTAGAATTTACAATTTTTGTGATGCCTTTATTTTGACGTTTTCCGGAATATTCCAGGCTATATTCTATTTGTTTCTACTTTCCAACACAACATCCTAGTAGCAGATATAACTGATGATGTCATTCTTGGACTTGACGTTATGACTCAACATAATTTTGTATTGGACCTTCCACGAAGACTATTGAAGACCAAAGATGAAGAAATCATTATGCAGTTTCCCGAAATCAGAAACCTTCCTATTAGAACTGTGGAAGCGTCAGCAGACATAGAACTTCCAGCAGGTTCAGAAGTTGTAATTGAAGCTATTTGTAGCGGTCCTTCGGCAGTTGAAGAAACTGTAATTGTAGAACCAGAACCAGAGAGCAGTCTTTATAGGAAGGGCATATTAACTGGAAAGACATTAACAGAAAGGAAAAACAATTTGGTAATGGTCAGAATGCTAAATCTGAAAGACTACCCACAACAGATCAAGAAAGGTGAACCTTTGGGAGTTTGTCAAACAGTTGGATCGGTCTTCAGCAATATAGAACCATCAACAACATCTCGAAGTATTGAAAAACTACCTGAAGTTCTTCAGGGCCTTGTTAACCGATTCAAGTCCCCACTACAAGCCGATGAGGTCCAAAAATTGGAAGATTTGTTGAGGCGTTATCAAGATGTTTTACCAATGTAACCTCGAAATTAGGTTATCGTTGAAACACGTCACGTAGATAAACAATCTTTATTATCACTCTTGATAATACAAGAAATATCCTTCAACAAATTTTGCAACTGTCAACGCTTTACTTTGACGTTTGTCACGCGCGTTTGGCTGCTCAATACAAACTGACCCCAGGGTTATTATAGCTAGATGGATGCCTTTCACTGATATGACTTCTCCATTTGCTGTCTCTAAGATATAAATCCGGTCTGGCTTTTGTATTCTGCAGTGAGCGACGATGTTCGGTCTTACTATGGTGTGACTAGAGCCTGTATCAAGGACCATTTCACAATCCCGTCCGCATATACGCCCTGGTACTACCAAACTCGTTCCATTATTTTGCAGACGGGTTACCTTGATCTTAATAGTTGGTGGGGCTTGGTAGCACCTAGCCAGCTTTCGCCCCTCAAAGCTGACTAGTTGGCGTTTTCCTGGTCCTGGCTAGATGTATTCTTAGGGCATCGATTCCTAAGATGCCCTTCAGCTCCACAATTCCAACACTGAATGGGTCTTCTCCTGTTATCTACTGTGGAATTAGTACGGTCTTGTTCTTGTTGGAAGTTATTCATTAAATCTTGCAAACTCTTCATAAATCCTTCCAGGTTATTTTCACTTGATCGTTGTTTGCTAGTTTGAAACTTAACTTGCCTTATTCTGCCTTGACTGTTTCTGGAAGCCTGTCGGGCGGCTTCAATTTCCAGTGCCTGGGCCAGAGCTTCAGATATGTTTTTATGTCTGGCTAACCTTAACGCTTGGCTGATCTCGGAGTCTCGCAGGCCATCAATGAAGCTACTTATCGCTAACTGTTCTTGGAATTCTGTCGGTGCGGTGGGGTAAGCTAGCTTCACCATGCGTGCTATATCCGCCTCAAATTGCTGCAGATTTTCTTCGAAACGTTGTCTTCGGCCTTTCAGTTGTGCTTGGTAGACGTGTTGCAGATGGGCGTCGCCATACCTCATTTCCAAAGCACCCTTCAGCATTTGATAGTCCTTTTGTTTATCGTCATCTAGTGTTCTTAATATCTCCATAGCTTCACCCGCAGAGCAACTATAAGTGATGTGGCTTTTTCTTCTTCTGACCAGTTATTGGCCAAGGCAGCTGCTTCAAATTGTTTTAGGTAAGTGCTCCATGCTACCTTTCCATCGAATGTTGGTGGCTTCACTCTTGACGACGAAAAACGCTGCTCTCAGTCTTAATGGGCTCTTTTGCAGACAATTGAGATTTCAGATTTGAGACTTCACTTTGCAACTTAGTCATATTATCTTCTACGACCTGGACCTTATCTTGTACCTCATTTCTTAATTGGTTAATTTCCTCTTCCACAGTTTCCTCAAATTCATTGAGTTTAACTTTAATTGCTTCTTCTAACTTCTTATTGTTTTCTTGTAGACTGGTTTTCATTTCGTTTCTTAACTCTTCCTGATTATTTTTCATTTCTTCTAAACTATTTTTCACTTCCTCTTGACTATTCTTCAGTTCTTTTTTTAAGTCTTCTTTCATTTCATCCTGGCTGTTCTTCATTTCTTTTTTAAGTCTTCTTTCATTTCGTCCTGGCTGTTCTTCATATCTTGCATCATTCCCATTAACTGTTTCAATGTTTCCTCCATTTCTGTTGCTCTCGATCTCGTTACCGGCATTCACTTATCTACTCCAAATGTCTTCTTTGTGGAACGTCACACTTCTGACACCAATGTAACCTCGGCTAGCGTTCGTAAGACACCTTATCAAGAAGGCCATGCGGACAATGGAGTAACCTGATCGGGACGATCAGTTCTAAGAGGGGGGCAATGTTACGAAAGCTCACCTACCTTTTTAGTTGGTTAATTATGTTCCTGTTTTCGTTAGAATTTATAATTGAAGCTCACCTACCTCATTAGTTTGTAAATTACGTTTCTGTTTATGTTAGAATTTGCAATTTTGTGATGCCTTTATTTTGACGTTTTCCGGAATATTCCAGGCTATATTCTATTTGTTTCTCGACACGTTCTCGAAATCTCAGAAACTTCGAGAACTGTAAAACCTATATAAGCAGATCATTCTCGGCCGCTGAGTCAGTTTGTATTCAGCAGCCAAACGCAAGTGACAAACGTCAAAGTAAAGCGTTGACAGTTGCGAAATTGTTGAAGAATATTTCTTGTATTATCAAGAGTGATAATAAAGATTATTTGTCTACGTGACGTGTTTCAACGATAACCTAATTTCGAGGTTACAATATTATAATTTCTATAAGCGGTGGAATTAGAACGGATAGATTTGATAACCTCACCTGTTAATCAGGATGGGTAATTAAATTGGCACATGTGAGAAAATGACGAATACTTAGAAAAACAAAAATACAAAATATTTACACCTGCATAATAATATACATACAATCAGTCATAATGTCATTAATTTTAACCACGTATTTGGAAAGCCTAATAGAAAATTGAAAATTTACTCGACCTTTCAAAAGATAAACAAATCACCCCAAAACAATAGGTAAACGACGCTCCTGGTAAGCTACAAATTTTCTGATGCCGCGTACGAGTATTGAAGCTACTCCAGCAGCTTTGCCACTCAGAACCACATACATGTAATTATATCATGTTTGGTACTGAAGTCATAGCTTTCTAATGACAAACTTCTTGTTTGCTAAAATGCATGTATTTTGTGTATTCTTTGAGGTACCTATAAAAATTGCATTGCATTTCAGTTGCATTTTAAGGTATTCATAGAGTTTTGTCAAGTTCTGACGTAAAATTCATTCATCATGCTCTCGTAATGCAAGTTCAAAAACTGCAAAATTGTATATAGTAAATAATTTTAGATAAAATATTAAAAACATACACCTTTCCGTTTTGTTCTTAAAAGCAGAATCAAGTTGAGTTTGTACAATGGTCGTCAGCTTAAAGTCACCAGTTCCATGGTCCATTCTTGTCTAGTGCTATTTATTATACACGGTGCTAGAAAGGGACAAAACATGGAAGTGGTGACTTTAACCTGACGACCATTGTACGTTGATATTCCCAAATAATGCAAATCGCATTTGATTATGAATATGAATTAGAATAAAATCCATTACTCATGATCAGTAGATATCGATAACAAAGACACACAGAAAACACAGATGCAAATGTATATTACAATCTCTTTTATACATTTTTCACGGCTCTGTTCAATAGAAGACAACCGCGGTATTTCACTACTTCACTTTACCCTTTGAATTGCATTTTTATTTAGGCAAATAGCAAATGTTATTAATAATTATAAACTACACTGGCGACACAAACACACGAAATTCACCAACCTCTACGATGCAAAAATAATGACTAATGGATGAAGAAGGGAGAGAGGTTGGGCCTTTTAGCTATGCCGATTATAGCCTATCTGATGTCGGCACTGATTACTGCGGTCGGTATTTATTATAAAATTCTCATGATTTCCTACTGATTACACTGGGTGTTTATAAAAATACAAATTTAATTGTTGTTAACTTGTTATTATTTAGCGGTTCTGCAGCTCTTCAGCGCTTGTCATTGAATAGACATTAAAAACGAGGTTATTGACCTAAAGACGGTAGGTCAAAACTCGGATTGTTGACCACTGAATAGGTGCCTCTCTCTTCACCCTCTAATAAATAATTTAACCTAGTCAGTATTGGACTTTATTTCACTATTTATGTAATGAAATGTGAAATGTGTATCATTTATAGATTTATAGAAATGTGAATGGTTTATTTTGATCCGTTGGAGTTTTGTAATTTCAATATTACATATTTTTTTATGTTGAAATATGTTAATTGTATACTTTTAAAAAATAATTTACATATATTACAATAAGTAGGTAGGTACTATAAGAAAATATTTAAATTTGGCAACGTCGCGTCAGGCAGCCATCTAGTTGAATTGACACCTGCGGTCAGTGACAGTCTAAAACGGGGTTTAAGTAATGGCACAGTAATGGTTTGAATATATTTTTTTGGCGAAAATATGCATGTAAATTTTTTTCTGTATATCTGTAAAAGTAAAAATAAACACATAATTTATTGATATGTAAAAGTAGATGATGAGTTGCTCATTTCGTTCTAAAATGTAGGTACGTTACGTGATCACATCAACATAAAGAAATACCTCCTGCAAAAAATCAGTATCTTCTTGCAGCGAACATATCAATTGGCCAATTAATTACTGGGTCTCAAAAAATATGTTACAGTCTTGGAATACACTTAAACCTACGTAAAAAATAAATGTGGAAAATATAACAGTAAAATCTGATTTGTTTTGAATGTAATCGTTCAGTGAGCAGCAGTAAAGCATAAGCTATATCTAAGCAGGAAACAATATCAAGAGGAAGGCAATAAAGAAATAATAGCAACTAAGGTCATATCAAATTTATCGCTTATTTAGAAATTACATTATAAAGCAGTTTGTATAGAAGCCAGTAAAAGTGCAACTTCTCTTTATAGATCTATTTAAAAACAACTTTTTCAGATTCCATCAGTGGATAAAGCAAGTGGGATTTAGAGAGTAGGTAATATTATGTTTTTCGTATAACAACCTCTCATCAGTCTAACATTTCAAGAAAGCATAATAATACGCAGAAAGTAACAAGAATAATATGTAACTAGTTGTTTTGAATTAATAACACTTGAAAATTTGAGGCTGGTATTTGTTTTATTATACAAACTATAATAACATAAACTTAACAAAATGATATAGAGATGCGTTCTCTTTAAAGGACTGTAATCTACTGTTCGTCTTTCAGTCGACACACTCGTCATGCCATCTATAGTTATAGTTAAAAGCAAAATAAATCCCTAACATACACCCGCCCCTTGAAAGTGCATACTTTCAACAGTAAATGCCACAAACTTTTAGCACTTTTAGTCACTCACTAACAGGTAGAGGGCAGATTTTTGAGAAGCTTCTTTTGAGATCCCCACTGGATGTGTGAATACTCGCAACCCTGGCTATACCGTCTGATCCGGGATGCAACGCCACAATACGCCCAAGTTTCCACCTTTGCGGAGGCGAGTTATCGTCTTTGATGAGCACTAACGAACCACAGCGTAGACTGCCATAGCTTTTTCCAACGGGTACGCTGCTGCAATTCGCTGACATATTCCTTTTGCCAACGGACCCAGAAATCTCTTCGCAGTTTGCTTATTAATTGGAATCGACTTAATCTGTTGATGGGAACTTCACTGAAGTCAGGTTCAGGCAACATGGTACATGGTCTGCTTATGAGAAAGTGAGCCGGAGTGATGGGATGCAAGTCATTTGGATCGGTCGACATTGGAAACAGAGGTCTTGAGTTCAAGACTGCTTCAACCTGAATGAGCAGAGTATAAAACTCTTCGAACGTCAGACATATTTTGCCCAATACTCGTTTCAGATGTTGTTTGCTAGATTTGATACCTGCTTCCCACAGGCCACCGAAATGCGGGGAATGAGGAGGAATAAATTTCAATCTATATTTTCTAGTGATGCAAATTCGGTTATAGCGTTTTCATGTTTAACTAAAAACTTGCCTAAAATTTTTAATTCTGACGCAGCAGACACGAAATTCGTACCGTTGTCCGAAAAAATTTGCGTTGGTCGGCCTCTCCGTGACACAAACCGCTTCAAAGCCAGAATAAAAGCGTCTTTACTTAGCTCAGTTACAAGTTCCAAGTGTACGGCTTTGGTAGCAAAGCATACGAATAGGCAGACATAACACTTGCTCTGCTTAGCTCCGCGTCCCTTTCTATCTTTAATCAAGAATGGCCCGGCGTAATCAACACCGCTTTTGTCAAATGGAGGACCCGGTATTAAACGTTCTTGTGGGAGTGGTCCCATCTTTGGTTGTACAGTTTGAGAGTTAAAGCGAAAGCAGGTCACACATTGACGTACTGTCTTCTTGGCTAGGTTACGACCCAAAATTGGCCAAAATTTTCTCTTAAAGACGCTAAAATCAATTGAGGTCCGCGTGGAGTAACCTAAGATGTTCACTTGTAAAAGAATTTTAGTTAAGTGATGTTTGGAGCACATTAGTATAGGATGCTTCTTTTGAAATGTAAATTTTGACTTTTGAATTCGCCCCCTACACGCATGACACCTTCGGAATCCACGAACGGACTCAAGCTTAATAGCCTGCTGTTATTACTAATCTCTTTTGATTTATCAGATTATTATATTCTATGGGAAATGATTGTTGCTGTGAGATTTTATTAGAATTTTAAATTCTTAATCAATTTCTTGCAATGAAAGTTTACCATATTTGCTAAAGTTTTTTGTTGTTTAAAGTTGTTTCTAAACCTTATTAAATAAGCGACGACTTGAGAACTTTTGGAACGGGAATTCGCTTATTTCTCGCGACGAGGCACACGCCCTTACTCACTCTTATGTCTGGCAAATCTACGACCTTTAACTTTGAATTCGGCCAGTTTGCTTCACTTCTTGCTAGCCAATTAGGCCCGTGCCACCACATGCGTAATGCTTTCAATTGGCCAGGATTAACACCCCTAGTTAGCAAATCTGCTGGATTATCTTTGCTTGTTACATGACGCCATTCATATTGATTAGTGATTTCTTGTATTTCAACCGCTCTACTGCTTATAAAGGGTTTTAACGAGTTTGGCGTCATTTTTAACCATCCTAAAACAATGGTGGAGTCTGTCCAGTATATAATTTTGTGAAACTTTATTTCCCATGCTGACAAAACTTTTTAGATAACCTTGCAACAATGAGAGCCCCGCACAACTCCAAACGAGGTAAGGTCATTGTTTTCAATAGCGACCCTTGTTTTTGCACATAAAAATGCACCAAAACGTCGCCTTGTTGATTTGTTGATCGAACATAAATGGCACCTCCATATGCACTTTCGGAGGCATCAGAAAAACAATGAAGCTCGATATTTGTTGCGTGTTTACATATAACATGACGTTTAATTCTTAAATCGCATAGCTGAGGAAGTTGACTCCGAAACTTAGACCAACTTGTATGTAAATCCGCGGGCAATGATTCGTCCCACGTTGCTTTCAATAGCCACAGCTTTTGCAAAATAATTTTTGCTGTTATAATACACGGACTCAGTATGCCTAACGGGTCAAATACTTGGGAGATGTTAGACAAAATTGTGCGTTTTGTGACCGTTTGATTATCCGCGCAATCGCTTATAGTGTACGTTAAATTGTCCGTTTGACAATGCCAAATAAGGCCTAATGTTTTTGCGTTTTCGTTTGATCCGAGTTGTATACTTTTCAATGCGGAGTTATCACTCTGTATATGTTTTAGCACGTCTGGATTATTTGAATAAAATTTACGCAGTTCGAAACCGCCGGTTAACAATACATCAGATACTTCTTTGCATATTTGTGAGGCTTCATGAACTGTATCTGCTCCAGAGAGCAAATCGTCCACGTAAAAGTCACGCTTGATGATTTTTGCTATATTCGGTTTGCTTTCTTCGATATCAAGAGCCAATTGATTAAGACACCGTATTGCCAAAAACGCGGCCGCGGCCATGCCATAGGTAACCGTGTTTAGCTCGTATGTTGCTAGATCGGAATCTGGGTTTTCCCGCCAAAATATTCGCTGCAGAGGTCGTTGAGATTTTTCGATCAGAACCTGGCGGTACATTTTAGCAATGTCGCCCGAAATAACATAAGCGTGTTTCCTAAAGCGTAACAAAATTGACAGAAGGTCTTGCTGAATTGTAGGACCGATCATTTGTAAGCTGTTTAATGAATATCCCGATGATGTCACAGCCGACGCGTCAAATACGATGCGCAATTTTGTCGTGAGACTGTCCTCTCATAAGACACCTTGATGCGGTAAAAAACATGAAATAGAATCGCCACTCAAATCGCTATGATCGGTCACCTTTGACATGTGACCTAATTCTGCATATTCGGTCATGAACTGGACGTATTGTTCTCTTAATTTGTGATTTCCTTGCAACCTTTTTCCAATGACATGAAACGTTTGATCGCTTGCTCTCGCGAATCACCTAATTTATTAATAGAATCCTTGAAAGGAATAGATACGATAAATCTACCGCTTGAATCTCGCTTTGTTGTCTTTTGAAAATAAACCTCGCATGCAGTTTCTTCCTCAGAGAAGGATTTATTCGCAGAAATTTCTTCGATTTCCCAGAAACGAGACAGCTGTTGTTGTATGTCAATATTTTCTGAAAAATTACACTGAATTTTCGTGGGCATTTGGATATTTACAGGGCCGGACACTATCCATCCTAACTTTGTTTTTTGTAGTACCGCTTTGTCAGTACCTGTGCAAATTTGACCAACGCATAACAAATTCCAGAATAAATCAGCTCCTATTAATAAATCTATTTGATTGGGCTCACAAAACAAAGGATCCGCTAATTTTATGTTTCCCGGAATGCCGAATTGTTTTGTATCTAATTTAATACTAGGAAGATTACCGGTAATGTTTTGCAAAACTAAACACCAAATATTTGCTGTATATGCACAATTTAGAGATTTTAATGTCACATAGCATTTTTTGTTTATCTTTGAATACGCTTGATTTAAACCTGCTATCGCGCAGTCAACCTTAGTTGTTTCTAATTTTAATTTATTGTAAAGATCCGCCGTTATAAAGCTAGACATAGACCCTGAATCTAATAAAGCCCTAACTTTATGAGACTTTCCGTTATTATCATATATTTCGACGCATGCCGTGGACAGCAAAACTTGCCTCATTGATGATATGATGATAAAGAGACGTTGTGTGAAATCGTATCGCTTTCCTTTGAACCGCCCGGGTCCGCCGGCATCGCCGATACAGCTGGGACACCTGCTTGCGACTCGTTGGCTTTGGGTTTTTCGCGCTCAATGTGTAACAGCGTATTATGTTTAAGATTGCACTGCCTACAATTGCCAAAACGACATACTTTACTACTATGCCCAAACTTCAAACAATTTAGGCATAACTTAGCCTTTTGTGCCCTTTTATTCGTTCTAGAACTGGAAGATTTGTGAATTCGCTACATGAATAAATAAGATGATCTTGTTTACAATATGCGCACGTGGGCGTGCTAGAAACAAAGCCTTTAATGTTTGATGAATTTTGTTTTGGCTTTTTATCCACTTGTTCTGGCTTCTTTGCTTCGAGAGATTCTAAATATTCGGCACGCTCTTTTAAAAAGATTTTTAATTCGTCTAACGTAGGAGACGTTTTTGTTTTACGACTTTCCCATTTACGCGAGCTTGTTATGTCTATTTTGTGATAACTAAATGAATAATTAACGCGTCCCAGTTTGTTGTCGATTGCTCTAATTTTTCTAAGTCCCGTAAGTGCCGCCAGACAGTATGTATTACACTCCGAATTTTTCTGAAGATTCCTTTTGAAGAGGCTCTAAATCGAACAATGCTTTGATATGTTTGTCTATTAAAAGACGCTTGTTGTCAAATCGCTCTACCACGGCCTGCCAAGCACCCTCGTAATTTGCTTCTGAGAATTCCTCGGACATTAAAAATTCTGCGGCTTTGCCTACCATCGAAGCCCTTAAATAATGGAATTTTGAATTGGCTTGACGCTTTCATTTTCATGAATTAAAGACCGAAATGTGTCACGGAACTCCAACCAATGAATATGTTCGCCATTAAATTTTGGGATATCTACCTGTGGCAATCTAATAGCTGGGCATATACGAAGAGATCGATCCGGCGGTTTGAGACGCGGCGGTTCAAACCGGCAGATCGGTCTCTGCGTAAGTGGGCATCCGCATGCCAAATTGCACCTGTACAGACGCGTCTGACAACTTGGACGGTGGTTTGGACTCACACAACCACTAACGCACAGTTTTGTCAGTCTTTTATCTTATTTATTATTGTACTAAATTTAGTAAAAAGTCATATGTTTTTATATCCATTCTTAAATAGTTATGAAAATCCGCGGGATCATTATCCCTTAGAGTTCTTTTATTAAAGGAAGATGACTTAATTGTTCTTTTCTAAGCAAGTAATTTTTCACCCATGTAGAACGTCGCTTTGGCGCATCCATTTCTTGCATATATAAGTAAACTAAAGCACAACATAAAGCTCGTTTTCTTTTATTTTTAACATTTTTTATCCACTAAGTATGTATGTATGCCCCATAAAAATTTTATAATGTACAGTTAAAGCTGTGGACTGTTAGAGAAAGCAACGGTCCACGGTTTTTGATCGATCCGCAGATATATCTGCGGTTTTCATCCACTAACGCACGGTTTGGTCTATGACGGATGAATTGTGCAAATTGACCGGCAGATTTACAAATGTGTGAGTTAGTGGGCAACCATGGTTTGATCGGTTTGATCCATGACGTTTCAAACTGGCGGATAAGTCTGTCGCGGTTCAAACCGACGGCTCAATCTCTTCGTGTATGCCCAGCTAATGCCATCTACTTCATAACGTTTTACGTTTTGTTAGAAGAACTTTTTGATGAAACAGATTTTTCGGATTTGTCATCATCTGCGTACTTTTGAGCAATTGTTTTGCTAGTGAAATTTGGTTATAGTAATTAGTTTCAAATACATCGCGCTCGGAAAATTGTTCCTCCATGTTTTCCGCCGCATTTTCTAGAATTGTTTGTATTTCATCGAAATCTGACAACAATGTTGCTGTGATTTTATTTAACCTTTCATTTAACTGAATAAGATCTAAATCGTCGGGATTTTCCCCTGTTTTAGCTTTGTCATTTAAAGATTTTATGTAATTAGTAAAATGAGTTAATTTTGATTTAAGGGAAGCCCTTTTTCTGACTAATGTTTGAAACTCCTCAGTCATTTTTGTAAAAATGAATTTACTATTTTTGAGTAATATGCAATAAACGATATTGAAATTGCGTGATATTAGGTATTTATTACAAAATAGCCCTTCAGATTGCTACAGCCAAGTACTGTAAATGTTTTTAGGTAAGTAATGGAATGGACTCACTGTTCGTTGTGCTGATATAGTTGCCCTGTTGATTCGCTGCGAAACCTTGATGTTCCGGCGATCTTCACTGCAGCTGTTCCGCTCCAGTTGCTTATGTGCACGTGTGTTGCTACTCGTTGCTTCTAGCCGGCCGGCACAATCCTTTCGGCTCTTTGTCTTTGATGCACTGTTTTCTTTGCAAATTGCAAACTTTGTTTTGATTTTGCCAATAATGTGGCTCGCTGGACCAAATTATGTTTTGAATTAATAACACTTGAAAATTTGAGGCTGGTATTTGTTTTATTATACAAACTATAATAACATAAACTTAACAAAATGATATAGAGGTGCGTTCTCTTTAAAGGACTGTAATCTACTGTTCATCTTTTAGTCGACACACTCGTCATGCCATCTATAGTTTTAAAAGCAAAATAAATCCCTAACACTAGTGTTTAAAATAGATAGGTACTCTTTTAGCGTGTGGGAATTTTAACAGATACATTACTGCAAAAAAATACTTTATATATGAGTTGGATACAATATTCTCTTTACAATCGAAAATCACATATCACACATGATGTTTTCTAAATCCATGTCGTATCTTCAAGAAGTTATTCTTTGACTCATTTTAAGCCATTAGATAAGAGTTTAGTGTCACTAATTTTCAATATATTAACGTTTCAAAAAGTCACATCCAAATCAGAGTATACTAATCAGATCTATACTGTGATCCAAATATATCTAATGAAGCTTCAGTTAGACTGACGAAACTTTGGCAAATGATATAATGAGTTAAATACAAATCTTTAAATTGTAATTAAATCTGCTTTCAACTTTTAACATTAGTTCTTAGTTGTTTCACTCACCAATAAAGATTTAATTAAGTTTCTAGTCAGAACTTCCAGAAGTTCAAAAACTGTTTTGATGGAGTGTCATAATTATTGCAAAAGCATGTACCTACTGCCAGTAAGAACCTCAGAACGAATATTTTTATAATTAAATACCTAACCTTCCACTTCCTTCAAAAATAAACCAGATATTAATTATTACTTTACCACTCCTTAAGTTTAAATATGCTTATCAACAGGGCAAATTTAAAAATATATTTTTTCTTAGAAAAAACATTTGAAATCAGACACACTTATTTGTTAAGTAGCAGCAAAGTTTTGGTGTTCAGTCTTCCTTGGATGTTAAGATTTATGTTTCGATTTAGCGATTTTTTGCCTTTAATTAATTAAATAATCTGCTCAATTTTAATATGTAAGGTATTAATTTCATGAACTATTTAGAAAAAGTTCATTTACAAAAAAAACAAAAAAGAAATATTAACTATCATTATACTAAACAGTTCTAAATTAAAAACGCATTTTCTTAGTATCCAATTATAATGTACAATAAGAAATAATTTCTTAATTGTTTAAGTTATGCCTTAATTTATTTGAATTCCAAATCGGCATTTGTTTATTTTACGCGGCTACTAATTGGTATGTATTAACATAAACTTTAAAATGCATTGTTCTATAAATACGAAATTGCGCTCAGAGAGTAGCTTATTCAAAATAGAATGAAACCTTGGCAATGATGTTATACAAACTTACCCGGCAGTATTTTGAAAATCCTGACAGAAAACCTAATTCACAAACAACAGATGATTGATTTGTTCAATAGCAGCTTTTTATTTCTTTTACAATTTTTTCTCTTACATGGTCGGTTTCTTTTGACGAGTTTCTGAAGTCATATCAATAATAAAATAGATTATTGTAAACATTGTCGTTTGTCCTTGTCTTTAACTTCATCAATATGTTTCTCTAATGCAGAGATGACCTGCCAAGCTATATGTATTGCCTGCGTATTTATACAGGGTGTTTGTAACATAGTACGTCTAATTTTCAATGCCGATATTAGTGACTTCCTCATTGCATTTCAACAAAACATGCCTGTGGATAAATAAAATCCTACGTGAATTGACGAAAACTTTTCTTTGAGCCGGAAATTATTACCGCCTGCCTCAATGCACAATCTGGCTCTACGTGGCCACGAGGTAGTACAAGTTATAAGATGTTACTGATTGTAATTTATAAAATTTCTGTAATAGATCCGTATTTCGACCCCTCTTTGTGCAACGCGAACAAAACATTCACTATGAAGATGGCACCTGGCAGGAAAATATCGTGCATACGGACTAGTAAAGCGGAATTTAGACAAAGTTCTCCATAACATAACAGAATAGCTGGGCATATACGAAGACATCGATCCGGCGGTTTGAGACGCGGCGGTTCAAACCGGCAGATCGGTTTCTGCGTAAGTGGGCATCCGCATGCCAAATTGCACCTGTACAGACGCGTCTGACAACTTGGACGGTGGTTTGGACTCACACAACCACTAACGCACAGTTTTGTCAGTCTTTTATCTTATTTATTATTGTACTAAATTTAGTAAAAAGTCATATGTTTTTATATCCATTCTTAAATAGTTATGAAAATCATTATCCCTTAGTTCTTTTATTAAAGGAAGATGACTTAATTGTTCTTTTCTAAGCAAGTAATTTTTCACCCATGTAGAACGTCGCTTTGGCGCATCCATTTCTTGCATATATAAGTAAACTAAAGCACAACATAAAACTCGTTTTCTTTTATTTTTTAACATTTTTTATCCACTAAGTATGTATGTATGCCCCATAAAAACTTTATAATGTACAGTTAAAGCTGTGGACTGTTAGAGAAAGCAACGGTCCACGGTTTTGATCGATCCGCAGATATATCTGCGGTTTTCATCCACTAACGCACGGTTTGGTCTATGACGGATGAATTGTGCAAATTGACCGGCAGATTTACAAATGTGTGAGTTAGTGGGCAACCATGGTTTGATCGGTTTGATCCATGACGTTTCAAACTGGCGGATAAGTCTGTCGCGGTTCAAACCGACGGCTCAATCTCTTCGTGTATGCCCAGCTAATATCAACGAATATCAACGAATATCAATATCATAATCCATACAGAATCACAAATAATAAAGAAAAAACGATAATAAAATTGAAATTAACGTATCCCGCAATTATTGTTCAACTAATCAAATATAAATTCGCTTCGATGACCTGCGATTTCTCATGGTTAAAAAGAAATGTAAATGCAATATTTTCGTTTAAAAAAATTAGGCGTGTGATGATAAGAACAGTCTGCATTTATGAGTCAGGTTTAGTTAAAAAAACTGTCTTAAAAAATGTTTCAATTTATTTCCCAAGGCTACCAACTTACTTATAACATACTGCTATAAGCTCTTTACGCGTATAACATGCAGAATGGTGTTTCCTATATTACATAATCATAACGCACATTTTTACAGCGTCATCCATTTTATATAATTAAATTTATATACCTAAATTAGAATATTGCACGGTACACCACATATTAAGAATAGCTTCTAATCACAAAATTTATATCATATTTTATTGATAAACATTTAACTATCGAATAAATATCTTCCGAAAATGATAACTTTTATTACGGAAAGGATAAATAATTTTTATCTAATGTTTCGGAAATCCAATTTTTGAACTATGTCAAAACTATAACAGGGTGTTAAGAAGAATGGTGTTAAGGAAAAAAAAAAAAGTTTATATACAGGGTTAACTATGACTAAGTACAAAAATTTTAACCATGTGCTCAGGGAGGTCTAAAAGGTAATAACAAAATGTATTTTGGAATTCTAGCTCGATGTTTAAAAAATGGGGCAAAACCCTCTTTTCTTACGGAAAGTCGGCGCCTATAACAATCAATCATCGTCCGAGATGGCAACTACCATGCGGTCATTTTTTTCAGCATTGTCAAGTGTAGAAACGAAGAAAATAAACATTTTTATTGATAATAATAATGTCTAAGTACCTGATAGATAACAGTTAATCCGTTTAGCTGCAGTAGTTTTAATTTAAACAAGTAAGAAAACAGAAAATGATACAACATTCTTAAAATAATAAATGCTGCCTCCCTGTGCTACCATATCGTATTTCTCATTAAATCGTTAAATAATAATCTACATTTTGTAAAGATTTTTTTTCATTCAAAGCGGCTTAAACTGATAAACGTGTTAATGCGGTGACCTGTAACTACGTTTGACACCTTTGACTTTGGCAGAATATACCTAACCTCGCGGCTGACAGAAGGTCAGTGACGGCGATAAATAAGGATTTAATAGTTTTGAAAAATTTTTTTTGAAGGGTGATTCCGTTAATTCTTATTTTTCCCTATCTTTAAAATATTTGTACTAAGTCATGGTTAACCCTGTATATCTTAAATACTATTTCATATCTCGAAAACAGATCGAAATATTGAGATGAGATTTGGTACACAACAGTGTATGATAGTGATATACTATTCCTTTGAAGAATAAGCCGACATACATTTTATGTATGGAAGCAAGGCATCTCTATACAGAATCATTCTTCAAAGGAACAATTCACCATATTTATTTATTTTACTAAAAAATAAATGTATTAAAAACTATCTTAAACACTTAAAAAATAAGTCACTCGACACTTTGTGTTATATTTTTTTGTTTAAGTCTGACAAGGGTCTGACATGGAATTTATGATAAACTGAGAGATGCCACCTAGATTATTTTTTAATTAGCATTCCAAAGTTGGTTTATTGTAACGATTAATAAATAAATTTTTATCTCGAAAACGGTGCGTTAGGAGGAAAAAGTTCAAGAGAAATTTTTAAAGCAGAATTAACTTGGTTTTAACGCGATACCAATTTGTCAAAAATCAGTGGCGTACAATTTTATTCCTAAAAATGGGTATTTAACGGCACGAACGCCACTGCTGTTAGTACATTACAAGATAAATTTATACACGTAAAAGTAGCCCTTCACTAATTTTATACAACCTGTATCTCGCAAACGAGGCATTTCTAGACCCATGTATAAACTTTTTTTCTTATTTTTAAACATGGGACCCGCCCCTAGAATTTCTTAACATTCTGTAATGCCCTGCATATATCTTAAGATATATGCTGGACACCCTGTATTAGCGCTCCAACTCGTGTTTTAAGGTGCCCGTATCTCTCGCCGTAAAATGATCAAATTTGTGGTGTTTTTTAGGTACTGAAATCTCGAAAAATAAAACTCGTAGAGCAAAAGTAATATCAAAAATAGAATTATTGATGTTTTGTTTATCCACTTTTACTATTTAAACTTTCCTCAAATAATATAATAACTTTTAAAATGCATTTATATGACACACATAATTTCGCTATTCTAACCCCACATTTTAACAATTATTTTCACATACTTATAAACAAAAGTGAACAATCTTATATGCAGAACTATGTAAGTTTATGTTATAACAATGTTTACATCTATAGTTGAATTTTAAAAAATACGTATTTTGAAAGATTTCAGTACCTAAAAATTCATTGGATAGATTGCTTTCTGATGTTAAATATTGATTTTACTGGTACCTTTGAATATTTGCAGGTGGCATGAAATAACATCCTTATTATTTGCAAAACTCTATATTATTCAGTTCTTAAATGTCTAAAATTATTTATATTTGTAGAAAACACTTTTCAGGAATACGGCGCCCTTAAACTATGAAATACCCTTTCAGTTTGACAATTTTACATCTTACACTAGATAAATCAAACATTTTTGTGGTGGAAGATAGTGATACTATCAGTAACAATAACCCATAAAAAATCTGAAATATGGGACTGAGGATTTCAAACGGAACACCCTGTAGAAATGACCTGGTTTCAAAGAAAATGTTTACAACTAAAGACATCCACCATTCATCGGATATGATATAATCCCAATGACCCATTTCTGAATATATTTACATTCAAAAATAAATCCAATTCTCGGAAACAAGACTGCGAAATAATGTAGCTCCGTTGCATATGTTTACTAAAATTGAAGTATGTAAACAAAGTCCGTCTAATATCAGACTAACGCAAAATTAGAAGAGTTTATTTTGATACGGTTTAATATTCTACAAAATATTGCGCTACCGTCACTACCTAAAAATACAGAAGCGAAAGCTAAGGCGGCGCCTTTGATCTTGGATGGTCACGAAAATTTAGCCTTGAATTTGAAACTTGAGGTATATACTACATACTACACTGAGAGAAAGTTGTATATAATATCTACAGTCTACATAGAGAAACAAGTTGACACTATATTTATTTAGTCGTATTGAAGCTTTAGCAGTATAAAATACCTACTATTTATAAAGTTAATAAAATACATTTATAAATTGCATTTATTCCTGTTTATTTTTTTTATTGTTGTGAAAATTATATATTTTATTTAACGTGGGAGAGCTTTTTCAGATACATTTGCCATGCAGAAAATATGATACTGCAATAGATGTTTTAAATAGTATAGTCACTAATATTTCGTTTGTTTCAGTTATGGAAGCTATTTTCATTTCAAGTAATTAATAGATTTCAGGTATGAGTACTTCGTGGGCCACGCTAGATGCAGGTCAACTCAATCATTCCACAAAGCACACAGCAACCATCCGACTTCTCTTACATCTTTTGCTCTTTCCTAGTTCCAAATTTACATTTACATTTAAGTTATTCTTAATTATTTTCAGAAACAAAGTGTACATAAATTTAAAAATAATTTTCCTCCATTTATTTTGTTCACTTTTACGTTTTAAACCTTAGTTTACTTGTGTCAAAAATATGATTTAGGGCACCCTGGACACTAGATTCTAAGAGCACTGGTGTAAGACTCAAATGAAATCAATATTATGGGAGTTATTTTAAAACTAGTTTCAAGACACCTAAAGTTTTAATTCTGAATAAAAGTAATTTATTTTTCAATGTTTACAGAATAATAACGGAGATGGTCTTAAAGAAAATACAAATATGGTTCATGAAATATATATTTATACAATACCTATTTTACATAACTATAAATTAAAAGAATCTATCACTTTCCAAAACACACCAAACCGACACAGCGACACACATAAACAAAGCAAAGCAAAGCGAGGTTGATTAATAAACTACTTGTAAAATGGCGGCATCACACATGCGCACTAAAATTGTGTTTTGACGGCAGCCGGCAGCTCTCTCCTTCGCTTCTGGTAGTTCCATTATAGTTCCATTATTCTGTGGTAACACTAACTTATTACAATAATCCTATTGTTAGAAGAATTGCTGAAGTCTGGATACAATTAGATAACAGAGGAAGGCAGGTTTTTTAAATGTCATTATCCTATTCCGGTTCGCTAATAAACTTTTTCACCTAGAGAGAACCCTTGTCATAAATTGCATTAGAGCCGTAGCCAGGCAACTTTATCAGGGGCGGGGAGAGCAAAGTGAAATTCTGATGGGACAGGGGACTGACTGGGAAAAGGCCGTATATTTTGTATGTACTTCTTACAACGAATTTCTGAAAAAAAAAAACATCTTGAATAGCAATTTTTTTGCCTTTTTTGTATCGTCTGATGTGTTTGCTTCTGTTGGCATAAAATAATATCTACCTAGGTTGCATAACTAAATTTTTGAGAAAAATGCTTTTACCTCTGAAAATTTTAAAATATATTTAAAACACGGTTGAACAAATAAAAGCTGTATTGAAATGACTGATGACTGAAGGGAATTTAAAGATACATACAACAAAGCACAATGCCATAGGTATTTTAACCCTTTTTTACTTTATTAATTTTTAAAATATTTAGCCAACAATGTATGTTTATATTTAAAGTTAAACTGAAAATTTAAGAACTACTCGTTTGCATTAAATACATTGGAATCTGTGCATCATAAAAATAGGAAGAGACTATAGATTTATACTCCACAAGCACGTTATTTGGCGCCAATAATATTTTCAAACGAAAACCGCAAATTAAAACATTTCCGACACTATCTGTAACATTTGGCGCCAGGACCATAACGCGGAATCTGATGAATATGTTTGCATAACACGTAAAAGCGAATGTCTCTTCAAAGAATCACCGAAGAATAGACTTCACATTAGGTACAGCCTAGTTAGTTACCCCATACCAACAAATTTTATTTTACAAATGTAAACGAATATTTGTAAACAAATTGTTTGGTCCTTAGTTTCTCCGTAAAATGCGCCGTCCACTACTAATAATTAAAAAATCATGACTATGTTGGGAGTGTTAAGGGACCTTTTTAATATTTAGCCAACAATGTATGTTTATATTTAAAGTTAAACTGAAAATTTAAGAACTACTCGTTTGCATTAAATACATTGGAATCTGTGCATCATAAAAATAGGAAGAGACTATAGATTTATACTCCATAAGCACGTTATTTGGCGCCAATAATATTTTCAAACGAAAACCGCAAATTAAATCATTTCCGACACTATCTGTAACATTTGGCGCCAGGACCATAACGTGGAATCTGATAGAATATGTTTGCATAACACGTAAAAGTGAATGTCTCTTCAAAGAATCACCGAAGAATATACTTCACATTAATAGGTACAGCCTAGTTAGTTACCCCATACCAACAAATTTTATTTTACAAATGTAAACGAATATTTGTAAACAAATTGTTTGGTCCTTAGTTTCTCCGTAAAATGCGCCGTCCACTACTAATAATTAAAAAATCATGACTATGTTGGGAGTGTTAAGGGACCTTTTTAATGATCCAATTTCGATGAGGCTTGCACCAGTTTTCTTTAAAAAAATCTAATTTCTATGATGCCCTAAATCATATTTTTTGATACGAATAAACTAGGCTTTAAAACGTAAAGAGAACAAAATAGTTGGTCACGAATTTATACAGTTGCATCCGAGATTGCATCTAGCGTGGTCCCTGAATAGGTATAATGAGGGTATAATTGATAATCATTATTAAACGGTTTTTTTACAAATTAGCACATATTTGAATAAATAACCCACAAAATAACCAAAATGGATATAAACAGTTTTTCCAAAATTAGAAATCAGAAATTAGATCAAAATAATTGGGAATCATGTTCGTGAACGATGCATTCTACAAAAAAAATCTAGTCATATATAAAAACATTCATAGAAATGATTCAAACTTGATAAATTATTTTCAACAGAAAAGTCGCCAGAAGCTAAATCAAGCGAGTAAAAGGATTGGGGAAGAACTGTTATCATTTTGTTGTGCAAAATACCGGTAAGTGGTAATCATGCACATTCAAGCAACAACATTTTTAACAACCAACTAAAATTTATTAAAAATGTTTTAATAAATAATGAATATCCTCTAAATTTTGTTGATACAACATTCAAAAATATTAAAGATAAAACAAACACTTGAAGACAAATAAGAGAAACTAACCACACAATAATTATCAGAAAGATTAAGTAGAATCAGTAATAAATTTGATATTAGAACAGTTTTTCAGAGAACTAATATTTTACGATCCTTTTTATCAAAAGCCCGTCCAAAAATTGCATCTACAGCATACCTTGTAAATGCTATAAACATTAAAAATTTGTGAACATGCTTGGGAAATTGATTCAATGGGGTTCGGCAAAAATTTTAGAGGAGGAAAATGCAACAAAAAGAAAATTAAAACATACAGCGATTATTTTGTTGAATGGAGATAAGTCTGTGTCAAACTGTTCAGTAAACAATGATCATTGTTGGCTACAATCAAGAAGAAGTAACAATAAAATAAAAAGTGCGCGATAGTGATGTGATTTTCGTTTTTTTATCTGTTTTTTCAGTGTGAAATTTTTTGGTTAAGCAAATTTAGTTTCAAAAATAACCCTTGACCGATCGTTTTGGCGCAAGGGGTTATTCAATCAATCTTTATTTTTTCAGAAGTGTGGCAAAATATCAAATTAAACCAAAGAAAGATAAATATGTATACAAAATTACGGAACATTATCTTCAGCTCTTTTTAGGATAACGCCAAATTTGTAATTCAAACAATTACAGCAAAGCTGATCTAAAATTCCAGAAAATGTGCAACATTTAATATAGCCTACTTCTAAAATAAATCTCGGGGCAGACTAATTATAGCTGTCATTTTCGAGTCCTAAAATACCACGAATCGTCACAGTTGTAAACGCTTTTAAGCACATAAATTATATCCACAATCGATGAAATGCCAGACCACAGGAAAGGTTATAGTTCAGCTCGACGTCTACCATTCCACAAATGGAAGTTGACATAAATGGTAGCAATGCGGGAGATGAATTGATCGGAAGAAGGTTACTTATTCGTGATAAACTACGAAAAGCTCCACCTCATCTTTGACCTTTGTATCTAAGTTGATCTTTTTTGAGGCGGAAATTACATAAAAGGTTTCCTATACTTGAATAAAAGTAGACAGCAAAAGTTATCGATTGTGGGTAAAGTATTATCTGAATAGTATGTATATATTTGTGGTAGTTAAGCAGTTTTTCTTTTTTTTATTTTGTCACCCTACAATTTAAACCCCCACGCATAAGTATCAGTTAGGGGTTGTTTTAAACACACTTATATTTCTAAAAATGAAGAATAGTAGAAAAAAAATTTGGTAGCCAAGGCCAGTCTGCATCGTACGGTATGATGCACATTAAAACTGTCCACACTTTTAATGTGCATTATACCGTCGTTAAAAAATGTTGGGCAACATAGCCGTTTATAAACAAAACCCCTAAAGAAGTTTCTAGAACTGATACATTCTTGTTCCACTGGAAAAGTCGTGGAATCTTGAATAAGCTGTAGTCATATTTTCTTTTTCTTGAAAAATATGATAGTTACTGAAACGGTGGTTTTCAAAAGCAAAATTATATTTAGAAACATTTTAGAATTTATACGTATCCCGAGACGTATCCTATTGCTAAGTATTCAACTATTTACCTTTGAGGGCAATTGGAAAAAGTTTAATTTTAGTCACAACTGTTTACTTAAAATCAATATTGGATTTTATAAGCTACACTATACATACAGGGTGATTCAGTCATGTCATTAATTTTAAGAGAAGATAGGGAAAAATGAGTATAATACGAACACGATTTTAAAAAAATTAAATGCATATTTACGGCGGAAAAAATATTTTCAAATCATTATTTAAACCCCCTTAACAAACTGTCACTGACCGCTGGCGGCAATTCAACTTGGTGTCAGTCTGACACGATCTTGACAAATTTAAATATTTTCCTATAGTACCATACCCGTAGTGCATAGTTATAAATAACTAAAAATAATAATAAATTATTTTTTAAAAGTAGTAGTAGCAATTAACATATTAAGTTTGAACATAAAAAATGTTTTAATATTTAAATTACAAAACTAAAAAGGATCAAAATAAACCATTCACATTTCATTACACAAATAGTGAAATAAAATCCAATACTCACTAGGGTAAATCATTAAGAGAGGCTGAAATGTTTTTTGTATTTAAGGAGCAACGCTAGATGCAAGTCAACTCGGCCGTTCTGCTAAGCGCATTGCAAACGTCCGACTTCCCTTACATCTTCTGTTTCCTTTCTCCTTTAGCAGGCTTTTCGAAAAAATGTCCCAGAAGCGTTTTTTCGTATTTCTGCATCTAATGCATATCCCAAAGTGTCCTAGTGAAGTTTTTTTGTAATCAGCAGCACTTTTTAATAAAATAAGTGGTCGGTCACCAGTGACCGCTTCGACACTGTGACGTGAATGCCTACCTATTAGATAGCGGTCATCGGAGCGGGTTGGGATTTACCTTCCCTACGAGCTTCCCTACTTAATGACCTTCAGTCCTAATGTAATTATTTTTAAATTGTAAACCACTATTAGGAGATTCGAATTCTAATCTCAAGCAATTACTAGAAGTACCATATTAATTAATAACCAAAGTAGTTTTTAATGACATTTTCTACCTACCCGATCTTTCGTGGACAGATAGTTTTGGGGACGAATAGACACTCGACCAGATTTTATTTTCGCAATTTTTGTATTATAGATATGTATGTTTGTTCTTAGTGTGTATTGTTACCTATTATATCAATAAATAATACTTGGGTTGTGTAAAATTACAATTTTTTAATCACAAAAACACAATAAAACGGCTATGAGCTTTGAAGTAGGATAATCCCAGACAACAAAATAAAATAAAAAAATTCATGTGACAGAACTGGCCAACAGTGCCATAGCGGTCAGATCTATACGGCAAAACGCGTGTTATAGCGGTCATGTGGCGTGGAGAGCTCTCTCAATGATTTTACTACCGTCGGTCACTGGTGACCGCTCTGGCACTGAGGGAAATACTTTCAGCGGGTTAGTTTTCGAAATTCTTTACATCGAAATTTTTGTATTATAGATATGTATGTTTGTTCTTAGTGTGTATTGTTATCTATTATATCAATAAATAATACTTGGGTTGTGTAAAATTACAATTTTTTAATCACAAAAACACAATAAAACAGCTATGAGCTTTGAAGTAGGATAATCCCAGACAACGAAATAAAATAAAAACATTCATGTGACAGAACTGGCCCACAGTGCCATAGCGGTCAGATCTATACGGCAAAACGCGTGTTATAGCGGTCATGTGGCGTGGAGAGCTCTCTCAATGATTTTACTACCGTCGATCACTGGTGACCGCTCTGGCACCGAGGGAAATACTTTCAGCGGGCTCTGGTGACCGCCATGGCATCGAAAGTGTTAACTTAAAATGCACTTTCTTAGTTCCAAATTTACAGTTAGCAACAATTATTTTCAGAAATAAAGTTTGTATAAATTAGTAAAATAATTCGCCGCTTTTAGGAAGCCCATTTATTTTGTTTCCCTTACGTTTCAAACCTTAGTTTACTCGTGTCACAAAATATGATTAAGGGCATCCAAGAAACTAGATTTTTTTCTAAGAAACCTCTTAAATACAGACAGCAATAAAAAAACTCTTGTGCTGTGAACAAAAAAACACTCCGAGACATACCTATTCAGTAATCAACAATCCCGCAATCCGAGTTTTGACCTACCGTATTTAGATCAATAACCTTTTTTTAATGTCTACTCAATGACAAGCGCGATAGAGCTGCAGAACCGCTAAATAATAAAACAACAGAAACAAATAATAATTACATTTGCATTTTTATAAACACCCGATGTAATCAATAGGAAATTATAAGAATTTTATAATGTCAACCGCAGTAATCAGCGCTGACATCAGTTAGGCTGTAATCTGCACACTCGTAACAGTTGAAATTCCCGTTTAATACGTTACCAGCGGAATAAATCGAATATCATTCGAGTCCTATACAGGCGTGTCCGTTGTCGACTGCATCTGGAACAAATGCACACCGCCAGTGCAGTTTATAATTATTATTAATAAAAATATACTTTAAAAATGCATGTGGCTCTGGCAACGCTGTTGGACTTCTATTAGCTTCAATACTCGTACTCGTCATAAGAAAATTTGTAGCGTGCCAGGGGAGCCGTGTTACCAATTGTTATAGGGTGATTTGTTTATCTTATAAAAGGTCAAGTAAAAATTTTTTTTCGATTATCCGTCTATTAGGCCTTCCGAATATGTGGTTAAAATTAATGACTGAATCACCCTGTATATCTCAGAAACGAAAAGATGTGTATTCAAAACATACATATGAGTGTACGAACAAACTGATAAAGTACGATAGCTCCATGTAAATTTAGTAAATCAACAATCGAAAATGAAATTACTATTTTTAACTGATTTCAGTCGGAATAACTTTCTTTGTTTTCAAGTTAGTTAATATTTGTCCTATAAATATTTTAAATGTATGACTATAGTATTATTATTATATTAACGTCGGTATTAACGAGGGTATTAACTTATTTCCCTATTAATATTAAGTAGATACATCAATTTCCAATAACGTTATAAAATAATTATATTATACTCCGAACAAAATGAATTATCTTTAGTGAAAATATTAATTTTGACTATATACACAATATTAATATAAGGTGGAAATAAAAAGGAATATTGTGACATACTTATGGTTATACCGAAAATAGTAATGTATCACCATTACCTAACAGCTAGAGAAAGTTGTTTGCACCAGATCAAATAATCACTTATTCTTAAAAGGAATACTCGTAAATGATTACGAAGGCAAGATACATTTTACTACTGGAATAGATCAGTAAACTCATTTGATACTTCTATTCATTCTCTAGGTAGGTATATGAAGGAATATGTCAGAAATTACAATTTAAAGTTAGCACCGGATGAAACCTCCGTGACGTCCTGACAGTTATTGAATGCTAAGTTGACACAACAATACTAAGGATATATAATAAATAATTATTTTATGACATCTACTGAATGACTATCCAGATTTCTTAAGTATATAGACCAATCATTCACGGGACGTTCCTTGGTCAAAATTAACACAACTTGTAATAACAGTCAATACGACTCCTTACAAAAATGTAAGAGCTTAAATGACGCACTAGCAATGGCTATTAATGACATTTATTTATGCAGATCTCTGTAAAAGCCATTATCCTCACAGCTATCTTCATAAAAACTATCAGTTTTCCTTTTGATTTTTGTTTAATAAAAAAATTATGTTGTAGTTGCATTGCACAGTCTTCCAACTGCAGTTATTGTTTCATTTATTTCGTTTTCTAAAGTTTCTATATTATTCAACATTATTCCCATGTCAATATCCAGAGATAATTTAATATTTAAGCTTGATATGCTCTAATAAATGTGTGTCCAATTAGTTTTATATACAGTGTGATCCATTTCAAATGGAAACAAGCCTGTAAAAATGGTAATTATTATCCGATTTATTTCGGGTTTTTTCCAAAAGATGGAGTAGTAAAAACTCTATTATGGCACAAAATATTAAAATTTGTTTTTTGTTTTCAAGGCATACTTCGAATTTTTTTCACGGTGAAATTTTACAAAAACTGTTTAGCGATTTTTTTACTTTAAATCTAACTACGGCACTGGATTTAGCATCCATTAAAACGGTTTTATGCCAAGTTTCATAAATAAATATTTAATATTGAGAGATTTATAACAATTTTAATGCAGGCTTCATTTTATTAAATACTTTTTTCTACGTTCATGCAAAAAACAAAACTTTATTGAACTATTTTTACTGGAAAAAGTGGTGTTGCATTCATCTGTCATTCTACTACAGCGTTTTGTCATCCTGACAAACATAAACGTTCAAATCGACGTCACATTTTCCTAGACTTAGTGTCATCTAAATACCATTTTTTGGTTTTTGCAAGAAAAAATATTGTATGCAACTCGTTCAAAAGTGCTGTTTATTACTTCTGATAAAGCATAAAATTGTAAAAACCGTACCTAAAAACTATTGCCTTATTATTAGCATCTAAGATACAGCAATAAGAAAAAGAATATTTCATTGTTTGCTGTTAACATGAAACGTTCCATTTTAATTTAATACATAATATTAAAGTAATATTACTTTGAAATGTATTTGCTATCATTACGAAACTAAATGCTTTATCAGAAGAACGGCCTCCCACATTATTGAGATTTTCGGCAGAACGAGACACTTTACCGATTTCAAACAAGTATTATGCCAAATTGTCCAAGGAATCTAAAAATTTACCCCAAATAAGTATTAGGTCATTGGCGTAGAAGTTGGGGCAAAAAATCCTGCTACCCTACCCGTTTCTACGCCACTGACCTACAAAAAATTTGTAAATTTTGCAGTAAATTATAGACATTCGTAAGTATTAACATCATACCAGATTTGAATCAAATTGTTACAACCATACCAGATATATCATAAATAATATGATGTAAAAAACCGACCAATACGGCCCTGTAAAGCGCAAACGGTGAGACATACTTAGAACCTTGGTTTATAAGGCAATTCTTAATTACTTATCGAGTTCTATCTGTGGTTAAAATTTGATTCACTCGAACTGAAATACCCTGTATACTACATGTACAGATACAATCTATTTGAACTGTTGATGTATTCGCGATGTAATTTTGATTTTTTAACATTATTTTTTAGTTGTTTCCACTTACCATAGAGGTGTAACGAAATTTCTGTTCAGAACTTCCAATACTTAAAAAACTGTTCTGAGAGAGTGCAACTACTGTTCTAATCTATTGTACATAATTAAAGTATGATTACGAAATGACTGCAACAATTGTATTCATAATTCATCCTCAAGAGACTGCAAAGCTGAAGTTGGTAAGGGTTTCTGAACAGTAATCCCCTACCTTTATATATCCCTTAGATGAAATACACGCATATGGAGTTTTGGAGAATATGGAGACGCGGACGTAGTACTCTTAATAGTTCGGCATACCTACTATAAGTTTGATCGATTAATTGACTCATACATAAAATTTCTAATTATTACGGAATGATTCATTATTTCATTATTTATTTTTTATCCCATCATCTACTTATATTGGCATTAATCCATCTCGACACAGTCAAACTTGAAAAGTTTATTTAACATATTTTTATCAATAGATAAAACTGAATTTGAATTATGTACCTGTTTGTTCTATGGGTAACCGTTAGGCGCTAATATTCCCACTTGTAAAAAATCACATCATGTGGTACAACAATTACAATCACAATCATTGTGAGGCGCAATGTGTAATCAACACGAATGTGGAGCCATGGCTCTTGGTAAGAATAAGATGGAAAAGAGACGACTGTAAAAACGTTGAAATACTACAACCAGTTCATAAATCTCATTACGTTAGTCAGCTAAGGAATTCTGCCGAAGGTCGTTCGAACATCTGCGGTTTTATTTAAATTTAATCTGTTAATTAAAAAATATCATCTTTATAAGAATGTTTAATGTTGTCGTATTTCTGGCGAAAAAATGATCGAATTTCCGGTGCCTTTCGGCACTAAAATTTTGATAAGCAAAACATGTAGAATACTTTCAGAGTAATGAAAATATAATTCTTGTCGTTCTGTTTATTCAGTGTCAGGTGCGTACCGAGGTGCGTACTGTATGATTTGATTTTATTGAAATATAAATTTTTAATATGAATTTGTTGCCATATTTTAACAATTCACATATTTAAGATAGATACAAGTTAAATAATGTAAAGTTTTTAATTCGGTTTTTAATTAGTACTTGACTGTGCAATATTGCTTTTTTCTTATTTTGAATGACTTGTCAGCCTGGACACTGTTATACAACCTGGAGAAGACTTGTATAATTTACACAGTCAAGATATTCTTTCTAATTTACTTAATTTTTTTTAGATTGTCTCAACAGTTAAGAAATTCGTTAAAAAACTGCTTATAAAAAGCGCCCTTAACACTTGTTTGAAATATAAACAGGTACGATCCATCTTATAATACAAATAAAAGTTAATACGACTATCTTTTAGGTAAAGTTCCTACTGACATAGTGGTAACTATACCACCAATCGAGCCACCAATTCATATTTACGATGATAACTGTCATTGCTATTGGTCCCACATGACACAAATTGAGAAAAGTATGCTATCGGTAGGGATTAAAAATTAGGAAATATGAAAGGTAGTCTAATTATAAACTGAAGCAAGAGTCACATAGCAACCAGACTAGAAGTTGTGAGTTACGTTAGGTTAGGTCTAACGCACTATTGATCGAAAGTCCCCCAAATTTAGGGTTCCTCGGGAAAATAATAAATATGGGCTGCTTGATGAAGAAATAAAAGGAATAGGGATAAATGTGTACTCAGGCAAATTGGGGAAATGCAGTAAAAGTCCGTTTAATCGACACAAACAGTGGTTTTTATAGTCCATAAAATATTATCGATTCGTTCACAGATTAGATTAGATGTGAAAGTAATTTGAAAAAAACGTCAGAATGTTAATTTTCGTTTCTACATTTAGAAATGCTGCAAAAAACGACGATGGTAGTAGATATTGTTGACAGCTGTAAGTTTTATCTATGGTCAAGCACATAGGTAACATGTATATTGAAAAACAACATTCTAATCTTATACGTACATATACAGGGTTAACTATGACTTAGTAAAAATATTTTAAAAGGGAATAGGGAAAAATAAGAATTAACGGAATCACCCTTCCAAAAAATTCCAAACTTATTTATAAAGTCAAAAAAAAATTCTATAATAATAATAATGGCATTTATTTCCAACAGGTAAGAAGTTACAGGAAATGCATAACATAAAAAGAAAGAAATTACAATTCATATAACTTATACTTACTATACCTAATCATAACAAACTCACAAGGCTGTAAAAAGAAAAAAAAATACATAAAAATGAAAAACAAGAAAAAGTAACAAATATGATTATATCCAGATTACTCGTTGTTGTAAACAATGTTTTTTATTGTGTTCAATGACGCAAAATTGAGTCGTTACGAATATTATTAAAACTAGCACATGCGTTATATATAGACGCTTTAAGTAAAATATTAGTTCTAGGCCTATCACAATAAAAAGTTTGATTATATCTTAAACCAGCACGCGGCACAAGAAATTTTATCTTACTGAGGAGACTATCACAATCTATATTATGGTGTAACAAATTATATAAAAATGAAATAACAGACCATACTCGCCGTACATGAAGAGAAGTCATGTTAAATCTGTGCAATAATATTTGATTATTAATTCCCCTAGCAGGATAGATGTTATCTTCTTTAAAAGAAAGATATTTCAAAAAACGCCTCTGAACTGATTCTATATTGACAATGTGGCACTGATAAATTGGAAACCAAATAATTGAACCGTACTCAAGCTTATTTCTAACTAATGTATAACATTTTAAAAGTATTGACATTTTTAAAATTTTTACAATTTCTTAACATAAAACCTAAAGCCTTATTTGCATTACTAACTATGTTGTTAACATGCTCAACAAATGTAAAATTCGAATCGAATTCTATAATACAGCGCTACGGTATTTTAATGAAAATTAAAACCAATTTACGTTCCACATTAATTTTATAAAACTTAGTCAATGGAACGCCTTTTCCACGTACCTACAATCTAAGAACGAGTTGACTTTGAACTCTTTGAGGGGTTGGTTAGTTCTCATGCATTTCTATTGTTTACGGCAAAACAGAGGAAATGTGCCTATCTAGAGAATCTTGACAATTCTCTTTATTTCAGCTGCTTTTGTTTAACCGTGACGGCGAGACCGCAAGTAGTCATGCATAAAATGTACTTCTGATCAATGGTTATATATGTAAGCCGGGACAGACTATGAATATAAGTTTTCTAAGGAATATTTTTTCATATACAGGGTGTTCCCTAATTGCGTGCAGGAAATCCAGGAGCATATTCTATGGCAAAAATTAAGGTATTTTTGTTAAAAAAGGTACCAAGGGCGTGATTTCCGAGATACAGGTTTTCAAAGTTGATAAAAAATTAATTTAAAATTCATTTTAAACCCCTTGAGATATAATTAGCTTCTTACGTAAATTACCAGTGCAGGCGTTACTTACGGGTACTATCGTGATTTTTTTTCACAAGAAAAAGTATATCACCCTATGTATAATCATGCAAATAAATTTGATATAGATACGCCCTATTGTGTTATCATATTTTCATCTAGCACATTTTTTTGTATCTCTAGCCATCATTTAGATACAAATTTGATTTTCTTAAAAAAGGCACGCTAGAAACGACTTTATTCGCAACTCATAAGATGCCAATTCTCGTACTTCTGCATTAATGTTAGAACATCTTAAAATGTCGATTAATATGTTATTATTTATTGATCTCAAAGCTTAACAAACACTTTAAACGCAGTTCTCCCAAAAATGATGAATATACTTATATAAATGTGATGTCAGTCAATAAACTCTTCCTCACAGAAAAATTACTTATCGTTAATGAAATTACTGATAGTTATATATTATTTACGTATATTGGAATAATTTCTAAGAAAATATTATTAGAGAGTATTGAAAAATTGAAGGTATAGTAAGCAAAATCGTGGGTGTAATTTATTAGATATCTGGGTAGGGTACGGGAAGGGTATTTTTGGGTACCTACTATTCCGTATTTTTGGGTACTTAACAATATTTTTAGGTACTTGAGGATATTATTGGGTAATATGCATAGGTATTCTTTGAACATTTGTGGTTTTTGAGTATTTTTTAGATATTTAATTATTTGCTGAGGTATTTTTTTGGGTATTTATGGGTAATATTTTTAAAAATGGGTATTTCGTTGTACAAATTTCAAGCAGTGGTTTACCCCTCGGACAAAAGGCTTTAGAATACATACACACTATTTACTATTGGTTACTAGCACTGTCACTATAACGGTCACACATTAACATTTATTATATCATATCGTACCGCTTTCCGTATGACCTTCACACGCCCATGTTTCGTCAAAATTTAACATATTCTTCGATCCAGATTCTTATTTTTTTAATATTTATTTTAAATAGTTTCTTCGCCATATCACTATTTCGTGCTTTCTATCAGTATACTCTTTTCAATTTCATTTATACGGACTAAGTTTCATCTTGTAAGATATAGCAATAGAATTATTTTCTGGAAAACTAATTTTAAAAATACAATCTTCCTTCCGCGAGTTTCCATCAGTTTCCGTTTCACAGTTGTACCTACTTCTTTACCACTTTTTTATTTGCACACATATGCTATTCACGTACAATTTTGTTAATGAAATATATATTTCAACATCACTTACACTCATATTTTGACCTCGCGCACTAAACTCTTCATACATGTCATCATCCGATATTCCTCATTTCGATCAAATCACTAATAAAATTAATTACATTCATAATTAAATTAACGAAAAGATATACCTACCCGAAATTTTGCCCGCCCGAACGTTATAGCCGCCCATGATAGCGCTGGAAATGAAACAGTTGGATCCGACAACTCGTCGCAGCGCAGCCAATCAAAAGCCAGCTGCACATGCGTACTAACGTGTACTAACCACAGCGCATGCCTAGCAGAAGTTGTGTAATCGGGTATGCTCTCAGAGATATGCGGCACACGATTTTGTAGGAAAAATATAAGGGCTGCATGTAGTGCATGTATATTTCTTTGTGTTGACTGCTATAAATTGTGAGCCGGTTTATAACATTAGTCGCTCTCTACAATTTTGGAAGTGGACTGTAGTACGTACTACTATTATTTTGATATCCCATGTACACTCCCAAAAGGTTAGGATGTACTTACCGGACACTCTGTACACTGTTTATCTTTCTTATTAGTCAAGATGTAATTAATTAAATACATATGTGGGTATCTTACTGGAATATTTAAAATAAGTAATATTAACCATGTACCTAATAATAATATAACTTACATAACGCCAATAGGTATGTCTGATCTCTTCAAAGGAACAATTTTCATTTAACAAAAAAGCATTGCATACTGATCAAAAACAATCAAAATCCAGACATCAAAAAAGTCTTCTCAGTTTTTAAATCAATTAAGTAAGTAAATGATGTTACCTAGTTTAGAAAAAAACATGATGTGCTTACTATGATTTCAGTTTCTATACATGCAGGTATTACGAAAGTACTAATATTCTACATAAAGAAGCAAAATTAATACATTTACCATTAAGTAAGTATACATTATACATATTAACAGTAACAGTATAAAGAATCAGGTAGGAACAACAATGTACTCAGCTCACTGACGTTACCATTTTTAGTTGAATAGATAACAGACATCTACCATATTATTTTATAAGCTATATATTTACTTAAATAAAATATACTCTTACCCTAGCTTTTCCCTATGGTATATACCGAAGTATAAACATAAGGTGCAGTGTGAATGAAACAAGTATTCTTTAACTTTGTGATAAACAACTTGTAACTAAAAGTTGACATTTCAGTCATTTCTCACAAAAATTTGTCCGACAAAGAATTATAATAAAGATATTTACTTTTCGTTACCTGAAATACCTACTTTATTACTGCATTGCAACAAAAGCCAAATGCGTATTTAAGTAGGTACTAGGTAAGTAGTTTTTTAATGAGATTTTCCTACTGTTGTTTCATTTATTAAATATCGAGTTAAATATGTTCTAAAGATTCACATATAGAGCAAAACAATTCATTTAAAACTGTATAAAATCCAAAAAGTGTACTTAGTACGAATACATACGTGTTTATATAAACTTTAGTCAATGACTTTTAGGTAGACAAACATACATATTTCCTATTTTAAATACCTACAGCTTTTGGGATAACACGTGGACTTTTTTATACCCAAGCAAATAAATGGGATAGTTAAAATTACATACCTGCAATTACAGTGTCATTTAGGTTATACTTCTCACTCGTTTTTGGAAAATCCTTAAGTTTTCTGTTGCTTAGTTTAAGTTCTCCACTTTGACTTGCTTCTTCCAGAATTCTTTCTAAAGATCTCGTTAACTGATTTTGAATGTGTCCGTTTATATTGGGAACCAACACTGCCATCATGCATGGCACACTCAACAAAAACTTGTACTCACTCACTCACAGAATGAAACTAAACTAATGGGAAAAGGAAAATACTGAATACAACCAGGGACTTGACTGCCTAACCTGACTCTCTCTAGGGCCTGACGGACGGCGACGCGACGGCAATCGAATTGTAGAAAAGAACGATCCCTTCCGTGCGGACTATTGTCAACACAAAACATAATACAGTTGTCGATGTACCTCCTACCTATGTATTCCGTTGTCCTGTAGATGGCAGCAGCAAATAAATTTATTTGACAGTAACCTATATTACTAGAAAATAATCAGCTGATCTCCGTGTTCATCTTATACTGTTTTTTTTTAAATATTTCCCTGTATACTTTTCCCGTAGATTCGAAACTTTGACACTGGAAAATCGTAAAAACGAAAAGGAAACACATGAAATAGGAAACATTTTTCTATATATGATTTTATGCCGTTGATGACAATTTTTACAACTATTTAAGAATATTTTTAAAACTGTATTACACATTGCACTGCTAATTTGCTCCACTTAAAGTAGCTAAGTTTCATGGGGTAGCTGAATTAAAGCAGACAACTGTAAAGTTGGGCTGCTCACATTCTACCCCACAGAAAATTATGGGCCCCGCCTAAAAAACCCTCATCTTATTCTTTCATAGGTCGCACATGATCCCCCAACTAGTTCAATATATTGAACCCATTATCTCTGAATCTGAAAGGCTACGCATACGCGGTTGCGACCTTATTAGAAATTCACGATATACATATATGCTATGTGTCGTCTTATATTAAAATAATCCTTTTGATAAGTCCTAAAAATACTCTTTCACCTTAGAAATTACATAAATACAAAGAATTACACCACAACATAATATGCTTTCTAGCCTTTATTGGCAATATTAACAAATTGATTGTAGATTCTTCTATACACAGAGATTATAAATATTATAATCTCTGCTATACATAAACTAGGGGTAAATTCCCTTTTTATATCTCTTATCTTTAATTTTACAGGACCATCTGGTGGCGTAATTACTAGACGTGATCTAGAGCTTCCTGAACTTCTTGGACACGGAAGACGGAACGGAATTAATGCAAGGAACTTTCCGTCTTGTTCTTGTCATAGTTCGCATAAGACGGAACTAAAATTGGAACGGAACTTGCTAAGATTAAACTTGTAACCGTTAATAAACCATTTTTATCTGTCACAATTTTATTTACATTTTCATCGAAATGCGAAAAGCAAGAGTGTTCTATATAGTTATTACAAATATTAGCAAAACCCAGCCACAAAAGCCACATTTATTTGATTAATGTAATAAATATATAGCTTTGAAATGCTACACAACTTCAAACAATCAATAAATAAATAATTATCATCACATACCTCCATTTTTAAAATATTTGCAGTTCAAATTATCTTATGTTTACAGTGTTCCGACCTACCGTTCCGTAAAAAGTTGAAGTTAAATCAACTCAAAACGGAATAACCTTGTTAAATACGGAATTGTCTCGTGACCAATCAGAAGGCGAGAAGGTATTCCGTTCCCTCCTCGATCCGTGCTAATTCCGTGTCATGCGAACGGGCTCTAAACCAGCTCCAGAGAAATAGAGGAGTGGAGAATGAGCTTCGACGAGTGCGCATCCACATTTCACTAGGACGCTACGAGCACTGCCATTTTGAATTCATGTACGTCACACTTTTAAGTCAAGATATTTACAGATCACGGTCGGACGAGAGACTGAACTTTTAGTATTTCGAGCTAGAAAAAGATAAATATATCTATCTTTTTCTATGGGCCAGCCAGAAAGCGTCTATACAGGTCGCCCAATGTGAAGGTTGTACGTTTTAACCTTAATCCTTCACCTTATCTCGGATAATCACCCATAATAACGCCGTTATGAAAATTGATATGTACCTAAAAATATCAAAAGTAGATATATGTTCATATTTCATTTAAAATTTAATGTGTTTCTAAATAGAAATTTTGAAATGACATGATAAAATAATATTTTCAATTCCCCTCGTATAGATGAATTCAAAATGGCAGCCTCCTGTATTACTAGGTTCGCGCATCTTGACGCTCATTCTGCCTCCTCTATTTCTCTGGCCAACGCTAAGCGGGCAGCCATATTCTAACCCAACTGTCAAAGAGCTTTGTAGTTTGTTTACTTTGGGATTTGTTCAATTTGTTGTTTATAAATATGGCTAGTTGTGCTGTGAGAGGTTGTTTCAATAATAGAAAATTTTTACGTGAAGGTATCAGTTTTCATAGGTAAGTTGTTAATTGAGACTAATATAACTTGAATCTACGATATAACACTTTTTCTTTACATTGCATTGGGTAAATCTAACGAAAAATTTGTCTGGTCGACAAATAAAATTGTTCAGAGCATTTTAAAAAGGAAGACTGTAAAACTTTCTGGTAAAAGATTGTTGAATCCTAATGCAATACCAAAGAGTATACCTATAAAATAAGAGTATTTCACTCAATACAAATTCAGTATCTTTCCCAGACTGAAAATAAAACAAACATATTTGCAACGTCGACAATAATTTAGATACTATTAAAACCTAGCGAGAAGCCCTAGGAAATTTCCCTGCGAACACATATTCACCATACCACAGTCCTATTGTCCACCCTAGTATAACTACCTTCAACGAGTACAGAAAAAGCATTAGAATGTATCGGTATAAGAATGCAGCATAAACATATCTAGTTTCAATAACTTTTTACTCAAAACATTAAGTGTCCTTAAAATGGATTACACTGTACAGTTTTTGCTGGGATAAAAAGTTTTGTGGCAACGAAAGAATCTGAGTTGTTGTTGGTATCAGAGGAATTTACTAGCCGGCCAACACCTTTTGGTAAGCTAAGGCTACACTTTTAATATATATTTTTACTTTATTTAAATATCAGATCCTAACATATGCCCACAATATTTAAAATTATAAATGATGCATTCTAATAAGCTCCCTCTTATCGATGCACTCCGTCTTCTCTTTTAGGCCAGTTAACTACTGGTATCAAAACTAATACGGACTAAAATCGGTACACCTAAGTACTTGCTAATCTCCTGGATCACACCACAAGTACCTACAACAGACACTTGATTAAATCCATCGGCTATTTATATTGATACTTAACCTTTCCGAGGGCAGGATATCGGGGATATGCTCATTTAAGCAGCAAGCACTAATAGGTAACATAGAAAATACAATGATACAATTTTTTTGTCACTTGTAATATAAATTCTTATTTATACTATTAGACACTCTGTGGCTATAATATAGTAGCGTAGTTTAACTTCAGCACAAGTCTAATGCTATCTTATACTTAAATTTCGTTATCTATACATATAGTTTAGTTTATCTAGCCATATAATTTTCAATAAATCAGTTATTGATAATTCGGGGGATTTTACACCTGGAATAAAAATTAGCATTTAGTTTAATATCTTAATTTTAAGGTTTAATAATTATTAATTGTTATATAGGTACTTACCTTTCTTTTAAAGATCTGTCGTAGGTATATCTGGGGGAACCACTAGTAGGTATTATAAGTAAAATATTTATGCATTACATTTTGCAATTTATAAAAACTATTTTCATTTCAAATAACCCTAAATTTTTGACAATTTGCTGAACCATGTAAACAGGTCTATTCTGTAATGCTTTTGGTTAAATTTTAACGTCAAGGCCAAAGTTAAAATTTTAACTTTCAATTATTTAACTTAATACTATATTCTGTAAAAACTTTAATAGGTTTATTTTAACCAAATATGTTAAAATTTAACGGGACCAAAATAGATGCTGTTAAAATTTAACCTATTGAATACCAGTATAAATCACGATTGGTATAATTATTAATCTCTATTATTTATTTCCACATAAATGTTATAATGGCACTTCAAATTAATTATATTTTATTGGATGAAGCTGACAGATTGGAATAGATGTAAATAAAGTGTATTATTTATTTGCATTTATTGATTGATTGTTTCATATTTACCTATTTATTTATTTTCAGCCACTTTTCATAAAAGTTTGAGGGATCAAAGCAAACCGTTTGGGTAATTATTTACATTAGCGTAAACCTCTCTAAACTTAACAAAAAAATTCCTACCCCCCTATTTTCGAGGGTGCTGATCACGAATCTGAAGTCAGATTTCGGCGCTCGCTTGTAGTTTTCGAAAAAAAAAAAATTTCAAAATTGTAACCTCTATGTATACATTACATTAGGTTCAAATTGCAATATAACTCCTATATATTTTGACAACAGTGTGACGTCATGAAATGAAGACGGCAGAGATGTACATTGCAATTTCAACCTAATGTAGTGTATAAATAGAGGTTATAATTTTGAAAAAATTTTTTTTCGAAAACTACATGCGAGCGCCGAACTCTGACTTCAGATTCGTGATCAGCACCCTCGAAAATAGGGGGGTAGGAATTTTTTTGTTAAGATTGGAGAGGTTTACGCTAATGTAAATAATTACCATTATTTTTAGCAGTAGGGTTAACATTAATATTTTAACTGGATGGTTATTTTTAACCTATAAGATACAGAATACAGCGGAATGCAGTTAAACATTGAGGATGCGTTCCCCAATCAATTAGATTATCTACACTTATAGGGCTGTTCGCCTTATTTATTTTATAGTTTTTTTTTTAAAAGAGCCTCAGTCATGTCACTACCTTACTTAGAAACCAATGCCTATTTACGTCACGATCACCGTGACACTGCACGGTATTTACTTACGGAAACATAAGCAAGATGGCCGCGTTATTCCGGCATTTGACGTCACACCAATAATAACAGTGTTATCAATAACGTGGTTTTGTTTACATTCTATGGCAATTTATTAATGTTAATATTTTAATTATTATGTGATTATTGCCGCCAGACATATGTTCTGACTTTTCAATATGTTTGAAAGTTTACCTGGTAATACATTTTAAACCAATATATAATTCATGCAACTTCCCCATTATTCGTTTTTTTGCCTGAACACTGACCTGATAAATTTCATCTAAATAATATCCGCTTGGTCAATTTTTATCTATTTCACTCTTCCTTGAACATTTCTAATGCGACAACAAAGATAATCCAAACATATGCCAATTATTACTATTGCGCAGACCCTGACGAATTTCTGTATTATCTTTGTGGCACACTCACTGAAATATAATTTTATATTATGATGACTGGAATGCGCTAAAAGTTGCGCGAATGGATTATTTATGATCAGCGCCATATTTTGTTTTGTGCCTCTAGCAATGGCGGAGCAGTAGGGGCTTAGCTGATTGTGAATTGAAATGAAATTGAATTCTGGATATAAAGAATTATTTCGTGCTATATGCTGGTTAATTTTACAGTCCCTTATAAAGCATGACATGTTCCAACAATAACACCCACATAAATACACAAAGAATAACACTATCGAGATACAAGATAAAAGAAAAAACTACACTGTACGCCAATGACGTGTTTACAAACAAAATAATGGGAAATTAAGAACACAATTCATATCGTACAATGGTCGTCAGCTTAAAGTCACCACTTCCATGTTTTGTCCCTTTCTAGCACCGTGTATAATAAATGGCACTAGAAAAGAATGGACCATGGAACTGGTGACTTTAAGCTGACGACCATTGTACGTGCAGATGGTTGTCTCTCTCGCACCCACATACATAACCAATGAAGTATGTCTTTGCTGAGTTTCATGTGCCTCCTTTTGTCTGCTCCTAGGGTTAGTACCTTTATTTGGATGCGCAATGGACTTTACGCATTCCATATCGTACATTTCAGTGGGCACACACTACGCGCAATTCGAGAGAGAAGCAAATATAACCAGGAAAAGTGGTGGGCACAAACCTAGAAAAAATATAGACTGTGCCAGTGTCATATTGCTGGCGACCGCAAATTCATGGCTGCCCTAAAAGGTCCATTTTTGCTAAAACTTGGTTTTTATGCCAATTTACGTTGGTTGTATTGTAGCGTGAACCTCATTTGTTTACTGTGATTGGTCACATTCTTTAATGACATTTAAAATGACAGCAAATTAGTTAATTTCAGATTGCAATGCAGCCATCATATTTGCACAACCGCCAACATAAAGCAAATAAAATATCCATTTTCTGGACCTTAGGTCCCTAGAAAATGCGGCACCTGTCACGTGACCTATATCATGAACCGACGAAGTCTATATTTTTTCTAGGTTTGTGGTGGTGGGAGTGAATTCTCTTATTGTATATACTCTTTGATTTGGGTTAGATAGAAGATGACAGCGCCTAGGGATGGGCAAATTTAATGAAAAGTATCAATGTTATGTTATATCGATAATCAAATAATTTAATATCGATTCTCGATATATCGGATTAAAACATCGATTTTTTTAGAATATCGAAAAAAAACTTGACTAGTTTAACATTTTTCTATTCAGGATCAGGATTTTCAAAATTATTTTCTGTTTTTAAGACAATACATTGCACAATGTTAAATTATATGAAAAAAAAATTAAAATAAAAATTGGTATTTTTTTAAAATAAATATTTAATTACTAAAATATATTCAAAATTATCCAAGTAAAGTTCAAGTTCAGGGTTTTTGAATGAAGTTTTGTTAAGTTAATACAATTTTTCTTATAAAAAATGTCTGATTTTCTGATTTATTTTTTATGCAATTGAGTATTATAAATGGTCTTGAATTTGAAAAATAGAAAGTGATTTTGTTGTCTTGAATATTGATAGGTATCTTATTTTAATATCAATAAAAAAATATATTAGATTATACAATACAAATACATGTGATACATACATAAATTTTATTATAACATCATATTATTACTTACCATAACAATACAAAATGGAGTGATTATTTGTAAAAATTTGTTAAAAAGTTAGTAGTAAGTAAACAAATTTAAAACCAAATCGACCTTGTTTTCGTGAATCAGCATTGAACATTGAATATCACAAAATTAGAAAATTTTCTACAGACCACTAAATACTCCCAAAACTTCACACTTCAAACGTGTTCTGTGCTACAAACCACAAACTAAAAAATCGCACAGATTCGTAAACTATTATTGGTTTTGTATTGTTCTAATATCTATGGTCATGATTCATGGTACTTACCAACTAAATTGAATTAAAACTGTAAATTTAAACGATATTTCTAGAAACAATATCGATATTCTTCGATATGTCGCTTTCAAAATATATCGATTGTTTTGCATCGATAACTATACTCGCGTCAAGAATTCAGACGACTTACGTCATATGAACAAATGAATAATTCATTACATTTTCATCAAAATATTTAAGAAACTCCAACTGATAGTAATAAAACTATATACTACACTAAAAGTTTTCATTATGTACTGCAATGAATTGCAAAAAACGGTTGTTTTTAATGCGACCAAATATCGAAAATTCCGTTGACAATAAAAAGAAATGTGTAACGTCAGCCGTGACGTAAGACGTCTGAATTCTTGACTCGAGTATACCTCGTAACATCGATGTTTGAAAAGTATCGATGTTTTCTGCCCATCCCTACAGCGCCCTACATTAGAAAGTTTGCGCATGTTGACGTGTTGACGATCATTGTCCCTACCACAGATCATTGGCCGAAAAGAAAAGTCCCTACTCCCTACTACATTTCTCTGGGTTAAGTTAGGCAAGTTAGGTTATGTTAGTTTATTTTCCTTTTTACTAAACCACAAACTCGCAAAATATAAAACTAAACGACTAAACTAAATATGTCTTGTGCTGTGAAAGGATGCACACATTGTAGGAGATTCCCTATACAAAACATTAGTTTTTATGTGTAAGTACAAAACGTTTGGAAATATAGGTATATATAGGGTGTTTCTGAAATAAGTGCGTTTTTTGGAAGGGGTCCGTAATAGGGGATGTATTTCATGACGAAGTTTGTTATGATTGATGACAAATATTTTTGTCAATCCTAAGTAATCATTTTTAAACTAGTAGGCAGGTTTTACTTTGATAGTTGTCACAAATATTTTAACAATCTTGTTTATTAGGTACATGCTTTTGCAATAATAATGACAAAACAGTTTTTGAACTTCTGGAAATTCTGAGTAGAAATTTCATAAAATCTCTATTGGTGAGAGAAACAACTAAGAACTAATGTTAAAAGTATTCGAAATATGAATATATTTTTAAACATTTCTTTAAGGTCTTTCTAAGACATGCAGTGAGGGAATGTAATTAATTCAGAAACATCCGGTGTATATGTGATTATACATGTGAAAATAAGACTAACAATTTTTTACTTTTTATTCTAAATTCTCATTGTAAACTTGTAATTTTTTAATTACAGCTTTCCTAGAAATGAAATGTTACAGAAAGAGTGGCTAAAGGCTCTTGATATTGATAATGAACATTGGGTGTGGACAAAAAATAAGTTAGTTTGTTCTGAACATTTTAAGCAAGACGATTTTTTTGTCGCTTGTGGCAGGAGAACACTACGACATAATTCTATACCTTCCATAAAATTATTTAATGGTGCATCTACATCACCCACTTTAAGTGAGAGCACTTTACTACAACAGTCAAGTGGATCATCTTTGACTGATAATGCTGATGCTCAAATACAACATAAAGAGAAAAGGAAACCAGATTTAAGGTAAGGATTTATAATTCAAAAATAGTAATAATGCTTAAGATGTTAATTTTTATGTTGCCAATTAGGATATATGTATGTATGATGTACTCTTCTAATAGAAATCTTAGAACTGGGAATACTGGAATACATTACCAATGCCCCTCCTCTCTGAACCTTCAAAATGACGATCCTTTATAAATAAGTTTACACACATCTCAGAAAGCATCAGAAAATAGTACTGTTGATTTAATTGTACGAGTATTCATAAGTTTTGAGATTTGTACCATTGTCCGCTAAATTGTAGCATTCATGCTATTTGAAGTCTCTTGAATTGTTGTATTTCAAACATTCTCCATCTGCGGTGTTATACTTACTACAGAACATAATTTGGTCAATTGTTTCAATCAGTAATTTTATGTTTTTTAGAACTTGAATTAATATAAAATATTTGTTGAGATTAAGGTTGAGATGTATGTCTCTAGGGTGATTTTAAATAAAGTAGCAAAAATGAGACCACAGATTCCTTAGGTGAAAGTAAATCGATTTAACCTAACATACATATAACCCAAGACGCATAATAAAAAATATACAGGGTGTCAAAATTAAAATTTTATTTTCGATATTTGTAGATAACTTCTTAAAAAATTCAAATATTTACATAAAATTTGTAAATCAAGGTTTTTTGTTGTTGTCACTACTAGAGGGCGCCACTTGTGGCACATCATGTTTCTTTTAAATGGCAGAAAGTTTTTTCTGCTTAGTGTATCCAGAGATTATAAATACACTAGATAATCACCGTAAATGTAGTTACTGGACGCGGTAAAAATAGTTTCATAAGTTCCATGTAAAGGTCGGTGGCATGCCGAATTCAGAAATTTATATAATTCTTTAAAGCAGACTTGTAGTGTGGTCAAGCGGGACCTTTGCCTGAGATGGCAGGGCACTACCCAGAGATTATAAATACACAATCTCTGGTGCAGGTAGAAAAGGGTCGTCCGGGAAATCCAAATAGGCCCGTAATTGCTGGCAGATGTAACAATAAAAAACTGAATGAGATACACTAGCGCTAGGAGAGCATTGGCGGCCTGCATCCACACTAATCAATTTCTGCATCCATTTTTACCGCGTCCAGTAACTACATGGACGGTGATTATCTAGTGTATTTATAATCTCTGGTGTATCCATCTGATTATTAAAACAGTTGATTTTCCTACCTGTTATGCCTGAAAAAGGTAGGTAGATTGAAGTTGTTAGGAGTAACAATTTTCAAAATAATCCTATTTAAAATATTCAGTGCACCGATTGAAAACTGTTACCGTTTCAGGTAAAGTGCCTTTTGTACTGAAAATACAGCAAAATATTACCTGAAAAAGTTGTTCAGAACGGTAAATTATGGGAACGTGCAAAATTTCAAAAAGATCGGCCTGCTTTGATAAAATCTCTGTACCTACTGTTTAAAAATGGTTTCCTCAAACCTCGCCGATCTTCTTTAAATGTTGCACGTCTCCATAATTTACCATTCTGAACAACTTTTTCAAGTAACATTTTGCTATATTTTCCGCAGAAAAGACACTTCACCTAAAACCTGAACAGTTTTTGCTCGGTGCACTAAGCATTTTAAATAGGATTATTTAAAAAATGGTTACTCCTACCGAGTTCAGCAAAGTATACCTTTTTCAAATAAAACAGGTAAGATAATAGATTGTTTCGATAGTCAGATGGATACACTAAGCTGCAAAAAAGTTCTGCCATTTAAAAGAAACATGGTGTGCCACAAGTGGCGCCCTCTACTAGTGACGTCAAAATTAGAAACAAATTTGAATTTCTCGCCCACAAAAACCCCTGATTTACAAATTTTATGTAAATAGAGTGTAGACTTGGTATTCCGGATCCTCTATAATTCGGATTCTTCGGTAATCCGGACTCATTATTTCAAACACTGTGTATTCTGTAATCCGGATTTTTGATGTTTCGGTAATCCGGACCCAGAAACCCGGCGCACGGGACTTCGCGCATCACCTCGCAGACAAATATCAGGCAAACAAAAATTACGGACTTCCTTCGTTAATGTACAAACATACGTATTTATGAGTTTATGTTGTGTTTTTTGAAGTTAAAGTGTTTATTTTATGAAATTAAGATGAATTTATATTCCGTTTTATACAAGCTGTGTTCCATAAATAAAAGTAAGTCCTAAAATAGAATTTTATTACATATCAGTCGTGAGTTGCAGTAATCCGGATTTTTCGGTAATCCGAATCTGGCTGGTTTTAATTAGTCCGGATTATCAAGTCTGCACTGTATTTGAATTTTTTAAATAAAATTTTAACTTTGACACCCTGTATCTTTTATATTATGCGTCTTGGGATATAGGTATGTTAGGTTAAATCGATTTACTTTCACCTAAGGAATCTGTGGTCTCATTTTTGCTACTTTATTTAAAATCACCCTGTATAAATCTGACTTAGGTGTGTACCTACAACATAGAAATCATAAAATTTATGATTTCTATGACCTACAATGGGCGTATTCAGACGAGGTCAGCCGCTGAGCCGCTGAGTAAGAATTCAGCTAAATGCGTGCATTTGATTTCTCAGCGGCTCAGCGGCTGACCTCGTCTGAATATGCCCAATGACAAAATCTCTACCTTCTCTCTGTGGGAACTATAAAAAAATTTATTCAGGTCTAAAGAATGCTATCCTAATCCCTTTATTTTCAGGACCGTGACAAAAAGCATTTTACTGTGAACATTGTTCTCAAGAAATTATTTTTTTTACTCTTAACTTCGTTTTTTAAAATGCCCTTCTTAATATATTAATTTTTAAATTGTTTAATATTACTGTTGTCAGAAAAACAATCTATTTTGTTAATAACTGGTTTCTAAATTTCGTGAATAAAAACATTTGATAGTTTATAGAGATCTTATTACTGAGAGATTATATTTTAGTTACTAACTGTGTATATTATTTTTACCTGTAAAAGTATTGTTCCATGATAAAATTATATAATTGCTTTACTTTTTTATTTATTTATTATTTTTTTATTTCAGGAATAGAGATGTAACTGGAACCTCTATGGATATTTCTAAAATTATAAATATAGGTAATATTTGAATAAATTCTTACAATTTCATATTATGTAATCAGTAGGCGCCAAGAATTTGCCTTTATCGTTTTCATTTTATTTTTAAACAATGTATTATTTATTGCAGATGATGCAGATCCCTTAGAAATTAATGTACCCAACAGTCTATCTTTATTTGGTGACAGTGTGGATAATATTGAGTTTGTAATTGAAAGTGAAGATGAGGCTGAAGAGGGTGAAATTGGAACGAAAGACAATCCTATTGTTATACATTTAACTAAATCAGATGAACAGGGAAAACAGTTAGTAATCAATGAGCATATTTCTAAACTTCCAGGTATTTGTTTTTGTAATATTTCGAGTTCTTAATGCATTTATTCTGAAAACATTTTCTTGTAGTTATTGATGATATTCACAGTGATGTGATAGATTTGGATTTAGATTTCTCTGACGTTGAAGAGATAAAAGATGAAATCAAAATTGAAGATAACCCAATACAAATGGTGTCTGATAAAGAAAGTGAAATCAAGATAGTACAAGGTAAAAAAGTTATTTCTTGTGGTATGTGTTGTAGTAATAATTATGTATTAATGTTGATGAATATATATGTATCCTTTACCGTAAGATTTAATTACATAAATGTCTTTTATTGCTATAAAAAAATACTTTATTGGAAATATTTCTTTAAATTCTCGTCTGACCACTTTTGATATGAGCTTTTTAGACATTTATGCTTCTTATTGCTGGTTTAAAATTGTAAAGTTCTATGTTACAATAAACAACATCTGAGAAAAACAAATTTGAAATTTGGGGTGTTACAAAAGTTAGGATAATGAATAATAATATATTATTACGAGCATATAATGATGGTCATAATTCATAAGAGAGAATGTTACTGCACGAGACGTAGATGATAACCTGAATGAATTACAGCTATTACATGCAAGTAGAACACTGTACTGTATGACTATTAACAATATTTTAGAAAATTTTTTACTGAAAAAACTGTACAATATTTTGAAACATTCATAACACACTTGTGCTGAAAAGTTTTAGATTTAACAATATGTACTTGTAACTTTGTTGTATTTGGTCTGGAGTTTATGTTTTTATGTTAATCTAAATTTGATTTTAACTGATTTTTGGACTGATAACACCGGTCTACAACATTTTTGCGCACGGGTTATACATACCTAATTTTTATTCCTTTTATACCTAGAAATAAGAAAAATAACAAAAAATAGTTCTAAATTTGTTTTTATGTGTGAAAAACGGAAAATTCAAACAAATGAAAATACATAAAAAATCGACATAGAGATGATTTATTAAAAGATACCAAACATCAATTTATGATTCATTCTTACAATAGAAGTTTCAAAATAAAGTCCAAACGTTTAAAAATGAACAGTTTTACTTTTCCTTTCATGTTCAGCAGATCTTGCCGCCATTTGAGGATAGGTAGCGGCAGGGACGTGTGGCTGTAAAATATGCCCTTATAGCCATACCGTTCGACGACTGCGTTACTGGTGCACGAATGCTGCATTCTGTGGTTTGTTGATTTTTTTTGTATTTTATACTGTTATGCTATTTTATTTTTAAACAATTTCAAGTAAAACAAATTTATATTTAGTATAACACTTTCTAAATTGAGAGAACTATTTTTAATCCGGTCCTGACGTGTATCCCGCATGAGAGAGAGACAACAAGCTTCAAGAACAAATTTTTAGGTTTTAATAATTCAAAGGTGCCGCCGTAGAGTCTGTGAGCTGATTGTTATTTAAGCTGTGACGATAGCGCGCAAAGACCGACATTAATCAGGCGTGAAAATCAAAAATGCTATAACTTCTTAACACTTTAACTGCGGCAATTAATTAGCATATTACTACGGAGTGCAGAGGTAGCAACATTGCTACTAATCACGAAAGTGTTTGTTCACTAACTTCAATTATGACAGTTATAACCCAGATTGTCCATTATTGGTTAAATTTTTTTAAGCACGCATGTGTGTCGTCCGCATATTCATACGAATTGTTAGCGTCATGCGGAAAGCGCGCTTGTGCGTCCTTATACATATTTTAAAGAAATAAGTTTTAACAACGTTATCATACTATTTATTTGCATAAAATATAAAATAAATACAAAAAAACGTTCTAAAAATGAAGAAAAAACAAAAAAATTGCCGTTTCTTTGGTAAGAATAAGATATTTTCACTATATTCACCTAATAATTATTCCTTATGATAATTTTGAAAACATGCACCTAAGCATGGCTGGCCTGGTTGACTAAAATCGTCCATCACGATGATAATTAAGAAAATAAACCAGTAATAATACACAGTAAACGTGAACGAACACTACTTATAAATAGCTTATGTAATAAACTAAGTCACAATCACACCACACAATAAAATCACGAACGGCTATTACTTATAGATTGAAATTATATTAAACTGTGTGCGGGTAAATATTCAATCACTTTCCGAAACTGGGAAATTTATACGGAGCATATAAAATCTCTTACAAGCAGGCCGCTCATGTGCGTCTTACGCGCTCCGTCAAGTACTGCCTGGGCGCGCATGTGCGCTTTCCGCAGCCAAAGTGTTAAAGAGCAAATATTTTCGTTTTGTAATCGCAATTTTTTATATAGATTTGCTTATATAATCAAAATATATTAGGTAAAACCCATGTGCAAAAAAAATATTTTTTTTTTTGTTGACCGGTGTAATTAGTTAATGCATATTATTATATTAATTTGCATTGTATTCATTGACACTTGTAATTGTGATATCCTCATGTTTGACCTGAAGATGAGGTATAAAATTTGACCTCGAAACCGGTCTTCAATATTGAATAAAGGATTGTGAGTTGATAGAACTTTTCTTTCGCTTTGAATCGATATGAAAATGACACATAGGTAACAAGCAATTCAAAACGTCAAGATGCCTTAATTTCAAGTTTCACATTTGTTGTTCATTTGATTAATTACAAAAGGTGAATGAAATTTTAATTAGTAATCTTTTATCATTCGGAAAAATGTTAATATTGCCGTGACTAGTATTATAGTAGGTTGAGTGTTTGGCTTTCACACAGAGTTTGGGATCTATTGCTAACACTGGAGAGTTTTTTCTGTTAGTCCATTCCCGATGCTATCACACTGAAGTATTGGTGACAGAAATGTGATTAATCATTAATCACAAGTGAATATTGATTAATCACTGCTATATGTAGTTATTAAGTACATCATTATATTTGACAAAACACTCGAATAATGTATATTATAATATGTTGGTTTACAAAATTTATTTTGATGTTAGGAAACATTCTACAGGTTCATTTGATCTACAGGTAACTAAATTTTTGATTGATATTAGTAGAGATCAATAAAAAATTGTGATATGAAATTAAGGTACGGTTTATTTAAAAAAGAAAATCTAAAACTTTATTTTAGGGAAATTTTTAAATGAATATATGTTCACATAGGACTTAGGGCCGGTATTATAATGTCCGGTTGCAGTTTGAGTATTTTAAACGTCAACTGAAGGTGAAGTGTTGGTTTAGCAACGTTTTACTCAACCGATGGTTATAGTACAGGTTGAATTTCAACTGTCGCTTGAAATTATTTTGAAACTACAAATATCTACATAAATAAAAGTGTGTGTAAACTCGTATAAACAAAAACAAAGCAACTATATTTGCTTTAAATTTATCTTTACTGGTTAATAGTTATTTAAAAATGATACTCTCTTGACACATTTTAATCTATAATGCTATAATTTTAGAAAATAATTCATTTTATATTTTTAAACCTTCAGACAATGAGTTTCATTTGTAATGTTGAGAACTGATTTGTAGAAGTTACAGGTAAATTATATCAAAGAAATATGAAAAAAAATATTTTTATCTTTCATTTTATCATTTTCCGTACTTACACAAGCTGAAATTGTGGAACTAAATAAAATGTATTTCTCTTTTGTTCATCTAACTGTAGATATTATTTATAAAATACATAAAATTATAAATATCTACAGTTTTGTGCCAAATATCATTGTGAAAGAAAGTTCATAAAATAACATTTTCTTACACTTTATAATATTTCTATAGTTAATGATTATATCTACTAAACGGAGGTGGTCTGTATCAGAATAAATTACTCTCTTATTCTTTATAGTAATATGAATGTCACCAAGATTAATGTCACTGTCAATAATTATAATTCACAAAACGTCAAAATAAAAGACAGGTTATCTTCGAAAATTGGCGGAAAAATGTTCTGATATTTCATTGGCTAAGATTGAGCTGACAGCGTAACCAACATTCAGAAATACATCTCAACGTTGGGTTGACAAATCGTGACATTAAATAGTGTTATAATACAGAACTTTTTTCAATCGCCGGTTCAAATTCAACCTACGGTTGGACAACCTGAGCTTTATAATACTGGCCCTTATTCGTGTATCAGACATGAAGAAATATGAATAATAAATAACTTCCTACTAGGAACCTATAATATATACTTGTTCGCCGAGCTGTTACTATATACTTTTTTTTCAATAAAACTAAGTAGTCACATATGTGGTGCATGTATATGTGCCTATGTACACTGCTGCTATGATGTAAAAATTACTACATTATGTTCTATGTACAGTCTGTAGAACTTGCAAGATACAGGACCTCGCAACATACCTACACCTTAACTGCTTTTGCACTTGTTTTCGAACACTTCGACTGACTGAGTTTTCCAGACTTGATTTTAAAAATAATATAAAATTAAACATTTTATTTAAAATTTTTAAAGTATTACGATGCACTTAGGTATTTATTTACAGTAAATTTATTTAGTTTTATGATCAATAAAAGTGCATTACATTAAGCAAATAACAAAAACCAAGAATTTATAAAAATTATAACAAATTTAAAATTTTCACAAAATACAAAAAATCTTAGGTCAATATTCATGTTTTATAAAAGTTAATTTATAGTACTTAAATAAAATTATGGCTGCCAAAGTCGGAAATAACAATTTATGCTGAAGGTCAATCAATTATTGGAATTATCATACATCAGATACATCATTTTGTTGGATATTGCAGTGCTTTTTTTGCGTTTGATACATATCTAAGATGTTTTGCTATGTATACGGGATGGATAAATGTTATTTAATCTTGCTTCTCGACAGATGTTGATAGGTTGAGAATCCGTCAAATGATTCTCCGGATAACATGGATGGTATTCATCATATTCAATATTGCTTAGACCCTGTTTGCTTCTTCATATCATTGAATAGAAATCTTGTTAAAATCTGGATGGGAATGTCTAACAGTTTTGCGAGAATTAGCCCTGTTTATTTATAATGTGTTGTTCTGTATTTCAAAAATGAAAAAAATATGACACCATATCCTTTTTTGACATAACAAAGTGCACTAATATTCAAGAATGTATTGACATTGGAGAAATGCATGACAATATGCTAAAGAGAGGCCCACAGGCTCATGTCAGTGGTTAAGGGTTATTAACTCAAAGAGTGTCAGAATTGTAACATATAACCTTATAATTTTAAGGCAGTGATATACAAAAAATCATTTAATATCTTTCCTTTCAGACACTAAAAAGCAAAATATACTATGTTATGTTCCCAATTGTACTGTAGATGAGAAAGAGGAAGATAAACTTCAATGGTTCAAGCCACCAAAAGATAAGAATTTAAGAAAAATGTGGGATATTTGTATAGATCATCCATACAAAAGATTGAGTTCAGATGATGTTGTCTGTCATCAACACTTCTCTGAAAAAGATATGATTTACAGTAAAGTAGATAATAGTGTTCTTTTAACCAAGAGCTTGAAAGATGGAGCTGTACCATGTATAAATTTCCACCAAGAATGTTGTGTACCAAATTGTAATAACAAAACCGGTTATATGTACAATTTTCCTGTGCTTCGAACTTCTAATTATGAACTGTGGTTGTATATGATAAAAAATTCAGATTTAAAGAAGTTAAAAATGAAAGAGATCTTGAGGCACCGAGTTTGTTCAAAACATTTTGAGCCTGACTGTTTTGAGGAAGGTTTTGCACTTAAAAGTACGGCAGCCCCAACTTTGTTTTTACCAGGTACTCTTTATCAGTGAAGCTTTTGTTTATATGTTTGTTTTACAATTTCTAGAGAATTGGTAACATTTTTATTTAAAAAATTAATTTAAACAGTGTAGTCACCTTGAGAAAAAATATTTCCAAAACAATGTTTTTGGAAGTATTAAAGTAGTAAACACTGTCAATCAGTAGAATGCATTGTAGAAATATATACATGATGTTTTCTGTGTTTATGTTATAACCACAGCAATTTCACTTCGCTGTCAGCACTTTCAACTAAATTCAGATGTCTGTGGTGACCTCAAAATATGCTTGCAGTTGTCGCATCTGAGAGAATTAGTGAATTGGCAATCAGGATCTGAATAAGAATTATTTATTTGTGCAGAAAAGTGTATTCAACCTGATAAAAATTTATGTTATACAGGATGAGTCATTAATAATGGTACATAGCTTAAGGGCAGATTGTTAACGTTAAAATAAAATGATTGAGCCCAACATGCCTTATTCAGTTGTTGCTTCTTTTCATTCTACAGGGTGTTAAAGTTGAAAAAATGTTTTAGATTTGTTACTATTTTATAAGAACGTATGGACCGATTGTTTTGAGAATTTGTAGTTTTATTTATTTTGAGGTGGCAATTATGAATATACAAACAGTGTTGAGGTCATGACTAGGCAGCGCTATTTATGGTCCACTATGAAACCTGATAACGCGACAAAGCAAGCAATCGACGACCGGACAAAAATTTTAAAGAAATTCCCAAGGAAAGAAATAAATAACATTTTATAACATCCATTTTAAACAGCAAATTCAACTGATTATTAATAAAATTAATTTATTGATGATACATTTGTGTAAATCATCAATAGTACAATACACTGATTTTTTTAAATATCCTCACAAAAAAAAGTACAATTTATTTAAAACAAGGGATCATGGTACTGAAATAATTGGACCTTTATTTCTCCCACGATTTGGTTTCAAATTTCCCAGCGATGTAAAGAGGAAAGTACTACAACTTCAACTTTTTACTCGGAAACTATAAGGATTTTACAAACAAATTTTTTACAGTGTTGACTCCATTTTCATGATGCATCTATTCTCAATTTTTTTTTTTTTAGATAAGTTCTGAATCACCCTGTATATGTATTTTTAATTTCAGTAAGGGCCGGTATTATAAAGCTCAGGTTGAACTTCCGGTTGTCCAACCGTAGGTTAAATTTGAACCGGCGCCGGCGGTTGAAAAAAATTCTGTATTATAAAACCATTTTGTGTCACGGTTCATCAACCCGATGTTGAGATGTATTTCTGTTGGCTATGCTGTCAACTCAATTTTAGCCAATGAAATATTAGAATACTTTTCCGCCAATTTTCGCAGATAACCTGTCACCCGTCTTTTATTTTGATGTTTTGCAAATTATAATAGAGCATTTACATTAACTCAGTGTCATTAAATTCCGCTAGGGGCGCTAGCGTCAAATTTAGGTATTAATATTAATGTTCTATGGTTTAGTTCATGATTTTTCTTATTTATATATATTTAATCTGTGGTTCATAAATCGACAATTTTTGATTTGAAATTGTGTAAGTCAAATAGTGATTGTAAATCTAATTTGCACACGTATTATCAAAATAAAACTTATAATAAATCAATAAAATGTTTGTAAACACACAAATACAACAGGAAAAAATCACTTGAAAATATATATTAAATTTTTATGTATTTTACATTAGCAATTTGGAAAGAGAAGTAATAAAACGTTATTTAACACAGAAATTGTTAACGTTGGAGTGCCTAAATTATTTCCTGGTAATTCTTAATTTAAACCTCTTTGTTTTTAAAGAATTGAAATTTTATATATTACGAATCGATAGAAAAATGGTTAGTTGTCGCTCAGATTGCAAAAATGTTGCATGTAATATGCCTAGTAAATAAAAAAGTACATTAAATACCCAGTTTCTTAAAAAATACGAATATATAAAAAAATCTGTGTTTTAAATAATGTACATGTGACATAAATAAATAATAAATATATGCAGTTTTTATTAGGTATTTTTATTACAGTACAAGTACGACAATACAGAAAAAGCTGAAAACCCTGATAGGTGTTTTAAAATGGTTTTCATTTAAAAATTTGAGTGATATTAGTTGTAACTAATAACATTTTGAATCGTTAAATAACTTGTTATTACTAGATGCACTTGCTATACTCTCAGGATTACCGGCGTTATTATCATTCAAGTAATTTTCAATTTGAGGAATCGTATTATCACATTTAACTCATGTTAGTTTAGAAGTCTATGAACTCGTGTCACATTTCTACTATATTTCCCTATTTCCATCTGCAAGTTTGTCTACATTTTCATCCTGTTTTCGCCTTTTCAAGTACAGGTAAATATAATGTTGAAACAGCTGTTTTTTGAGAATTTTCCATTATCCTAAAAATAAGAATGAAATCTTATCAAATAATGAAAAATATACACCGAAAATAGATCATGTATGCTTGTACTTACTCATGCTAGTAATAGTATAACAATCTTCTGTGAAATGTTTTGAGCAGATCTTTGTGTACTGGGTTGGTTTCTTGCTGGATGCAATTGCTATAAACCATTTTTTCAGCATTTTTGGGGAACTTACGAAACATGAAATCTTTATGTTTATTAGCAACAAATAAACACTGCGGTACACAACAGTTATATGGCTATTTTATTTACACAAATTGAAACACAACAAAAATTAAATAATAAATATTGGTGATGTTAGATTTAATACCTAACATTGATCGCAGCGCCGCCTACATGTAAATGCTCTATTATTAACAGTGACATTAATCTTGGTGACATTCTTATAATTCTATTAAGAGTAATACAGTTATTTATTCTGATACAGGCTGCTTCTGTCTAGTAGGGGGGGAATTTTGTAGTAAAGGAATTGCACAGCCTGAGTGAGCGAAACGACAAATCAATCAGACCTATGAGACAGTATACAAACCGTATAGGCCCAAACCGCACGGTTCTCTGAAGTTTATCTTGCATTTTGACGTACATAAAAATAGAAGCCGCGATATATGTTATGATTTTACTCGAGGACACAAAATGTAAAATTACCAATAAATATTAATCTGAAAGTGAAACACAAGTTGTCCTATATGTCCTGGCTAGTGAGTGAAGTAATTTGGTGGCTGTGGCTGTGAGAATTTTGCCGTAATTGTGACATATTGTCGTAGTAACTGTGTGGCTAAAATTGAGGTATTTTAACATTTATTTTAATTATTCTTGTGATTTTATGAGCAATGAAAATTATCTCACGCACTAGCGGAAACCTTTGTGAATACGTTGATATACAGATTTGGAAAGTGAGGATCTTGATGGTGAATTGTGTTTTGCAGCTTCCGTGTATTTGTGTCATGCTACACGCATACTTCCACCACAGCGTGTTTGCATCAGACACTGTTGCCAGGTGGGAAAAATTCAGTGCAGGAGAATAATTTCAAAGAAGCATGAGATTTGGAGAAAAAAGCATGAGATGGCTTAATTTATTAAAAAACACCTCTTGACACAGCTTAATTTTTAATTACTTTTGTAATGCCATTTTTATTTCATTAAAAAGCATTATGTTCTGCTATTTTATCATAATATTACATTGTAAGTAGGTAGTTACAGGTACTTACTTAAAAGTTATTAACCACGTAACCTTTCTAATTTATTTTATTGTTAGGCCGGCGTTGAGGCGCAGTTGACGTGACGCAGGGTGATTCACGGGTCGTAAAATCTGTTGTTTCCAGAAAATGTAGGTACCCTTACAGAATAGAGTTAAAAAAGAGACCTGGCAACACTGGCATCAGTTGACCGGACAGTTAGATTTGCAATGGCGAATTGGCGTTGGCGATACGGAACCGATTACCGTAGTAGTGGGGAATGCTAGACCAATGCACGTCGCTGCGCCTCTTATACTTCGTACCTGCCCTGGGATGAAGCAGCAATTTCTACTTTATCTGTAAAGATCCGCAATTTCCGAATCTGTATAATAATATCCAATTATTTCAATTTTTTTGGAGTTCTGTATCCTCGCTTGAAGCCCTGTTAGACGGTATGTTATTTTATGAACTTGCTTTCAATGATATTTTGGACAAAACTGCAGATACTTATATTTTATATATGTTATAATTAATATATACAGTTAGATGGACAAAAGAGAAATACATTTTATTTAGTTCCACAATTTTAGCTTGTGTAAGTACGGAGAATTATGAAATAAAAAATAATATTTTTCTTCATATTTCTTTGGTATAATTTAATTGTAACTTCTACAGATCAGTTCTGAACATTACAAATGTAACTCATTTTCTTAAGGTTTAAAAAATATAAAATAAATTATTTTCTAAAATTATAACATTATAGATTATAGTGCATTGAATATCAATTTTTAAATAACTATTAACCAGTAAAGATAAATTTAAAAAATATATATTAAATATGGTTGCTCTGTTTTTGTTTATACGAGTTTACACACAATGGTTTAGCTGCTTCCGGGCTGTTGGCCACGTCGTCGGTTTAGGACTCTTGACGTTTTGAGAGACATGTTGCTCTCTTCTTCAGAAGATCTGAAACTGGAAAATATGATGTCTAGTCGGTATTTATATAGGTCGTGTTCACTGGACCGTTCTGCTGCGGTGGGTGGTTTTCACGGTTGGCTTGTTCGGTGGTCTGGCGTTCCGCTCTCACGATTTGTTTCCATATTCCTGGTAATTCTATCGCCCTGTCTCTGTCCCAAACCACCCACCGCAGCAGAACGGTCCAGTGAACACGACCTATATAAATACCGACTAGACATCATATTCTCCAGTTTCAGATCTTCTGAAGAAGAGAGCAACATGTCTCTCGAAACGTCAAGAGTCCTAAACCCACGACGTGGCCAACAGCCCGGAAGCAGCCAAACCATTGATAGAAGCCACGGAAGCCTACAAACCAGAGTTTACATACACTTTTATTTATGCAGGTACTTGTAGTTTCTAAATAATTTCAACAGACAGTTGAAATTCAACCTGAACTATAACCATCGGTTGAGCGAAACGTTGCTAAACCGACACTTCAACCTTCAGTTGACGTTTATAATACCGGCCCTAAGTGTCTAGGAAATCGATGCATTTACAGTAAACTTATTAAACGAAGTTTACACTTTATTTAATTAAATATCGGCAAAAAATTTAAAAATCTTAACCGAAGTAGATTTGGTTAAGTCCTAGTCAAACTTCGCTTGATATACCCGCTGTTATATCAGTTTTCTATTAAAAACTAAAAATATTCTTTGAAGTTTATATTGAAAAAAAGATAAACTGTGAGAATAAAGTAATACATTTTTTTATATTAATGCAAAATATTTCAGATCATAACGTCAGTCCATTTAGTTCAAAACTTCAAAGCCAGCAACGAACTTCTGTCACGAATAAAAATATTCATAGATTGTGTTGTGCCTATGGAAATTGTACAAATAATCTTGCAGGAAAAAGACTATTTAAATTTCCTCAGGACCCAGATAGGTAATACAATGTAACCATTTTTTTAGTATACATGTAGTTATGCTAATAACTTAGTTAAATTTTTATTTTATTTTAAAATTTTTGTTCATGTGGTGACAACAGAGGCCTATGCCTCCTGTATTTTGTCTATAAATGGTGATTTGACAAATGTTTATTGTTATTTGACAGAAATCTCTTTTAGTTTTGCATTGTTTTGAGTTTTAGCAATTCTTTTTTTTTAATGAGAATATTGAGAAATCAGTAAAATATAGGGAGTAGTATTTGTCAGGTTACTAATAAATTAAATTCTACAAGTAGTGTTTACAGTTACAAAATGAATAATTCTAATACTAAATATTGCATTAATCTCTACTGCTCTGTGTGTTAAATCAAAAGTAACATTTTACCAAAATGTTCAAAAAATTTACATTGACAAAACACATGTTAAATAGTTTAAGCATACCTATTTTGAAATTTTATAAAATTCTGATATTTAGATTATAAATTATTTAGGTGTATAGCATGGCTTAAGGCTTGTAGTAGAGAAGGGCTTATCTCTACACCAGAAGAAACTGTAAAAACTATGGCTTCTGGAAAGCTCGGGGTTTGTGAAGATCATTTTCATCAACGGTATTTTGAGTCTAGAGATTCACTGACTTCTGACGCTGTTCCTAAAACTCCTGTGGGACTTCCTACTGACAATATTCGAAGTAAGTATGTGAAACTATTTTTGTATTTTTATACAAAAAATGTCCTTTTTTTGTATATACCATGTATTCAGTTGAATACTTTATCTTATTTCAGAATCAAAAGCTTTCTCAGATTCCTCTGACATAACATCAGAAATATTTTTTATCAACGAGGAAGGTAAAAAGGTATGTATTTTATTTATTTCACATTATTTATGATTAATAAATGTGAAATCGTTTTAAAATATAGTCAATAGATACAGTTGAATTATTACTTGTTAAAACTGTTTCACAGCCCAAAAGTTTCGACTGATGTCATAAGTTTCTTGTCTTACGTCTGCACAGTGAAGACAAAATTAGATGAAATCGCGATCACCTGATTGTTTGCAAGTTCAAAAGACTTTTAAGTTCGGACCAACAAATTTGAAAATTGTAGCCATGAATAATGGATTAAGTGGTTATGGTTATTTTTATATGTGTGTAAGAATATTACTGAAAGACGATTGCATAATCATACCCTATTATGTCTAAATGTTTTTTCTTTCTTTTAATTGTTTGTCCTTACATTATTTTTTAGATAATGCCATCAGCTTACACTGGAATTTGTTTGTATAGAAATTGTGCTACTAAAGTTTCAGCAGATAACCCATTTTTCAGTTTTCCAATAGATCCAGTAAGGTAAGTACTGGTAATTGCATTAAGAATATGAACAAAAAAACTTTCATTTTCATTATCAGGAATCTCGAAATGGGGTTATTCAATGCCTTTTAATGATATTGGTCACTCTGCCGACTGATACATTCTGAATATCGTTTTAGTTGAGCTGAAAATTTTAGTAGGCATATTTATTAGAACAAAAATTTTAAGAATATTTTTGTTGGTAGAAGACACATAACATCAAAATTTTAAGAAACCTTGTTGCCATGGACGCGAAATTTGCGGATATTTACAAGAATTAATAATTAATTTTTGACGGCGGGAAAAGCATTAACTCACCAAGTGTAACATTTTCTGCCATGTTCTTCATAAAACTGTCATTGGCTGTCAGGATAGATTAATGCTGATGACAAACTTAATACCCCATATACTAGCGATAATATTTCAAATGTTAAGGATACTGTTTTGCAAAATTTGCTAATAGTCAAGACCTTCCCGCCATTAATAATGTAAATAAAAAATTGCGAAATTTGTGAAAATTTTGTATCCACGAGGACAAGGTTTTATTTTGGACCTACATCTCTGCCACTATAAAAAAAATAAAGTTCTTAAACTTTTGAAGAGAATTGTTGATTTGCAAAATTCTGTTTGCTTGAATCTTTCTATTGTATACTTTTTTGTATCTATGGAAACAAGAAAATTAATGGGTCATACCAGTGGCGGCCCGTGGTTTTTTTCATAGGGTGGGCACATAAAAAATAATTAAAAACACATTATTAAACGACGCAAAATGTGACAATTTTTTCCACCTGTTTATTATGTTCTAACTTATAGCGCAAATACGCACTTTCCAATTGTTCACGTAGGTCAGTTTTTCCTAAAATACTAAAGTCAATATATGGTTTTAAATGAGCCACATAATTTTCATGTTTGTTCGCCCTATCCGCTACGTGCTTTAAATCGTCAAGTCTGTATTTGGTCCACGCTGTAACTTCTGTATTAAATATAAATATTAAACAAACAAAACATAACAATTTATTTGTCACGGGACAACCACACATCCATTGACATTTCTCGTATATGTTTCTATTAAAAACTCTCTTATATGTTCTAGTTTTACTTGTAGATTCGTAATTAACATATAAATCAGGAGTAGGTCTACCTTTCTGTTTAATTAAACATTTTTTATCAAATGGCACTGGATTGTTTTTTAACAGACAGTGAACAGAATTTATTTCTGGTTCCGGATGCATTTCTTTTAATAAGTATGTACAAATACACACCAGAATCACCTTAAAATTATATCTATAATGAGAAATGGCCTTTAAAACCAGCAAAGTTAGAACACAAATTTATTTACACAATTATTCTGCAAGGGAAATATTTTTTTATAACAAGTACGTACAAATACAAAACAAAGCAAGCGGCTACTGAGAACTGAATGCCGGAGCGAGCCGGAGTCATGGACACAGTGGGTAGAGTAGAGACTTCAGAGAAGGGAAACGTATTTCAGTGCCCTTCGTCGGCTTTAAATCGGCGAATTTAATTTACTCCGAGGAGTGCCGAACGTTGGAAAATGAGCCATGTTTTGAGACAAATTCTTGGGATCCCAGGAAATAAAGTTTGATATAGTTAGGCGCGTGGATGGTTGGCGGGAAATAAGTTTTGAGTAGTTTTTCGCAACCGATAATAGAATTACAAAAAATATATAAATCTATAATAGCATCATATATTTCTTTGTGACATGTACAGTGAAAGGTGGGCACATGCCCCTGTGCCCCTTAGCACCAGCCGCCACTGGGTCATACTTAAAGCTTAGTAGCTTTTGAGAAAAAAAATAAAAAATGCGAACCCAATTATCATTAGCAATTTTGATTCGTTAAAAGTTAAGGATCTTGGAAATAATTTTTTATTTAATTATTACTAAAATAATAATAAAAAACGAATGACTGTACCGAGTAAAAAGTGATTTAAAAAAAAAGGTGTGTATCGGGAGTTAACAAGCTACTCTCGAAGTATTTATCTTAGGATATCCTGCATAATAATAGTAACAAAAATTACCTACAAAAATTGATTATTATGCTATTATGCTATTAATAGTATAAGTTTTATATTTCTTATTTTTGTAGAAGTGAGGAATGGCTGAGAGCTTGTGGGTTAATGATGTCACCTTCATCGAGATACCAGGTTCTAAGAAATCAACGGATTTGTAGCAAACACTTTGAAAAACATATGTTTGAATCTAAATATAAATTAAAAAAGGATGCTGTTCCAATATCTTTTAAAACAGGTAAGGCACTACTTATACAACTTTTCTAACCTGTGATGGACATTGTTTGTGGTGATATAGTTTACTATAAGTTAATTTTTGCCCAGATTTTCATATTTGCGCCTTTAGGATCCAGAGGGTTATGCGATCGATGTGCTGCAATCTGTTAAATTAAACATTTATTATTAGTAAACACCTGGACAAAATGAACACAACACTAAAACTTTTTAGTAACATTCAGTGATAATGATAATTTTTAATCCACTAACTGTTTTAACTCAAATTCAATTTGTAAGTTTTCATTGTAATTTAGTTTAATTTGCTATGTATTAAAAGCTGCAGGTGACTCTCGATTCCACACTCTGGTTCGAAAATGGGCGACTTGCCGACAAATGTAATTTTTTGTGAGATGTGAAGCACCGAGTCTCTGGACGTTTCTATTATAACGTACCTCCCCATATCCCGACATTATGAAAGTGTCTTTTTCACATTTTCCTAGCTAAATTTCCGTTTTCTTGAGGCTCTTCCACAATTTTTGCTTGTAACAAAGATGTAGCAAGTCGGTTATGGCCTTTTGTAGAAATTCAGCAAACGTTATACGATTTTTTAATTATGAAGTGAGCTCGTTATGCCTCTTTGTAGAAATTCAACAAACATCTGGCAATACGTCAAAATTGATGAAAAAGTATTTTATATTTGGGAACACTTTTAGAATCGTTTGCAGGAAGATGTCGTTATTTTGTCGTTTGGGACCTGCATGGATCCTTTTGTGAAGATATTACAGCTGGAAAAATTATTTCGAACATTTCAAAAGTTTTGCTTTTAGGTGAGCTGCACAGATATATACAGATATGCGAAGAAGATAAGTAAATGCTGTCGTGGCCCAGGGTGTAGCTTTTCGGGCTACTGATCCTGAAATTGGTGGTTCAATTTTCGGATATTCCAACTTCTATTTTTTATACTACTTCAAATATTGAACTTTTTGACAAAAAATTTGTAGTAGGATGAAAAAGCGGTTGCCACAGCCAGGATTCGGACCCGGACCTCTCGCTTTCCGGGCGATTGCTCTCCAAACTGAGCTACTATGATCCACTTTTCCACTCTACTAATCTGGTACTGATGTTACACATAATTTACCAGTACAGTTCCGCCAATGCTGACAACATAGACGTTTCCGGCTGCCGGCCATAATGCGACACCTAAGTAATCGTAAATCATAAACATAAGGGGTGCTGTGCCATCAGGTTGCCGCAGCAAACCCGGGACCACTTTTCCACTCTACTAATCTGGTATTGATGTTACACATAATTTACTACTACAAATTATATATTTACACTAGCAGATGCTTTTCTGAATTAACAGTTTACTTTCTCTGATTTATTTCATTTGTGTAAAATTTATAATAATTAATCTTACAGAGATTTATTATTGAGTTTTGAGATAGTAGGTTTGATACAAACAGTTCACAAGTAGTTCATACACATGACCATGTACTGATATTATCGCCGTGGTACGGTTCATTGCTTGTCCCAAAGATATTTATAATAATAATAATATAATAATATCTCTACCCCTCATTCTAATCACAGGGATTAGCCCAGAAGTCGGAGACTTGTGCGGGAGAGGGGGCGGCATATTATTATTAAGCAGGCCGCATTTGCGCCCAGGAACGACTTACGTTGGTCGGCCCTAACCACTATTCAGTGCAGGAATGAGGAAAACCTGGAAAACCTCATTAGTTAGGGGGGTAGTCAAATATCAACCAGCATCAATCTCTCACATTGACCCAAGCTAACATTATTCCACCCTACCATACCCGCAGAGAGGGTGCCAATCCTCCCCACGAATATAGCTTATATACGGTCTACCGGCAGCTGGGCTCGAACCAACTCCGTCTAGTCACCTCGATTCAAGTACTAACGCCTTAAACCGCGCGACCACTGACCGATCCGAATCGGAATGGAATGCTAAGGAAATTGTACAATGATTGATAATTTTTAATTTGGAACAGTTTTTTGCTATTGCGCAGACTCGAAACCGTACATTGTACGGTTTTCTATGCATTTGGAACAAACCTATAGACATGTCCACAGAGTAATCTTGTTTAGATTTAACATTAAAGCTGTTCAATTTAGTCTTAGTCTTTAACAAACTTGGATCAGGTATAATCACTTGACCAAGTTTTCTTTTACTATTTCTTTGTTATTTTTATTGAAGCCGTTTTATGACAGATTTTATTATTACTAACTAACCAGGAGCCTCTTTTCTCCATGAGACACTATAGACAGTGTTTGCAATAAATTGATTTTACTTTATTTGTTGAAGCCTCTTAGTGGATAGTTTAATTAATTTTTTTTGTTTTTTATTTTATTTTTTTGATTTTTTATGAATAAAAATTTTATAATTTAGCAGATGCCTTTTTTTGGGAGTCATTAATTATTTCTGCATTCTTAAAATTTATAGGGTAATTAAAAAAAGCTCAATAGAGAGGGTGTTAAAATAAAAATTCTTAAGAAATGGAATGGAATGCTCAGCGACCTTGTTGTACCTTTCTAGTTTTAATTTGTGTATGTATTTAAATTTGTAAACTAATTAAGGATTGAGTAACAAGTTACGTACATTTGTACTACAAGTCATTAATACTTAAGCTGCTCGAGACGTATATAGACGCAATACTCGTAACTGCTCTGGACGTTTATAAACGCCAGATTTTTTAAATAGTTTAGAGTAAATTTAAATTCTGACAATATATGAATATCAAATTATTAGCATCAGAGACAAGAGCTTGTAGCCATAAAAAAAATTATCTCTCGAGACGTATAAATACGTACTAACTTTATTGATAGTAGTAAGGCGTAGAGTGTTCACGGCACTCTCGGCAATGCCAAATGCAATGTACCACTTTTTTAAAAATAATTAACATATTTTTGTTCTTCCTAATAAGTGTCGATTCAGAAATATTTTGTTTAGTTCTAATTTTTTGCAATATGTTATTTACCTTAAAGTGGATACCTATTAGTTTTTTGAAAATATAAAGTTTTTCTTTATGACCAAATAAAATATTAGAATTACGTTTATTTAGATAGATAGATATATAGATAGATAGAATATATTTAGTTCAGATGCATATAACATACAAAATGCTCAAAAACGAGCGTTGAACAAGTCAAATAAACCTAAGAACTAGACAATGGTAAAAAGCTAAAAAAAAATTGATATTAAAATTAATTTAAAACTATGTAGATAAATAAAATAGAAAAAAGCTAAAAAAAGACAAAAGCACAGTAAAACAATTTCTCATACATATAACATGTTATCAAAAAGCGAATACAAATAATATAATTCGTATCACACAGAAAAAAATAACCGTCACATGAAATGTTATGTTACTAGTTTCTGGCGATATAAATACAGTTTAGAAATAATTTATGTTTAAGTCATCATCGAAATATTCATCCACAGTATAATAAGCCCTTTCTATCAAAAGTGATTTTAATTTTATTTTGAGAATTTTGAGAGGTAAGGTTCTAACAATAATAGGCAATTTATTAAAAACTTTTATTATAGAAAAAGGTATATTTCTCTGAATATATGCACATAAAGATAAGTCAGGTGTTAGCGCAGCTTTATTCCTTGTAGGGTATATATGTTGTTTCTTATAGTTTTCAAAGAAACAATTATTTTCAATCACAAACATTACAGTTTCATATATGTATAAACTTATCAACGTGAGTACTTTTGCAGAGACAAAAACACTTCGACAGGATTCCCTTTGTTTCATATTTAGAATATTTCGAAGACACCTCTTCTGCAAAACAAAAATTCGCTTTGCATCAGAAGAGATTCCCCAAAAAATTATTCCGTACCTAATTTTAGATTGAATATATGCGTAATATGCGGTAAAAGCAGCATCGGAACCAATATTTTGAGACAATGTTTTCAAAGCATAACAATATCTAGACATGTTCAGCTCTAAGAAATCAATATGAGATCTCCAATCCAGGCGCGAGTCAATTCTTATACCAAGAAATAATAAATTATTTACAGGTGTTGGCATATTTGGTATATTAATAGATGGTAATTCACTAGTATTTGTCCTTGAAAATGATATTATCTGAGTCTTATCTTTGTTTAGTTGTAAGTTTAGTGATGCGAAATAATTATGCAATGTTTCTAAAGACCTATCAATAGTATTTTGAATGCTGTTTGGGTCAATTTTGTCAAAACTTATTGTACTATTATCAACATACTGTACTATATATTCATTTATTCGTAGCGGCAAATCATTAGTATAGATGATATACAGCAAAGGTCCCAATATGGATCCCTGAGGTACACCTCTTTGTATTAACATTTTTTCTGATTTTAGCAACTTTCCTGATATATCCACCTCTGTAACACATTGCATTCGACCGTGAAGATATGACGCTATAACATATTTAGAAACACCTCTTATGCCATATTCTGAAATTTTTGTTAATAATATGTCATGATCGACACAATCGAACGCTTTAGACAAATCCAAAGAAACAGCTACTGTTTTACGTTTATTATTCAGTCCTTCTATAACTTTTAACAGGGCTTGATAAACTGCTCTAATGGTTGATTTCTTTTTTCTAAATCCATTTTGCGTGTCTGCTAACAAAAAATGTGTTTCTAAGAAATGTATTAATCTAATATAAATAATTTTTCAAATATCTTACTAATGTTGGAAAGTAATGCTATAGGTCTGTAGTTGGAAATGTCATCTCTACATCCTTTTTTGTATATCGATTTTATGTACGATACTTTTAAATTCTCCGGAAAAATACCATTTACCAAGGACAAATTTATAATATGAGATAGAGGATACGAAATCTCAGCACCAACAAATTTCAGAAGTTTTACAGGAATTTCATCATCACCTACAGAGTTTGTATTCTTTAACCCCATCACCACATTATACACCTCATTTGGACAAGTAGGTTCCAAAAATATGCTAGGCTCAACACCAGTTACAGATTTATATTGCACAATTGGTTCTAATTTCGGGCACAGATTTATAAAATGTCTATTTATATTATTCAATACTACTGTCTTGTTATTTTCTTCAGTGTCAATGTGCTGTAATATGGAATCTTTACTATCTTTTTTAGAATTTGTGAATTTTTTTACTAAGTCCCACATTGCTTTACCTTTATTTCTTGCCGAATTAATAAAATGAGTATTTGACATCTTCTTAGCTTCACATATAACATTTCTTAATATCCTACAGTACTTTTTATAAAAATCTTTAGTAATTATTCCTTGTAATTGCTGCGTATATAGAACACGTTTTCTCTTGCTCGATATTTTAATACCTGTTGTTATCCAAACGTTAGATTTGTTTTTTACCTGTATAGATTTAAATGGGAACAGTATATTAATTAGACTCTTGATTTTACATATAAATAATTCATAAGAAATGTTTGGATCAGAGCAAGAAAAACATTGTTCCAATTTAAAAGCTGAAATTCGCATTTGAAGTGTTGCATTTTAACTTCTGAGAAAAATCTTTTTTTAATTATTTTTTTATTATTAATAACTGCAAATGTGTCCTGTATCTCAACGTCTAAAAGTTGCCCTTTGTGGTCTGATAAAGCTGTGCTAACTACTTCACCTGTGTATGGATTGTCACAATTAATAAAAATATTGTCCAGTAATGATGTTGTAGTTTTGGTAACCCTTGTTGGCTCAGAAATAGTCTGACGTAAATTAAAACATAATAGTAGTGATAAAAACCTTTTGTATTGTCATTATCCTTACTCTCAAAATGTATATTGAAATCTCCACATAAGATAACTTGAAAACATTTATAGTTTGTTTGGATTATTTCTAGATTGTCAGAAACAGATTTAAAAATATATCCAAGGATTCTTTGTCATATCTTGGAGGCCTATATATACACATAATAAGAGTTTTCATCGACTTACATATTACAGATGAACATTCAACGATACCTTCTACACTATTTAGTCGCAAATTTTCGAGTTTGTCAGCTTCCACATCATTTTGAACATAAACACAGGACCCTCCATGTCCAAACATCGATCTTTCTCTACAGTAGATGGAGATTAGGTCATAGCCCTCGAGGGTCATTGCATGACTTTCATGACCAAGACACCAGTGCTCGGTTAGGCAGATAAATAAAGGTTTCTTATTCATAGATTTAATTACCAGACTTAATTCACCTATTTTGTTTTTGATGCTTTGAATATTTTGGTGAAAAACTGTAAAACCATTTAGTGTAGTTCTTTCATTTACAAAATCAAGACGTTTTTTTTCTTGCGTGACTTTGATTTGATTTTGTTTAGTTTTATTATTTTTTGTATTTAGTGAAAATCCTGGCTTTCACCTAAACGTTTAGTTATATCAAAGTCAAATCTCCTAAAAGCAACTTTCTGAGGCCAGAAATTTTCCTCATAAACCTTTTCTTTTAAATCAAATTTTATACCGACTTGAAAACATTGGCAATCTTTCCTAATATCATCATATTTTGTTTTCATTCGTTTTACAATCACCTCATCGTCCTGTATTATATTTGCTTTAGTTTTTATGTAACCTTTATTGTCTCCTCAGTGACATGGTCCTTTACTCGGATATAAATAACCATACCTTTTATTGTTATCTTCTTTCCTGTAAAATCGGTTTCCAAATTTACTGAGTCTGCAGTCCCTACATTTATTTGTTTGCGTTTATTAGTTCGCTTTTTATACTGGTCCGATCTTGAAACATTTGTATTTGCTGATTGTGGTTTAGGTTTTAACAATACTTGACTGTATTTTGGTGAGGAGGGATTATTTTGAATTGTTGATTGAGAGCTAGCCTGCGTCGTCTGTGTTTCAATAGCAATATTACTAGGATCGACGTGTTGATTTTGTTTTTACCAAGATTCCCCTTTTGTTCGCGCCTTTGGTATTTATTGCTTCTAACCTCTGTTCCAAATCTCCCACTTTTTGCTCCAACAGTTGTTTGTTTTGAACCAGCAAAAGATTTTTTTCTTCCAGCTCTTTGATTAAATGTTTCAAAAAATTATTTTCTTGAATTGCCATTTTACTGTCTTTAAGGGATGGTGACATTTTTAATTCAGTAGCTTTCACAACTAACACAAAACCATTTTTTCCACTCTCAGAGTTACCTTCTTTATTATATAAATGTATTTCTTCAATTGTCAGGTTGGCACAATCTCTATGATACCATAGTTTGCACTTTTTACATTGAACTTTATATGCATTTGTCCGTATAGCCGCAGTGCACTGAGAGCACACCAGCACACTCGGATTACTCATGACTCTCTTGGATTTATTTCATGGTCATCAAATATGAACGAATTCGGTCCTGGATATTTTCATTGAATCTAGAAATTTAGCGACTTCCTGCTCCGGTCATATATATACGCTATGGACTCTTCCTGCTCCAAACGTACATATATGCAGCACTGCATTATTAACACACACAGAACAAGACCGGTAAATCAAATTTAGCAGTTGAAAGGTTAAATCTGATCCGCTTGGATTTTAATGGTCTGGAAATGTGAATTTGTGAGTAATTTCAACAATTATAAGGACTTTTGATTGATTACATTAATATATGTAATAATGGGTGGTACATCCATCTGCTCTCGCCATATTCAACTGATTAACTTATCAGATGAACTCTCTCTTGTTTTGTCTATTTATTTTTCGTTGCTAAAAATCAGAAGCACTTTATGAGTATGTTAAACAACTGAAAAAATACTTTTTAATATTTTTATTCTTATGTTCTCTACTTTAATTTTTACTAAAAATTATTTATTTGCCAAATTAATTGTTTTAGGTGGTGATTCAATTACTAATAGAGAAGTACAAAAATTGATGGAGAAAAATAGTGTGAAGGTAAAAAAATATTAAATTAAACAATGGGGAAATTGCATGATTTTTTCAAATATGTGCAAATGAAAGAATGTATTATTTAATTGAAATGACATTTATCCTAGACAATTTTGTGGAAAAATAAGCTTAAAAACGGTATTTAAAAATTTTGTCTGGCCACGCCTCTACAAAACAGTCGCCGACGACCTGTGCTGTCAGATGCCGCTCGCTGTATACCTAAATATAGTAGTGTGCTTTAGTTCATATCGGTATACAATTTCCATCCTTCTGGTCAACACAGTACATACGTTTAGAAGAGTTAGTCAGTTCTGATATTATTAGGTATTGTGTATTGAATAAAGTTGCAAAATAAACTCGTAAAATGGGCACTAGAAAGTGCAGCTTATCGGGCAAATGGAAGAAGTACTGTATTATGTACGAATACAGCATACAGCCCCTAATAGAAAATATTTCATCCTGCTAAAAATGGAAAAGGAAAATGTGGTGTAGGACGATAAAGCATAAAGGGAAAGAAAGCATTGCAACATTGTTTGTGAAGACCATTTTAATGCAAGTTTAATTGGAAGTCAGTTAAATATTTCTATTAAACTACCAGAATTACTACATTTTTTCTCGTTATATTCAAAGCTTCATTCTAATTTCAAATGTTCTGTACTTGTTCCTACCATTTACGTGATGTAGAATGTTATTTAAGGTATTTATAAAATTTGCAAAAGCACTTCTCTCAGTATAAGAGGAAGATAGGAATACAGGGAACAAAGACGAAAGGCAAAGAAAGTGTTTAGGCAAAAGAAGAGAGCAGAACAAGTTAAGAAAATAGATGAAATAGAGCAACATTATAAGAGGAAAGAAATACGTAACTTCTGCAGAAAGATAAAAAAGGAAAAAAGATAAAGAAGGAAGTAATATATGTGAAGGATGACAGTGGCTATCTAATTGGAGAGGAAACAGAAGTGAGAGAAAGATGGAGACAATACTTTGTATTTATGTTGAATGAGGAGAGTGTAAGGGAAGGAAAGGATCAGGAGAAGATGATACCGGGAAGAGAAGAGGAAGTGAAAGTAGAAGAACGTACAAAAAAGGAAATATACATAATTATAGAAGCTTTAAAGAATAACAAAAGTCCAGAGAAAAACGGAATAACAGCAGAGATCATTAAGTACGCAGGAGAGGATTTAAGACAAAGAATATACGAAATGATCAGAATGATCTGGGGAAGTGAATGTATGCCTGAAGATTGAAGAGATGTTATGATTATACCAGTCTTAAAAAAGGAAGATGCAACAGACTGCATAAACTGTAGGGGTATGTCATTGGGCGTATTCAAACAATACTGAATCGTGTGCTGATTGTTCTCCGCGGAGTTGCGAAAAAAATATATGTAACATAACCTTACATTGTCATACTAAATAGTCATAATATCTATTACACAGAATAATAAATTTGTTAAGTAATGTTCCATAGAATAAAACGCCGAAATAAGTAAAAATAACTGTTTTTTATTAATAACAACATTCAGCCAAATAATTGAAATTGGACAATTATTATAGGTCTTATGGGGGTGGCTCGGTTTCAAGTAGGTCACACTTTATATACTTATAGTGTTCTAGTATTCCATGTAACTATCACATATTCTCGTTCTTTTTTTAAAACAAAATATATGAGAAAATATTGTACCATAGTACAACAAAAATTAAAATTTTCTATCTACGTTGGTAATTTTATCTTAACATTTTTATTTTGATTCCAAAAATCTGTAATAGCTCGATGTCAGTGATAAATTAATGCTTTTTAGAGCTTGATTCAGAAGACCCTTGCATATTTTTTGTCGGTTATCTAGGGATGAGGGCGAATTATAAAAGAAATTATGTAATAAACAAATTTATATTCTACAAGAGGCAAACCCAGAGCAAACCTTTCATTGAAATTCCAAAGTGCAACACTTGGAAAATTGTAAATACTTAGAATAACAACCATGTAAATAAATAACATAACTTCACAAATAAATACGTCAGCGCTTTGCTTACGAAGTAAGCGCAAATTTTCTTGGCTTAAAAAAATACTCAGCGGCTAACAGTTAGCAAAAAATTTGTCCAGAGGAGTAAAATTTAGAATGTATAAAACAATTTTGAGACTGACAGCGCTGTATGGTAGTGAAACCTGGGTTCTCAATAAGAAGTCAAGAGAAAACCTTTTAAGGTGGGAAAGGAAGATCTTAAGAAGAATTCTAGGGGGCAAGAAGATGGAGGAAGGCTATGTAAGGAGAAATAATGAGGAAATATATGCAATGTACCAGGCATCAGCAATAGACAAAGTTGTAAAAGCCAGAAGAGTGCAGTGGCTAGGACATCTAGAACGTATGGAACATGAAAGGGCAGTTAAGAAAATAGTAGGGAGTAAACCTAACTACAAAGAAAAAAGAGGGAGACCGAGCGATGGATAGAGACAGTGACAATACATCTAAGGGAAAATATGTAACGGATTGGAAAAGAAAGGCGAAAAACAAAATGGTGGAGAAGGATAACACAGCTCTGGGTCTAAGAGGCTTGTAAACAGCTTTATATATATAATTTTGCTACCTGTCATCACGACATTAAATTATCTGTTTTATTTTGAAAACAATAAACAAAAGTAATAAATAAGCATTTTTAAAAATGTTATGATCTTTCAATATGTTTGAAATCAAAGGTCATAACAGACCATTTCAAACCAATATAAAATTCATGCAATTTCTCCATTAGAAATTTTGTAAATACTTCCAACAGTAACAAACGGCTGTAATTGATATATGAAAACGTATATACAGGGTGATTCTGAAAATTAGATTACTTACCATCAGTAGGGTAGTTATTTTGAATATCTTAAAACCAAACCCAAAAACAACAAAGGGATTTAGGTATAGATAAAAATTGACTTAAAATTTAACGTAGATCTAAAAATGCAATAATATGCAACAGAGTGTTCCATTTAAATTGGCACATTGGTATTAACTTCCGGTATAATCAGAAGTGGCAGAAATATATTTCTAAAAAGTGAGCTCTACTGACTATAGTAAGAATCAAATTTTCAGAACAATCCTGTACTAATGATGGGCAAAACCGTTATTTTCAAATAACAGTCGCAACTGTTATGGTTATCTTTAAATAACAAATTAATATTAGAGATACATAACAGTTATTTCAGAATATTCTAATGTCAAATCGATTGGTAACAGGTACAGTACACCATACACGTTAATCACGGTTCTTAAAACTGAAGGAAATTATTGATTGTACAACTATTTATTCAGTTTAACAAGTTATTACGTTTTCCAAATATTTTATTTATGAATATTTATTTTTTGTATTAGAAATGAATGTATTTTTATTTCCTGGCTGTAATATTACCATTGTCCTATATTTTATATTTTTTGTTTAAAATTTTGAAATCTATTTCAATCTACTAATTTAATAAAAAAAAGTTTTATCTAATTCTCTAATTTAATTGTTTTACCAAAATAAAAACAGATGTCAAATTCTTCCTGAACTGAATACTGAAATAAAGTGAAACAATTTTTTCTGTCGGTATTAACATACATAGGTATCTAAAATTATAAATGAGAGGGTCAATATGGGTATTAAAGCCTATCCACTATTATGTTATGCCTGTTATCTTAATAGACAACTAACAGTTGTTGTCATTGTTGAAGATATAACATATATGCAAATAACAATCCATCTCTATCGTGTACATATTTTTCATGTATCGATAGTGGCCGCTCATGGTAGGACACACTGTATGTGAATAAGGCTATATTGCAGTTTCTTGTTAAGCATTTGTAATTATCATATTGTACTAATTTCAGTGGGATTCTTCAAAAATAATTTACTGTGCAGTAAGTACTTGCCCAAACAATTATGGCTTAATGCCTGGTAAAGGAAGATTCCCTAATCCATCTGAGGATCGTGAAAGGTTCGATATTTGGCTTCGGCTACTAGACAATGCGGCATTAAAAGAGCTTTCTCCCGAAGAAATATATGAGAAATATATGGTTTGTTTGAAACATTTCGAACCACATTTTTATATGAAGGACGTAAAAGTTACTAACTTAAATCAGGAAGCTGTACCAACTAAATTCTTAACAGGTAATATTTTGTTGAAACATTTTGTATTAGATATAATTATTAATGATATATAATAATCATATAAATCACTTTTCTGCCATCCATTATTTAAAATGATTTGTTCCAGCTGACATTCAGTGGTTTACGACGTCGGATTATTATCAAACTAGGTTACAAAAATACCTGGTCAAAATCGACACCCGTAAGTTGTTTGATTTCTGTAGTTACTACCATTAGATAGATATATAGGAACAAGAGGAGCTGTTTAATTGTTGATATTATCCACAATTTTTTACTTATATAAATTGTCAGGAATGTCAGAATTTTAACATGAGGGGTTACTATTTCATTGTCGTTGCAGGCGCTACCATAATGACCTTAATTAGATTGAAAAGGAGTAAAATCTTTATATTTAATTTGAATTTATTACCTCTGAGGTCTTTGAAATGTTGTAGAGATTATCTAGTTGTGATTACTCATCTTTGGCTTTATAAGCCAGGACCTCGTAGTCACTCATTTAAGACACTTCTTAAACTTATTAAAAAGGAAATGCCACATTTTGTCAGAAAGGTTTTTGATAACAATAAGAAAGAGGTAAATAAACCGTTAACAAAAAAAAAAACAACTTTTACAACAAATATTAAACGTGACACTTTATGAATCTTCAATTGGCACGCAACACTCCAAAATACAAGGAGTAGCCTTAAGAATTGGATTTATGAATTTACTCTAATACTCAACGATTAAAATTTATTTTACCGAGGTAGAACGGTATTGTCTGAATCTGAGAACGGAACTGTCTATCCCGAGGTACCTACAAACTTGGTTCCACCCTTGGGGAATAATAATAATAATATCTTTATTCCTTAAGACAAATATGTACATTTGTATCGGCATTGTCAGAAAATATGTTAAAATATAATATAACACAAAAAATGACTACTGAAACTGTTACAATAGAATAGAAAAACCAGCAAATGAAATAAATAATAATGATAACTGCTTAATTGATCTTAGATTTGATCAATTAAGCAGTTGTCATTATTATTTATTATACATAAGCAATTTTGAATTACTTTAATTGATTCTATCAATTTTATATTTCATTGCAAATTATTATCATATGCTTATGTTTATAGATACATCAATTAATCAAGTAAAATTCTTTTAAATTTGTTTTACTGTTAGTGTGGCACCAAATGATTTCAGTATATTAAGTTTCTATTTATACTTAAATAAAGGTGTTTTATTTTATAATAGAATATTTTTTAATTTAAAGAATTTCTGTGCAAGTGTATCATACCCAAATAAAAGTTTTGATTTTCAGGTTTTGAAAAAGCTGGGTGTATTGTACATAAGCCGGAGAAACCAATATTACATAGAGGTAGTGAAATGATATGATTAATTCATATTTGTTAAATAAAAACTTGTTGATTTCAGGAGATTCAAATACAACGTGCGTTCTAGAGGAAGATGGGATCAGGTTCCCCAGTACAGGACATTATATACACGCAGAAAAGAGTAAGTTACACTTCCAAATAAATATTTAGTTTTAGCAGGACAATTAGATAAAATTTGCTAAGCATTTCATTAGATATAAGGCATTATTTATAAAGATTTAACTTTTTAAGTTGGATCTATCAATTTGATGATATCTACAGAGAGATCGGTGGTTATTATATATATAACAAAGTTTTAAAATTATTGTGTGCACTGTCACAATTTTATATGTATGATTGTGTTTGAAAATGCCACTAACTTCAACTAAGTCAAAAATCTTAACTACTAAAGAAACTGGAAGAATTACGTCATGAGAATTTTGTGCAGGGGTCCCAGTCGGTCCCTTTTTATGAACTTTGTCCATATTTTTGAGAAAGTCTCTAAAAAGTATGTAATTTTACAATATGTTCCCTAAAGTCTCTGTTTTCAACATTCTGCACTGCTAATTACGTTTGAACACGGATATGTTAAAAAATCGTAATGAGCTTTCAAAATGCACGCTGACTCCCTATCTACATTTTTTAAAATGTTTGTAATCAAGAGATTAGTCGAAGTCAAGTCATATACTCGGTATTGTATTTGATGGTAATGACAAATAGAACTTATTATTTTTTTAAAGTATTTATTTCATACTATTTCCCCAGTCATTTGCATCAGGAAAATGGAACATTACAATATCTGATACCACAATATGTGTTATAGGAATGTTTGTACCTCTATTATTTGTAGTATGATTTTTTTCTGGATTGTCACTGCTTCCGCAGCTTTATTTAAAATATAAAATATCCTCCGAATACAAAACAATGCAAAAATGATGTTATTATTTTCTTTGACAGTGGCAAGCAAAAGAAAATTCTCGAAAATCAGTTAGGGCCATTACTAGGTTGCCCAATAGTTTTCCTATTTTCTAATAAACTTTTACTAAGTAATTTTTCTGTATTCCTTTTAAAAGTTATAAGCAATACGGTATAGAGCATTTACATTAACTCAGTGTCATTAAATTCCGCTAGAGCGCTATCGTCAAAGTTAGGTATTAATATTAATGTTCTTTGGTCTAGTTCATGAATTTTCTGATTGATTTAGATTTATTCTGCGGTTCATGAT